>CP025649.1:9653878-9744396 GCA_003576665.1 Ipomoea trifida
TAATCCAAAGCTATCACTGAACGGCGTCGTTTAGCACTGGGCGGGAAATCAGCTATTAGCATTAACTGCACTTGCTACGGCTTTTTTATATTAGAAGATGGTAAAAGAAGCATGATAGCAACAACAAAAAAGGTACATAGCCAACAGAAGATCAGAGAAAATGAAAGCATTGATTTGGCACACTTAAAACATAGTGCCAACCCAATTGCCAAGACCACACAATGATGATAAGACCCTGCCCACAAATTCTTGGTATACACAATTTCCTCCATGGATTTGGGTCAGAATTGTTGCAAAATTAAGCATTGCTCCTCTGTGATCCAAGGGCTTTGAGTGCTCCTGCTCTGAGAATGAACTGATGGTATATGGCAGCAATTGCAGCTCCAATAAAGGGTCCAACCCAGAATATCCACTGATCATCCCATGCTTTCTCTTTCCCATATATCACAGCTGCTCCAAAACTCCTTGCTGGGTTAATGCCCGTCCCAGTCACAGGAATTGTCGCCAAGTGAACCATAAATACAGCAAATCCAATCGGCAGTGGTGCCAAAACCTTAATTAAACGTTCAAGATTCGTCAGTAAACAACTTTCACAGCATACATAATAACGTTTTTAAATTAATTTAAACAAAATACTCACTGGAACATGGGAATCCCTGGCATTTCTCTTGGGGTCAGTGGCAGAGAAGACAGTATAAACAAGAACAAATGTACCAATGATCTCAGCACCCAACCCAGTACCCTTACTGTAACCATCAGCCAGCTCGTTGGCGCCACCGCCATACCTCACATAATAAGCCTTCTGGAAGGCCTTAACCAGCCCACATCCACAAATGGCTCCTAAGCACTGCGCCACCATGTACATTATGGCTCGGACAAGTGACACCTTCCTCGCCAAGAACAACCCAAATGTCACAGCTGGGTTAATGTGTCCCCCTGAACATACATATCATATACACAAATTGTTAGGATCAAGTTTTAATTTATTTCCTTATAGACAGCCATCACATTTTTGAAAAGCCCAGCCTCCATCCAACAGAAATGATGAGATATAGGTGATGGAGAAGGCTAGCAAGAAGTAAGTACCAGAAATGCCGGCAGTGCAGTAAACAAGAATAAAGATCATTCCACCAAAGGCCCAAGCAATGCCAAGAATGCCAACACCGCCGCAGGCATCAGTGCCATTCACATGAGGGTCTGTTTGGCTCTTGTATCCTATCACTGTGAGAACAGTGACGTACAGGAACAGAAGAGTGGCAACAAACTCAGCTATAATGGCCCTGTAAAAAGACCATTGACCCAGCTCCTCTGGGTCAATGAAGGGTGCTGGTGGGGGGTCCTGGTAGTCCTTTAGAGTGTACTCATTGCCAACCTCAATGTCTTTTCCCATTTCAACAAATCAATAATCTTCTAGTGTGCAGAGGAGATGGTGGAATGTTGATTGGAGGTTTTTTGGGCGTGGTGGAGTGTGTTGTGAAGTGAGCTGAGGGCTATTTATGGGGAGACAAATCGAAGATTATGATGAATGAACATTTAATTATTACATTTAGTTTTGGCTTTTGCTTCTTCAGCTTTTGCCGCCCCATTTCACTATTTTCCCATTTTCTATACATATGATTGAATTGAGTCTCATCTTCTTCCAAACCTCTTACCAAATCATAATAATATATCCTAAGCTGATGTGCAACAGGTTGATATGGACTTTAAAGAAAAATTAAATAAACTATTTTTAACTCTCAAAATATTATATAAATTATGTTTTTTTGACTAAATATAAATTATGCATGTAAATTAGAAATTTAAACTAAAGTTATAAGTTAGAATTAGTGGATCACACCATCTTAATTTTTTTTAATCCTTTTTTAACTAAAAAGAAGGGGTGACTAAAAAGACAAAATGAAAAAGTAATTTGAGATCATAGGAACAACTTTCAACTGTATCATGAATGCTTTTCGTTTTCTAATAACAGGAAAGGTAGAACCATATGCAAGGAGTTATTGAGCTCCTTTAGACTTTATCCGATTTATAGAATAAAAATTCATAACTATATCAGTAACTCTATTCGAAGAAAATTTCCATGATATATTATTGGTGAGAAGTCACAATGCAATGCAAGAACCGACCATCATCATCATCAACACCGCCCAATACGTCGCCCAACTCCAACTAAGCCACCATCTTTGATTCTCTCAACCACTCATTTGTTGCCATGTCAGCATAGCCACCGCCAACCAATCATTTAGCTTTAAATAATCACAAATCTCTCTTCATTAACCAGAAAATTAATATATGGCTATGGGTTTGCCACTTTTCGAACAAATACATACGGAGTGTACTGTTATGATTAATATGTTACATAAAATAATCTAACCATACAGAATAGTTTACAAGAAACCTGATCTCGCGGAAGCGGAAACAGAATAGTAGGAGCGGAAGCAGTGTAGATCTCCAGTCACAGTTCATGTGTGATGCCTCTTGAACAGAATAATAGAAGCGGAAGCAGTGTAGATCTCCAACCACAGTTGATGTGTGATGCCTCTTGAACAGTAGGTTAGACCGTTAGTCATATTTGGCTCATACTCAGAACGCTAGATGATGTATTGGTGTCTATTAAGAAGTATGAGTACCGTGAACGGTAGGTGCTATATATAATCAATCTCCTGTATCCCATCAATCCAGGTTTAGAGTCTAGTTGAATAACAACTAGTAATTATTCAGTCCAACCAAACTGCTACTTAATAAGCCTAGTCAACTTGCACCACTTAATTAAGTCCCTAATATATAATATATATTATTAGGGAAAATCTTATATAATATAGTATTCAGTGTATTGCAAATTAAAATAATTTTGAGCAACAAGCTTTAAAAATAAAAACGATAGAAGTAATTGACGGAAGGGCTACATGCAAGTCGAGAAAGACGGGAGAGAAAGCTTGTCAAAGGAAAATATCTGAACTGTTATTTCATGAGGAAGAAGACTGCTACATATATACAGATGAAAGAGACGGTTATAACAGAACCTTCACTAGTCAAATTACACTAACACCCTTCTTGCTTAGATTCATTAATCTCAGTAGTTTCACACACTATTATCCAATACCCCGTAACTGGAGCATGCAAGTCTTGACTTAGATACGAACAAGCGAAACTGTAGAGTGGGTAGAGCTTTGGTGAAACCATAAGCTATCTGGCCTAAGGAAGGAAAGGAGAGAAGCTTGATCAGGCCCTACATACGTCACTTTTTCCAGGACAATGTGATAGTCAATTTCTATATGCTTAGTCGTTTTGTGGAAAATTAAACATGATTTTCTGCAATGGTAATGGCTGACTTATTGTCACAGAACACGGCGGCTAGCTTCGTCAAGTCTACTTGCAGGTCATGAAGCGAAAACTTGAGCCATTGCACCTCACAGATTGTGGCGGCTAAAGCTCGGTACTCTGCCTCAGCTCGGAGGAAGAACGAGATACTATAGCTTGCTTCTTCGATCTCCAAGAAACGAGTGCATACCCAAGAATATGCAAAATCCGATCCTATAGTAGATTTCCATGTTTCAGAGCAAGAAACCCCTTCTGAATCACAAAAAACATTGAGCTGCATGTTGTTATTTGATGAATAAAATAAACCCTGGCCAGGAGCTAGCATTCTTTATATACCTCAGGACACGGTGCGCAGTAGCCATGTGTTCATTGGTGGGAGCGTCTACAAATTGGCTCAGCGACCTTCCTATTAATCTTCTGTAGCGCCCAACTAACATCGCTAAGAATGGTGCCATTACCTTTGATCAATATAATCGATGGCCAGTAACCATGTGTGTGCTCACCGGTTTGCAATTGAGAAAGCCTGACTCCGATCCTCTAGGATGTCTAGAGCGTATTTACGCTGACATAGGTTTACCCCATGCGTCTTTCTATTCCCAGGAAGTAGCCCAGACTGCCAAAATCCTTGATTATGAATGTGGCATCCAGGAATGCTTTGATTTCTTGAATGAGCTGAGCTAGAGACATGTTAGCACTGGTGACCAGGATATCATCTACGTACGTACACTAAGATAGCAATGAAGTGCGAGCCATAACCCTTTGTGAATGAATAGAGATGGGTCAGACTTAGACTGCCCAAAACCCATATGCAATAGAGTACTACTCAATTTAGCATTCCACTGCCGGCTTGCCTGCTTGAGGCCATAGAAGGATCGCATGAGCTTGCAAACTTGATATGGATTCTCCCCTTGAAAACTCAGTGGCAATACCATGTATACCTCTTCGTCTAAATCTACATGCAAGAAAGCATTGTTGATATCTAGTTGATGTATGTGCCAGGCTCGAGAAGCAGCGACAACCAAGAAGGTAGGTTCTGATAGTGGTGATTCTTACTACGGGTGAAAACGTCTCAATGTAATTTACTCCCAGCTACTGTGTGTAGCCTTTGGCTACAAGTCACGCTTTATATCTCTCAAAGGAGCCGTTGGCCTTAAGCTTGACTTTGTACACCCATTTGCAACCTATGGGCATTTTTCTTGGAGGTAAATCAGTTAGCAACCAAGTGTTATTGTCTTGCATGTAGTGCTTTGATTTCAGCCTTCATCACATGATACTTCCAACAATCATGCCGGATGGCTTGATTATAGGTTCATGATTCTTCAATGGATATAACAGCCATAGTAAACATTTTGTGTGGCACTGGAAGATGAGCATAAGATATAACACCAGATAAGGGGTGAGGGGAGGAACCTTTTCCCGTAATAGCTTCATAATAATAATCTTGTAACCTGCTCGGAACACAGCAGTTCCTATTGGGCACTATTGGGGACTCAATAATAAGCTACGGTTGGTTGTCAATGGAGTCATGTTGATCATATTCCTCAGAAAGCATGGGGTGGTAACCAGAATGATAGGCAAAAGAGGTTTATAGACTATTTATTCTGTCGCAGGCAGCTCTATGTTAGCCAATGGAAATTGTGTCTCATAGAAACTAACATCTGGTGACACAAAAATGGTTTTATCATCTATGTCATACAATAGGTACCCTTTAACACTAGCAGACATGCCAGCAAACACACACTCCCTTCCACGAGGAGCCATCTTGTGTTTATCATGTGGTGAAGTGGCTACATAGCATAGGCATCCAAACACTCTAAGGTTGCTAATATCCGGTTCCTTCTTATATATACAGCTTCTGATATGGACTTAGCCAATTAATAACCGGTGAGGGAAGTTTATTGATGTTGAATATCGCATGCATAACGCACTGCCCCCAAAGTTCAAGGGGAAGGTGAGCTTGAAATCGGAGGGTCGCGCCCTTGCAACGTTAAGGTTGTGTTGGTGCTTTCTTTCAACTATTGCGTTTTGTTGTGATGTGTTAACACAAGATTTTTTACGAATAATGCCTTTTCCATAGAAGAATTCGTCCATATTGAATTCAGACCCGTTTTCAGTGCGAACGACTTTGATCATAACACCAAACTGTGTGCAAATAAAGGCATGGAACCTTTTTATGAAGTACCTTGCTTCAGACTTGCTGTCAATCAAATGCAGCCAAGTAAACCTTGAATAATTGCCAACTATATCATCAAGAAATAGCGTCCTCCCTTCAATGAACACACCGAAAAAGGGACCCACATATCTGCATGAATAAGGTTAAATATTGCTTTTGAAAATTACACTTAGGGGAAAGGGGGATCGTTTGTGTTTTGCAAAATGCAGGCACACATCACACACCACATTCTTAGAACTGGACACATTAATATCTTTATAAAAAATGCAGTTTATTCGTTGGGAAGTGCCCGGTGCCAAATTTCATTGCTAATACATTAGATGACATAGTTTTTTTTAATAGACTTGGTGATTCCATCAGTAGGTACAACCCCTTTTCTTTCCTAGCTAATGCTTTATTCTATTATTCTATCAACAATAAAATTGGGTGGAATATATATATATGTGTGTGTGTGTAATATGGTAATTTAATGGTAATAGGATTCATAAAAAAGAAAAATATATATTTTATTAAAATAAATTAAAAATTTTAATGGCAACAAATTTCATATAAAATGAATATATATATATATATATATATATATATATATATATATATATATATATATATATATATATATATATATAATATTCTAATAAAATAAAATAAAAATTTCAAGTTCAAAATTGATATCTGAAATTTATTCTAATTTGATGGAATTGAATTGTTCTATTTAATTTAATATCTTCATATTGTAGATATCTTTAAATTTATTCGTTTTGTATTTCAGTTCAAAAATTTTAAAATTGAAATAATTTTATTTTATTTGAATTTAATTGTATTTAGTAAAGATTAATATTTGTATTGATTTAAGTTTAAAATAATAATAATGATTAATAGTTGTAATGATTTATATTCATAATATCATAAAATAACTAAAGTTATATTAAAGAATAAATTGTACTCAAAATAATGGTAATTATTCATAGTTTTAATGATTTATGCTCAATATAGTTACAGAGTATATTAATCCATACAAATTTAATAATTAAATTAAATTCTTTTCATTTGTACATGCATTTTTCTTGATTATAATTAACAAAATAAGAAAAATAATTGAGGAAAAAGATTATAAAATTAACAAAATATGTGTTCATAAATATTTAAATTTTTTTAAAATACATACATATACTTATGCACTATATTAATCATACAAAATTTAAATACTAATTTTTTAATTTCTAAACGTAATTTTTTTAATTATAAATCTATCAATATCTATCTATATTCTATACTACTAATAAAAATAAAATCCTACTTTTGCAATTTCCCACACAAACTATTACTATATAAAATCTAATAACTATTATGTTAATTAAGCTAATAATTACATGAATATTAGTATAGTTACAATTAAATATTGTATAAAAGTATAATTGCACAATATTAGTATAATTACCTAATAATTATTATGGTAATTAAGAAATTAATTACACATATCTACTATATTAATAAGAGCCAAAGAGAGTTAGGCCTAAAATGGGTAGAAAAATGGCGGTCAAATTACTTAATCGAATGAATGGTTTAGATAAATTATTTAATCAAATAGATGGTTAAGATAATTCAGATTAATATTATTAATAGAGATTACCTAATTTAACCTTACTTTTATGATTATCCGTTAAGCTTTCCGTTAAATATTTTCTTCTCCGTTAATATTCCGTTAACTTTTAACTTACGCATTAATTTCTATAAGAAAGGTCTTAGGTTCGAACCTCATCTCAATCAAATTTGACACAATTAAGTTTCTCACTCTATTTTAATCTTATTAAATTAAATAAATTAATTAGTAGCTACAACAAAAAATGATACATATGTATTTATTTAATTTAGAATTATGTGTCTACAATACCTTTATTTGAAAAAATTATTCATTACCAAAAAATTAAATTAAATAAAAGAAATAATTTCATTAGTTATATTGTCTTTTTTTTTTTTGTTTAAAAACAGTTATATTGTCTTTATTTATACTATACTAATAAGAGCCAAAGAGAGTTAGGCCGAAAATGGGTAGAAAAAATGACGGTCAAATTATTTAATCAAATGGATGGTTCAGATAAATAATTTAATCAATTATAGATGGTTAAGATAATTCAGATTAATATTATTAATAGAGATTACCTAATTTAACCTTACCGAGAAACTACCTTTTAATATATTTATAATACATAATATTTTAAAATTTTAAATTTTTATTAATTAATTTAATCTTTTTTTCTTAAACTAGGGATTTCTTTATCCACAATAACTCATTCAACAATAATGGTTGAACCAAATGAACCCCAAACAAAAAACCTAAAGGAAAGTTCATAACTCCTATATCATAATCTCATTGCATGACGTTGTCATCTATGCTACCAACAAAGATTTCCCAATCTACTTGTTGACCGGTTCACATTGCTGCAATTGCATTTGCGACCTTGTTTTGTTCGCGATAAATCACTCAGATAGCAATCCTCCACTCCTTCTCTAGTCATGCATGTGTTATTTCCTCAATAATTTCCCTAATATGATTCCTTTCAGTAGTAGTATGACTTATTAAGTTTGAGGGTTGGGGAAATCAAATTGGATAAAATTATCCTGTATTTTAATCAAAAAATTTTTAGGTAAAGAAATTAATTAATTATATAGGTTCAAATAAATATATAACATGTTAAAATCAAAATATTGTTTGACGCTATATTAAATAAAATTTAATAAATTTATAACCAATTTAAATCTATGGTGGTGTAAAACCCGTCCCACCCTATTAACCCATCGGACCCGAACCCACCATCGCATATCAGAAGGGATATCCGAATCTGAAATCAAGACAAATCAAAAGGCTCCATTTCAGAATGCAAGAATCATATCAGAAAGGAATTGTGACTTTGAACTCTAAGCCATTTTATGCATTTGGTATGCCCATTTCACAGTTTTTTTTTTTTTTTTTTTTTTTTTTGGGTACTACATGTAATGAATATTTGTTCCCTCGCAAGGAAGAATAACAAATTCACACTATATGTTAACATATTTATTGGGTGTAAAAGAGATATTCAAAAGAAAAATATGTTCTGATGGTAAAGTAGAGACTTTTAAGGTAAGATTGGTGGCTGTTATCGTAAAATTAAATGAATGATATTGACTAGAATGAATATATTTTATTTTGACTTTATTTTCCTTGAGTACCCAAACACGGATTTCGAGTTTCAAAGCGGACCCTTAATACATTTAGTTCATCATTGGTGGAAATGTGTAGAACCAAATTTGTAGAAGATTATCATTAAATTTAATATTTACTAAATTGATATTTAACTGTAGGACCAAATTTGAAAAAAAATCAGTAGTCAATTTTTCATTTATGGTAAATATTGAAAATCGATGATAAAAATCAATATTCAATGGACCAAATCGGATATATATATATAAAAAAAAAAAAAGAAGAAAAAAGAGAGAAATGTCAATAGTTAATAGATTATTATTGAAAATAATTGTAACCCCTCGTCTATTCCGATAAGTTTAGGGTTCGAAAAATATTTTTTTTTTAGGCTATGACATTTATGAGACGATCTCTTGGTACTTCAGAAGGATTATTATAAGTGAGACTAGTTATTGATAAGCTGCGATCTACGTCCCGGTCACGAACCGTAAAAATTTTAGGAGCTAGTATTCGGACCCGATTACCCTAGGAAATGAATTTTTAGACATCATACTATTATTCTTGAATTTCCTATTTAATTAGATTAGCCCATAGCAGTCAAAATTTATTTGCGATCGTACATCGCGAAATTTCGCGGTGTACCGAACCTAGCCCAATTTTGAGTTTTAGACTGGAATAAATTTTTGGGTTCGAGAATTATTTGAATTGAATTAGTTTCTACCGAGAATTCATCTGATTTAATCCCGATCAGTCTAAGCTAAGATATTTTTAAGATTACACCATAGAGAGGTGACACTTGTCACCATTTTTCACCATGTGTTGGGAGAAGACTAGTCAACCAAGTGAGATCCAAATATAAAGCCATTTTTTTTCCCTTTCCTTCTTCATTTGGACGAAAATTGCAAGAGAAGAGAGAGAGAGAGAGATCATCTTTTCCTCCATTAAAGCTTCAAGACTCCATAGCTAGCCTTTCTTCACAACTCTCAAGTTATTCGGTAAAACTCCAATTTTATTCGGTAGATAGCTTTATTTTTCATCCTAGAACATGAATCTAAGTTAAGATTTCTTAAAATCATGTGTTATGTTGTTGATGGAATTCTAGGGTTTTAAGGTGAATTGGGGGAAAATCATCCACAAAGATCTCCTACAAAATTTGAAACTCGGTTGAGGTAAGGAATCCCTTTAATTGGTTGAGGTTGTTTGAAACTAGATAATTGATAGCTTGGTTGGAATATGATGAGTTGTAGGTAGAATTTTTGTGTACATGATGAATGTATATATATATGTATTGTGTACATACTTGTGTATATGTACGTATGGTGTAATGTATATATATATTATTATGTATTATGTACCTAGCTATGTATATATACGAATGGTGTAATGTATATATATATATTATTATGTAGTTAGTACTTAGTTAAGTGTGTGTGCGTGTGGTATAATGTATATAAATAAATAAATAAATAAATAAATATATATATATATATATATATATATATATATATATATATATTATATACGTGTAGTATAGTATATATATATATGTATAAATTATATAGGTGTATTATGTATATGTACATGAAAATCGTATATATATATATGTACCTATATGGGTATGTATGTGTTAATAAAATGTCACCTTTTGTGTATAGTATATGGTATGTATAACCCATAATTATATATGTGGTTAGTGAGAATAATAATACTATGTAGTTAGGCATATGTGTTATGTAGAAAGTGTTACATACGTGTGAACTTATAAATAGTATAAGAAGTATCATTATGTGCTTGTAAAGAATAACTATATGTTATGTGTTATGCCTATGTTGAAGTTGGGAAATGTATATGTTATATGCATTGAGATGTATGTGTCAAATATGAGACTTATGTGATAAATGTGGAGTTGAAAGTGTAGGGTAGTTACACTCGATTTACTTTTGTGAAAGATTGTTAGTGGATTATCCAAATGTTTTGCAAAAGAAAAGGAGAATTTTTGGAAGTGGGTTAAAAGGAGAATTAATTTCCGAGTATTGGGATAGACCCAAGTATGTCCAAACTATTTTCAAAGCAAGAAAGGGAAAAGAGTGGAAAAATGTTTTCAAACCTTAATTCTAGTAAAAGTCGTGAAGGACCTTGTTAACCTACGGGATAAAGATGAGCTTAAAGTGCCTATCCCGTATGGTAGTTATGTGTATGATCATTCATACTGTGGGCGAAGTCTATTCGCCGAGTACTATATCACCCGGAAGGAAAAGGACTCCTACGGGGGTGTGCACACTTAAGTATAGTCACTCTATGTTCGGGTAGGTGTCGTTCTTATGAACCTAGTGAGGCTAGCTAGGAATCATTCCAACGCTCCTATAAGTCCAGGGGATCAGTATTAGACCGGGCGATGACCACTGAACCCGAGTTCAACGATCCAAGTGGTCAAAAGTGGAGAAAGGACTCCAAAGGCTTCACACTTTCTATCTAGAACTAAGTGGAATTTTGAAAAAGTGGATGTAGTTACGCTGTAGCTACGGGAAAGAAAGATGTGACATGTTTTTAAGTACCCAAAGGTTGTGGGTAATCTCTCTCTTTGAAAAGTGAAAGGTGATGAGAATTTCATTATGAGGGAAATGTTTTTCTACTAAAGTGATTACAAGCAAGATGTGTGATTTATGTTTTCTACTACTTACTAGTATGCTTAATTGTTTAATAATATATTATTGGGTATGAAAATGATTACCAAATGACCTTGTAAAAAGGGAAAATGACATGAGACGTCATTGAATTTTGCTCATAGTGTATGCAAGTTGCTCTTTATAACTGTTGCAGGTAGAATCTTTTTTACAGATGAGTAAGGTATAGGGTTTTCTATGTAACCATTTTTACAAACCTTTATTTAGTTTTGAATAACCCATGGATGTCCTTACTTAGCCGTCGCGCTAACTACACTTCACCGTGTCTCTTATCAGATGTTGTCTAGCGTGGGCTCTTGTAGCCCGATGAGCGCTGAGAGCTCATCTAAGTTGTGTTTCCCGCGTTGGACTATGATGATTATGTGCAGTTCCTGCTTGATGATGACTCCTACGCTCCTCCTGCTCCGCCCTCTCGGAAATATACTGTTTAGAACGACTCCTTCCTTTTGTTGTGCGAATATCTTTTGTAGCCTAGTATGGCTAACAAGTTGTGAACAACTTAAACTTTCATGTTTTTGGACCCAATGGGTCGATCCTTGTATATATAGTAGTAGCTAACCTAGCTACCTTCCTTTCTTTCCGCTGCAATATATACGTAAAGCTTTGTCAAGTAGAAAATGTGTGAAACAGTCTTCCTTCTTTAGCCTGTGCATCTAGAGTGGACTCTTTCTAGATTTGATTGGGTTCAGTCTAGGTGTGGCGGTAACCACTCCGGATGTACGGTATAGCCGAGCCGGAGTGTTACAATAATAATAATAATAATAATAATAATAATAATAATAATAATAATAATAATAATAATAATAATAATTATATTATCATAAACACACATACACCAACATAAATATATAATTTGTACTTTTATCTTTCGAATATTTAATCCATCCTTTTTCTTTAAAACAATCAAGTAGTATAATACATTTTTTAAAATCTATATATCTTCAAAAAATTAAACAATAGAATACAATTCTTATTATATTCCTAATTTATTACATTCCAAAACAACATTTATATTCTCTTAAAATAAGTTTTACAAGCCAAACATTCCAGGAAACTAATTTAAATATACTTTAGATTAGTATTTCCTAAAAAAAATATTGTGACAATCTTATAATTAATCATATAGAGTAATATGTATTATTTGATTTCAATTTGATTAAATATCAATTATAATTACTATATACAGCTATACTCAATATAGTAAAAGAAGATCTCACCAAATTCATACAAATTACTGTATATTCATTTCAACGCCATTAACAAGACTGTATAATTGTGTATATATATAGGAGAGCATTTCGTTACTTATATAACATCACGAGCTATTTCTTTTTGGGTTATATTTTCAAAAACGCACCAGAAAAATTTCTTCCTCTTGATTTTCAAGAATGAAGTCGGAATACCAACTTCATTTGTTTGCATTCTCTCTCCTATTTGTACTTATTTCATCATCACCTACAAATCAAAATCATTATGATATGAGATATGAGGTTGTGAAGAGATTGGTTCCTAGGGGTTCAGACCCTATCCAACCACCCTCATCAGATGATTTTCATATGAGATATGGGGCAGTGAAAAGAAAAGTTCCTAGTGGTCCAGACCCTATCGTATCACCCTCACCACCCTCAGATGATTTTCATATGAGATATGGGGCAGTGAAGAGAAAAGTTCCTAGTGGTCCAGACCCTATCGTATCACCCTCACCACCCTCAGATGATTTTGATATGAGATATGACGCACTGAAGAGAAAAGTTCCTAGTGGTCCAGACCCTATTGTATCACCCTCGTCACCCTGGTGAAGAAATTGAATTGGTTCTTAAAAGGGTCCAAATCCTTTCCAACCACCCTCATCAACTTTAGAATAGCTAGGTGCCTAGTTGTTCTAGCCTTGACCATCCTATAAGATGGAGGCGAGATAATGTTTAAAGGGAAAGGTTGTAATTCAAAGCATTATATATGTTTCAATCAATGAATATTTGTATCCATTTTAACGATTCCTTGCTTTGATCAGAATAATAATAACACACTACCAACAAAAAGAAAGAGAACAAATTGTAAATTTGAAGACAATGACAATGTTACTCAAAAGAGAATTAAGAACACTTAAAAAAATTCAAATTAAAAGTAGTATTTATTTAGACTATCATTTTAGACCAAATATTTAGACTATATATCGATTTTACAAGGTTGCAAACATTTATTTTAGTAATAATTATAATGAATTTTCTATATTATCTTCGATTCATATACTTTGAGTTAGATATTTAAATAAAAAAATTCGACATTCAATTACCCATGTATAAACGTCTCCTATATAATCATGCATTGATATACTTTCAAATATTTATTTAAATATAAACATTGGGCATTAACCCATTCGCGCAATGCGCGTATAAAACTAGTATTAATATAATTGACTAATAATTATTATGTTAATTAAGCTAATAATTATATGGATATTAGTATAATTGTAATTAAATATGGGTTTTTGGATTTTTTATAATAATTACAATTAATTCATTCAGATATGGAGGAGTAAAAAAACTAAATGTGATAGGGTGGAAATGAATATACTTAAGGTATAAAAGTATTAATTGCACATATATTATTATATTTGCCTAATAATTATTATGGTAATTAAGCTAAAAACTGGTCGTTGAATTTATTTTTATAATAATTACAATTAAATTATTTATTAATTTTCCCATATTTATTTTATTAATAATATAATTACATAAATCATATTACATATCGATCTTTTTAAGATAATTGCAGAGAAACGAGTCATATATTATTCAATTAATTTAGTGATACTTTTGCACTAATCTTATAACCAAATAAATGTACACGTTCAAAATTAGAATTTTTTTAAATAATTTTTTAATTCTATTATCTAAATATATAATAAAAATTTTATTCGTGCATCGCCCGGATAATTGGGTAAATATTTGCTCAAATTCAAGTAAGGATAGCATAGAAAACATAATTGATCCAACCAATTTCATAAATTGCACTATATAATATTCGATATTATAATTTATATAATTATATATCGATCCAAATATTATTAAAATATAATAATAATAATAATAATAATAATAATAATAATAATAATAATAATAATAATAATAATAATAATTAACACAAGATATAATACTAAGAATTTCAATACTAACAATAATAATATAAAAAATAATAATAATAATAACATTTAATAAGGAAAGACCGAAAGAGTGCAGCATTTTTTTTGAAGTCAATAAATAATTTATATTAAAAATGCTAATGCTAATAATAATAATAATAATAATAATAATAATAATAAAAATGGTAATAATAATTATAATAAATATGCATGGTTAGTCAACAAAGATCCATTGTCGAGAAGCTTCTTCAATTCATTTAAGTATTTCTGTCTCCTTTTACACTCTCATCACGATGAAAACGATGCTCCTACTTCTCTCTAAAAATTTGGCTAGTCAATTAATTTTGGCATTCTGAGTATTAAATCCGTGTATCCTTTTCGAAATTCTTGATTTTAAATAATAATAATAATAATAATAATAATAATAATAATAATAATAATAACAATAATAAAAAGAAGTAAATCCAAATCCTTTGATGTTTGCTGCACCATTTAGCTCATATTCTCGCATGTATCTTTCTTAAATTTTTTATTTGATTTTTTATGACTTATTCTCTACTTTGCACTTTTTCTGTATGTCGCAATTGTTCTTTATCTCTCAATTATTTCTAGCTAACTTGAGTTATTCTTACAATTAATATTCAATATTTTCTTGAGTTTCATGTTTCTATGGAATTAATGTGCTTCAACATCATTCTATTTTTTTTCTAGTGCTTGGAAGCACTGGAATATTATTTTCCAGTATTTGAATATATTTCTAGTGCACTGGAAATATATTTTGCTAAGCAATGACGGATTATGTCCAAAAATTAACTATATAGTATTTGATACTTGTTATCTAAATATTAATTATACAGATGGATGATTTTCATCTTGTCAACAAAACTTTCCAAGTGAGCCAACTGAAGAGCTGATTGGGCAAAAAAGACAACCAATGTTTGGTAATTAGTACTTAGTATTGTGTTTGAACTTTGGATCTAATTTGTTATATAATGTTTAGATTTTGGATTTGGACTATGCATTATTTGGTAGTGTATTTGGAACATTATGAAATGTTAAAAATTGAGGTTCTTAAATCAAATCAAATACCGAACTGAATTGTTTGAATTGAACCGAACTATAATGTTAAACCAAATGGTATCATTTTTTTAATACCCAAAAAAAAAAAAATCGAACCAAATAAAGAAACGTCCACCCCTAGTCCCCTACTTATTTTCCTTGAATAAGGAATGTGACTTATTTATAGAAGGAAATTCAAGTGTAATTAATGAGAGGATTGGGGAGAGATTTTTGGGTGATTTAGCCACAAATTATATCGTGGACCGCGGTCCATAATGGATTGTAGAACGTGCATCAAAACGATGTCGTTTTGATTAATGAAACAGACAGATGAAACTACCTCCGTTCCGCGTCATTCACTTTCAATTCATATAAACTGCAGTTACATTTCAACACAATTACAGTTACATTTCAACACAACTACAATTACATTTCAACACAACTGCAGTTACATTTCGATATAACTATAGTTTCATTCGATAATATAAAAACACAAATGTGAAACTGTTATTTAGTATCAATTCATATACACTGCAGTTATATTTCAACACAACTACAGTTACATTTCGATATAATTACAATTTCATTCACAAATGTGAAACTGTTATTCAGTATCAATTCATATACACTGCAGTTACATTTCAATACAACTACAATTACATTTCGATATAACTACAGTTTCATTCGATAATATAAAAACAAATGTAAGGCACTATCTTTTGAGATGATCTGTAGTATCCGTGACCATGGTCCACGGTATAACGACTGGATTTATTTTCTTCTAGATTTCATCTGTGTATAAAAGCCCAGAGTGAGGCATTGAATAAAATTGAGCGAGAATGAAAAATGCTACTGTGACCGTTTGTTTCCAAACCTCATTGCAAGATGTAGTTTGGAAAATACGTAAAAAAAATATTTGGTTATTTTGCTAATATACAATTGTATTTTTCACTTTTTGTTGTATTTTACAATTTGTCACACTTTATTTTTTTATGGGAATATATATGCAATGTATCTGCATGTAAAAAATAAAAAAGGTGACCCTCAAATTAAATCAATATTTCTTAAGTTTGGACTAGCTAAAAAACTCACATTTTTGTCCATATACTCCAAAAGTTTCGTATACTGGTTAATGATATGAGAATAAAGTGATCATTGAGAATTGAAAAATAATCCTTCCAGTTTTAATTTGACAAGATACCAACAGCAAAAAAAGTACATAGCCACAAGAAGGGATGGAAAAGGAAAGCATTGATTTGGCACATACACTTAAAACAAAGTACCAAACCCAATTGCCAAGACCACACAAATAAGCAAAGCAACACTGATGAGACCCTCTACCTCCAGAAATTCTTGGTATATATACAATTTCCTCCATGGATTTGGGTCAGAATTATATTGTTGCAAATCAGGCATTGCTCCTCTGTGATCCAAGAGCTTTGAGTGCTCCTGCTCTGAGAATGAACTGATGGTATAGGGCAGCAATTGCAGCTCCAATAAAGGGTCCAACCCAGAATATCCACTGATCATCCCATGCTTTGTCTTTCCCATATATCACTGCTGCTCCAAAACTCCTTGCTGGGTTGATACCTGTCCCCGTCACTGGAATTGTTGCCAAGTGAACCATAAACACAGCAAATCCAATAGGCAGTGGTGCCAAAACCTTCATAAAATTAAACGTTCAAGATTATTCATCAGTAATATAACTAACGTGAGACAGTTTTAATTTAAAATTGAATAATAAATAAAATACTAAATACTCACTGGAACATGGGAGTCCCTGGCATTCCTCTTGGGATCAGTGGCAGAGAAGACAGTATAAACAAGAACAAATGTACCAATGATCTCAGCACCCAAGCCAGTACCCTTACTGTAACCATCAGCCAGCTCGTTGGCGCCACCGCCATACCTCACATAATAAGCCTTCTGGAAGGCCTTAACCAGCCCACATCCACAAATGGCTCCTAAGCACTGCGCCACCATATACATTATGGCTCGGACAAGTGACACCTTCCTCGCCAAGAACAACCCAAATGTCACAGCTGGGTTAATGTGTCCCCCTGCACATACATATCATATACACAAATTGTTAGGATCAAACTTTATTTCCTTATAGACAGTCATCACATTTTTGAAAAGCTGGGTGCTGAATTTGGCCCTTTACCCGTGTCCGACCAACACAAATGATGAGAGAAGGCTAGCAAGAAGTAAGTAATTAAGTAAGTACCAGAAATGCCGGCAGTGCAGTAAACAAGAATAAAGATCATTCCACCAAAGGCCCAAGCAATGCCAAGAATGCCAACACCCCCACAGGCATCAGTGCCATTCACATGAGGGTCTGTTTGGCTCTTGTATCCGATCACTGTGAGAACTGTGACGTAGAGGAACAGAAGAGTGGCAACAAACTCAGCTATGATGGCCCTGTAAAAAGACCATTGACCCAGCTCCTCCGGGTCAATGAAGGGTGCTGGTGGGGGGTCCTGGTAGTCCTTTAGAGAATACTCATTGCCAACCTCAATGTCTTTTCCCATTTCAACTCTACTATTGAAACAAATCAAGGATCTTATCGGAGATGGTGGAATGGTGATGGAGTGTGCTGTGAAGTGAGGGCTATTTATGGGGAGACGAATTGAAGATTTAATTATTACATTTAGTTTTAATTGGCTTTTGCTTCTTCAGCTTTTGCCGCCCCACTTCACTATTTTCCCATTTTCTATACATATGATTGAATTGAGTCTCATATTCTTCCAAACCTCTTACCAAATCACTGCATATAATACTATATATCCTAAGCTGGTGTGCAAAGGATTGATATGGACTTTGGACAAAAATTAATGGGAAAAGGGTCAAATAAGTCCCTAAATAATACATGAAAAGCAATTAGGCCTCTGAACATTTAAAAAGTACAATTAGACCCTTTAACATGTAAAATTGGGACAAAAAAGCCCAAAAACCGATAAATAACTTGCAGGTCATTTAGGGTTAGGAGAAAATCCGACGACAGGCTCCGGCGGAACGCAACCAAAAAGTCGCCTTCCGCCATGGAAGCCGACCTTGGAAACCAAGCTCGCCTTCCTCTTGCCCTCCCAGGAGGAAGGCGACGACAATGTCGCCTTCCACTAGAGGAAGGCGACCTTGGTCTCCTTCCATGGCGGAAGGCGACCTTATGGTTTCCAGAGGCGGGGCGACCTAAAAAGACAAAATGAAAATTAATTAGGCCACCCTTATCAGTGATTTTTTGGGTGAATAATAATGTTGGTGCCAACACACGGGAGAGAGAAGAGGAGAGATAATGCTTTGGTTGCTTCTGCAAAACTGGGTTCTTAGCACAGTGAAGAGTCAGAGTTTTTTTTTTTAAAAGATGGACTGTTGTGCACGTTTTGCGCACAGCAACCGCCCATGCGGGCGTGTGCAGTGTGTGACAGGCGCATCTGTCACAATGCTTTTTTATTATTTTTTAAAAATCGTATTTGTTTTATTTTTTATTCTCCCACTCTCATTTTCTCTTTTCTAATCACACTTTCAAAAACTCCTCAATAACAGCAATAAAACTCCAACCGATAAGGATGCTCCTAGAAATCATAACCATGAATGCTTTGCTTCATGGTCTTCTAATAACAGGAAAAAACAGAACCATATGCAGGGGTACGGTTATTTAGCTCCTGTAGACCATAGTCATCAGTAACTCTATTCCATGATTAATTGTGAGAAGTCACAATATAATGCCAAAAACCGACCATCATCATCATCAACACCGCCCAGTCGCCCAACTCCAACTAAGCCACCATCTTTGATTCTCTCAACCACTCATCTGCTGCCATGTCAGCATATAGCCACCGCCAACCAATCATTTAGCTTTAAATAATCACAAATCTTTCTTCATTAACCAGAAAATTAATATATGGCTATGGGTTTGCCACTTGTCGAACAAATACACAGGGAGTGTTATGATTAATATAGTATTCAGTGTGTTGCTAATTAAAATAATTTTGAGCAACAAGCTTTAAAAATAAAAACGATAGAAGTAATTTGCAAGGTGAACCGAAATTCTTTTCCATTTATGTTTTTCTCTTCTTCTTTTTATACAAACTAGCAGTTGACCCCGTGCGATGCACGGTCCTATATAATAGATATATATTTTAGAAAAAATAAATATTACGTATTGTTCATGATAGATTATTATTGAAAGAAATATTAAATGTTGATATGATAACAATCATATACACTTGTCCTTTTTTTTTTTTTTGATTTTATGTTATTATTGAAAATATAAATTATTAATTTTTTTTGAAAGCTAAATTATTAATTATTAAAAACCTCTTTGTAAGCTATATTATATTAGTAATAGAAGTACAAAATTTTTTTTTTTTTTGGAAGAAGTACAATTTTTTTTTTAATTCACCACAAATTAAGAATTTGAGCTTGCTTGGATTACTCACTCTTGATGTACACTAAAAAATTCATTTTTTGGTTACCACAAATTAATAAGGGTTTAATTCACCACAAATTAATATTTAACTACATTTGGCCTAAAAAATATTACAACATAAAAAAATAATATATTTATTTTACAATTCTACTTTTATTTAAAACCATAATAAAATAGAATCTAAATAAATAAAATTATTGAGCTACCCGCATAATTTGTCGACTAAACTTATTGTACAACTAGTTTTATACGCGCATTGCGCGAATGGGTTAATGCCCAATGTTTATATTTAAATAAATATTTAAAAGTATATCAATGTAACATTATATAGAAGAAGTTTATACATGGGTAATTGAATGTCGAATTTTTTTTTTTTAAATATCTAACTCAAAGTATATGAATCCAATATAATATAGAAAATTCATTATAATTATTACTAAAATAAATGTTTGCAACCTTGTAAAATCGATAGTCTAAATATTTGGTCTAAAAATGATAGTCTAAATAAATACTACTTTAATTTTAATTTGAATTTTTTAAAAATGTTCTTAATTCTCTTTTGAGTAACATTGTCATTGTCTTCATCTTTACTATTTGTTCTCTTCCTTTTTGTTGGTAGTGTGTTATTTGCAATTCGGTTATTGTTGGTAGCATAGATGACAACGTCATGCAATAAGATTGTGATATAGGAGCTATGGACTTTCCTTTAGGTGCTCTGCTTAGGATTCATCATTTGGTTCAACCATTATTGTTGAATGAGTTATTGTGGATAAAGAAATTCCTAGTTTAAGAAAAAAGATTAAATAAATTAATAAAAATTTGAAAACTTAAAATATTATGTATTCCAAAGGTATTAAAAGGTAGTTTCTCGTTTCAATTTGCTGGGTAATAGGTTATTTGAGTACTTTCATTGTCAACATATCCCCCAAGTAGTTAATATGATTAGTTTCAAACTATTCTTTTTTAATTTTTTTTCATGGTATTAAAGAAATACATATGTATCATTTTTTTGTGTAACTACTAATTTATTTAATTCAATAAGAGTAAAATAGAGTGATTCCGCTTCAATTTGTTGGGCTATTTGAGTACTTTCTTTGTCAACCAATCCCCAAGTAGTTAATATAATTAGCTTCAAATTATTTAAAAAAAATTCATAGTATTATTAAAATATTTGGTAAATAAATATATAACATTATTTTGTACTATAACTTTGATATTTAATTACAAGATATTGTAAAAACAAGATAATGGACAATGTATTGATAAATTTGAATGTAAAAAATCTTTGCATGAGAGAAAATAAAAACAATATAACTAATGAAATTATTTCTCTTATTTAATTTAATTTTTTGATAATGAATAATTTTTTCAAATAAAGGTATTGTAGACACATAATTATAAATTAAAGAAATACATATGTATCATTTTTTGTTGTAGATACTAATTTATTTAATTTAATAAGAGTAAAATAGAGTGAAAAACTTAATTATGTCAAATTTGATTGAGATGAGGTTCGAACCTAAGACATTTCTTATGAAATTAATGGGTAAGTTAAAAGTTAACGGAATATTAACAGAGAAGAGAATATTTAACGGAAAACTTAACGGAAAATCATAAAAGTAAGGTTAAATTAGGTAATCTCTATGAATAATATTAATATGAATTATCTTAGCCATCTATTTGATTAAATAATTCATCTGAACCATCCATTTGATTACCGCCATTTTTTCTACCCATTTTAGGCCTAACTCTTTTTGGCTCTTATTAGTATAGTAGATATAGATTTATCGACTCCACCCGCAATCTCACCGGTGATCTCCCCTCCGCCCACGCCACCTTCAACTCCAACTCCTTCCGTCATCACAAAAAATCAATAATTTTATTTAACAATTCTACTTTAATATAAAAACATTAAAAAAATTAAATTAATAAATCCATCCCAAATACATATAAGCCAGTTTTTTAAATTTTGTTGTCTTTGACCCAAAAAACTACCAATTGAATGTATTTGCCAAAAACTTTAAATTTTATTAAGTTTTAATATTGTTAAAATATGAATTAACATCAAATTTATTTTCAAAAGATATTAAACACATAATATATAAAAAAATATTAGGTAATTAAACTGTAATTAAGAAATTAAAAACTAATACCAATATTCTGTTATTATTATTTTAATAATTAATAAATAAAAGTTATAAGAAAACTACCAATTTAATGTATTTGTATTCTGATCCAAATCCAAACAATAGCCCAGCCCATCTGTCCCTAAGCCCAAGTATAAAAGTCAAAAAACGCTTCGGCTTCCACATTTCCCCTAAGCGCAGCTCTCCGTCTCTCCTCCCTTGCTTCTTCCATAGCTTAGGGTTTTCAACTTCATCTCTCCTTCCCAGATTGCGGTCTTTCTTCCCTTCTGGTTTTCAATTCTTTGCGTTGGCAGTTTTAGGTTAATCACAGCCGTAGAGTCAAACAATGGTTGTAGACAGTTGGTTGGTGATGGGGTTCGTCGCACTTTGCGGACAGCCGAGGTGGTTCTCTGGTGTACAGGTAATTTAGGTAAGTAGCAGTAAAGTTTGTGTATATACCTATATATATAATTTTCAAAACCCTAACCCTAATCCATTATTGTGCAGCTTCTACCTCGGTTTCTACGGCTCAAGAAGTCAGCTTTCCCGACGCACCTCGGACAATCAATTCATTCTTATTAGCAGGTACAAAACCCCACTTTTCTCTCTCTCTATATATATATATATATATATATATATATGTAAATTTGATCTTTTTCCTCTTGGGTATTGTACACTTTTATTTTCCATTTTCAATCCCCGGTTTAAATAAATATTCTAATTTCTAACTGAATTTTTTTCCAATACAAAATTACAGTAAGTATATTAAAAAAATAAATTAGGAAATATAGGACTTCGACATTTTATTAATCCCCTTTGTATAAATTTATTAATAATGTTTGCTTAATTGTTACTCACAATACTGCATACTTATTAATTCTAAGAACCTGGGAATTTCTCTGTTTTGCTTTCATTTGGGTGTCTATACATTACTATGTACAAATATATATAAATTGTAACTCAAATTTGAAATCATTTATTCTGAATGCAAACAGAATATAAACATAAGGTTGGGACTTGGGATTATATTCTCAGATGTTTTAAGCTGTTTTGAGCACACAATTCTTCAAGCAAAGCCATTTTAAAGTGTAATGGCTATGAATCACATATTAAATGACTATCAGTTCTCCCAGTTTTTCTTTAGCAGCTTCTTCCCTATTGCTTATTAGGTATGTAGTTAGCACAAAAGCATTTTTTAGCTTTATTATTAATCAAATTTATTAAAACGTTAACAATAACCATATATGTTTTGTTTTGATGGTTTTCAAGTTAGAATGATTAAAGAGTTAATTCCATCAATAGTCCCCCGACTATCATGATTTTCCAAAATTAGTCCTCGTCTTTTAATTTGGACGAAATAAGCCCTTGACTATTAAATGTCTTCCACCAATGGTCCTTCCGTTACCATGGCTGTTAGAGTGAGTTAAATGTAGGGATAAAATTGTCATTTCCAGTTGTGGCTTTCTTCTTCCTTTCGAATAAACGATGTTGTTTACAGAAGACCCACCAAAATACAGCTGCATTGTTTCTTCTTCCTTCAACAAATTTCTTGTTAAACTCATTCAAGTTTTTGCTTTATTTTCCTTTTATAATCTAATCAATGAGATTCCAAAACCCAAATGATACACAACATCCACTAGCATCTACTTCTTTTCAAGTGCATGATAAGCTTGCACTTTCCATTAAGCAAAGTGGAGATGTACAGTGTGATTGAATGATACATGGTGCTTTTAGTTCAAAGGCAGACCTTGGTTCCCTGTCCATAACATCTTTTCCTATTACTTCTTCCCCTCTTGAAAATCTCAATGCCCCGTTTCAGGCATACCCCTTCATGCCAGAGTTCAATGACATTCAGATGGATAGTAAAGTGAAATTCAGTGGCTTGCATGATCAACATATTGCCACAAATTCAATCAATGTCAGTACCATTGCACCCTCTTTCTTTAACCCACCTACAATACTCACGTAATAGAATGAAATTAGAGAGAGAAAAAATAGATATTAGATGTAAAAAAAAAAATTAAATCCCATCTTTAATTTTCAAGAACATGAATATTTCACTGCTATCACTGTGGGTTTGTCGTAGTTCCGGCGAGAGGACGACAACAGTTCCAAAGGTGATCTAATAATGGCGGGCATCGGTGGCGACTCAAGCAGCAACAAACTACCCTTCGTCACCACCACCGGTATCTCCACCGTTCTCCCTCTCCGAGTCGGTGAAAATACTCCAACCATGATAGCAGTAGCAGCGAGTAGGAAGGCCGGCAACTGGAACCTCCATGGACTCCGACAAAACATTAGCAACGTGAGCAGAACAGCAGCGGCAACACAGCTGACCGCTCCGGTGGTGATCTAACGGTGGGCATCCGCGGCGACTCAAGCAGCAACGAACGACCCTTCGCCGCCACCAGCAGCATCTCGACAGTTCTCTCTCTTCGCGCCAGTGAAAATACTCCGGCAACGGTAGCAGTAGTAGTGAGCGTAGGAAGGCGAGCAACTAGAACTTCCATGGACTCCAACAACGTGAGCAGGGAGGGATGAAGAAAACACTAAACATATGAAGAGACTGTTTTACCCCTGATCTTAACGGCAAACTAACCTTAGATTCACGGAAGGACTAATGTAGGAACGATTTTGATAGTCAAGGGTTTAATTCGTCCAAATTAAAAGACGAGGACCAAATTTGAAAAATCACAATAGTCAGAGGACCTTTGCTGGAATTAACTCAATGATTAAATAAGTGGTAGCAAACATTTGTGAAGTGAGGTATGCTCAAAACTTTACCTTTATTTGCATCTATATCCTTCTTCCTCAAGAAACTATTGGATACTGAACCATTATACTTCAGCATGCTTTTTGACTTGCTTGATTGCAACTGAAAACCTTTTGTGATTCTCCTAATTACTATCTACATTTGGTTGCAAAACTACCTTGTAATTGACATGCTATAGAATATGTTTCACTGCTGTGATTAAAAAACCTAAAACAGAACACAGTGAGATGTTCAAGATATAATTATCCAGTTCACAACTAAAAGATATATTGAAGTCCATACAACTCAAAAATGAATGTAAGATCCCATATCGTTAAAGCAAATGTAACAATACATTACATGTTTTCCAAATTTTAAACATACAATTTGTAAAAAACGTAAATAGGATGGAATAGAGAGTCGTGTTGTTACATACTGGTATTCAAAAATTAAACTCCATATAGGCATTCTACTGCTCATTCCAGTGCATTGACTGTTATGATATACAGGTAATATTTGTAATGATCCAAGAGCTTTCTTGTTGAAGCATTTCCTTAAGTTGAAGGGTCCTCCTTTGAAAGGTGAAATTGAACAGATTTTGAAGAGTGGCATTCTTGCAGAAGAGGTATCATTCAACTGTCTTCCTTTTTTTTTTTTCCCATAAATGAGTAACTGTTTACATAATCTTAAAAAACTAATGTACTTACAGGTTTGTTAGAAACAATTAGATTTTATATACATTTTTCACATTTAAAACAAAATCAAATCCAAGCAGATTGGTAAATCCAAAAAATTTTTCAGATGTTTTTTTAACTTATTCAGTTCATAGATGCATATTTGGTGGCTCCCTTGTTCATACCTTTAAAAAAAAAATCATGGGGATGTAATTGGAAGGCTGCCCCCCTTTCCTCCCCCAAAAAAAAAATAAAAAATAAAGGCCATGGATGTTACCTGGGTCTATCTTTGCTTTGCTTTAAAATGAATAGGACCTGTGATAAAGTTCAGAAATACATATTTTAAGAATACTTGCATATTAAGACAGGGAAGAAAGAAACACAAAATATAAAATAACAAAATAGAGCAGAATAATGAATTTATTAAAAAAAATGTCATTATCATTATAATCAACTACCATGGCTTTGCAGGTGTATACCTTCCTTAGCAGGCTCTGATTCTGCCGGCTGCTTGCTGCTTGTTCTCCGGCCTCTCTTCATCTAATTCAAGAGGAAACACTGTTTGTGATATGGATTTATTTATAGTGTTCAATTAGATGTAGAGGTTGATTTAAATACTGGAATAGTGTTGATTTAGATGTAAATACTGATTTTGAATTTTAAATTCATCTGTAATCAATTAATGTTAAACAATTAATGTTAGTCTTGTAGATTGTGAAAGTAGTTATTGGAATTTGTAAGCATGCTTTGTTTGTTGCAGTAGATGTGAACACAATAAATGCATTCATACCTTCTACTCTCTTTTTACTGATAATTTTACAAATTTATCAAAACTACGTAGTTTTGACTGGGCGGGAAAACGAAAATATTTTTATTTTCCAGAAATGTGTGGCTTTTATATATATATATATAGATATATAGATATATAGATATATAGATAACATTAATATATAACAATATATTATTAAAAAATTATAATTAAAATCTTTTAAAGACATAATTATTTTAATAGTTTTAATTAACATGCAATTATATTAAGTCATTATATATATTATGTTTATTTTTAATATATATTTAGTTCATTTATCAGATTTTTTATACAGATACATCATTATACTAATAAACATTATTATAAGTTTATTAAGCAAGCACAACAGGTTTATTTTCATAATAGTGCAAGTTCATTTTCGAATAATCACATGTAAGAGTGGGTGCAATTCGGAATGTCCGAACTAACACCTAAAATCTTAATCAAATTTTAAATTTAAGGTGAACCTGAATAGGTATTGGTTCAGATATTTATATTCGAATATAAATTCGGTTCGGATATTAGGTATTAAAATTTTATTGACGAAAAATTTATATATATTCTTTTCTTTCATTTTTTTTTCAGTTTTAGAGTTGATCTATTGGGAGTATGAAGGGCAAGTCTATGGGATCTCATCTTAAGCTACGTTCTGCATAATCTCAACTGAGTACTTGTGCATACAGGGTCCTAATCTACCTTAATTTTGGTGCCCGGTTATTGGTCTGAGAGGGGAACTCACTGGTGATACTGAGATGATTGTTGAAGCAGGTTAAGTTGTCATGAGTTGATTGGTGGTTTGCTTGGTTGTGCAGGGAGGAAGTGTGATCAGTTTCATTGTTTGGAAGGTGGATTGTCCTTGGTAATTGCTTGAGAACAAGCAAAAGTTCTAGTGTGGGGGTGTTGATGTCTTTGATTCTGAACCATTATTATTTACTCCCTATTTTAGTTGTTTTTTATATTAACTACCTAATTTTTAATAGGAAATAGATACTCTTTTATGGCATGTTTGGTTCATGGAATAGGTTAGGAATGGAATAGCATTCCTTGGAATGACCTATTCCATTGTTTGTTTTGTTCATTTCATCATGGGAATGACATTCCAAGGAATGAGCTATTACCTTTGCAAAGGGAATAGCCATTCCTTGGGGGGATTTGATATTAGCTATTCCCATGCTCTAAGGAATAGCTTTTATAGTATAAATACCAAAAATACCCTTTGTACATTATTTAATATTTATATTTAATAAATATAATGTATTATATAAATGTATATATTTAATTAATTATATATTTTTACTTATCAATCAATATATATATATATACACACACACACACACGCAGAAACACACAGACACACACACACACAAATAATAATAATAATAATAATAATAATAATAATAATAATAATAATAATAATAATAATTATTATTATTATTATTATTATTATTATTATTATTATTATTATTATTGTTGTTTTTTTTTTTGTATAAGGGTATTTATGTCTTTAAAACCTATTCCATTTCTATTCCTTTAACCAACCAAACACTGTAATACAATTCCTAAAGTCTATTCCTTCAACGAACCAAACAATATTATATAATTCATATTCTATTCCTTATCTACAGGTGCAACTGCCTAAAACGAGTAGCAAAGGAAGGATTTTGGAATGTTTTGGATCAATTTTGGAAGCTGCCTCATGCCTAAGGCCCATATGTCTGCTATATATTTTGCATATTTTTTACAATTTAAGGGGTTCCCAACCCTAGTTAGTTTTAGGCTATTTTTCCTCTTCTCTTTATATTTCTCTAGCATAGTTTAGATTAGTTTTATATTAGATTATTTAATTTCAAGTTTGGAGTCACAGATTGGAGTTGGATTTGTTCTTCATTATTAGTAAAGTTCTCTTTTTTCTTTATTTACTTTCTTTTCAGATTTCTGGCAATGTTTATGGTTATTTATTATTGCTTTGCTTTGCTTACTTTTATGATGCATGGGTAGTTAGCTTTTGGGTTTGGATTAGGGTTCTATTGTTATTCTTGATGCTAGGTTTATGATTATTGGATAAAAGGGATAATTTATTAACCTAGGGTTTTTATGTTTGGATTGGATTATAAATTCTTCTTATTGATAATTGATGCACAACTTTTATTGATTTGTTTTGGAGAGGATATTATCACAACGAAAGATAGGTGAAAGACTCATAATTGAGGAGATAATGAATAATTTGGAGGAAAAACGTTATAATAAACATAGAAAGTGAGATTTTTTTCTAATAGTACAGTATAGTAATGATAAACATGGTTTTCTAAATCCATCCTCTAATATAATGGCCGGATCGGAATGATTCATGGTGCAAGTTTCTAAACAAAGCTTGTGTTCAAACAGGCGCCACAAGTCCATAGATGCTTATGAGTTATATTATAGTTTGTTACACTTTATTTGTTATTATATGTTATTACTTTAAGTGGCTGTAGCTTAGTCTGATAGTCTAGCCTATAGAGTAGGAGAGTCATCAGTAGCATGTACTATAAGGACTCTCTCTCTCTCTTGTAATCGTTGGATAATTCAGATCAATTCTCTAATCTGGTATCAGACGCGATAGGTGACCATTTTTTCATCAACCAATCCCGATCACCTCTCTCTTTCGGTTTTCCGATCCCAAACTCCCGTCGGCTTTCCGATCACGTATCATGGTCGCAGCCCCCTCCGATGGTGACATCACTGTCGCTGCCTCTCAACCGCCGGTACCACCACCTTCCCTCACCGCCGCACATCACTATGTGTAGGTAAAACTCACGACTCGCAATTATCTGCACTGGCAAACTCAGCTGGTGCCGTTCCTCCGCGGGCTTCCTCGATGGATCAAACCCCTGCCCGCCGGCGACACTCCCTGCTCCGACAACACAGCCGCCGTCACCCCCACCACCTAATCCGGCTTACCCAATCTGGATTCAACAGGACCAGTCCGTACTGTCGTTATTGATCTCGTCGCTCACTGACGAGGTCATGTACCTCGCCGTCGGCAGGGACACCGCCCGGGAGGTCTGGGAAATCAAAATAATTTTGGAGTCCATACTGACACGATCTCGTGCATTTTAGAAATGAATTAATTTTTTATTTTTTTTTGCAATAGATGGCGTGTTAAACATGAGAACTAATGTTTTCCTACTTGAAAGGGGATTTTTTTCAACAATGTAAATACTCATTTTAATCCTACTTGAAAAGGGAATTTTTTTTTTTTTTTGACGAAAAATATGCCGATATTTTTTTCCCAGCGAAAAATTGCCGGAAAAACCACCGGATTTATTTTCCGGCGGGAAAAATGACCATTTTTGCAACAAAAATAATAGTCGTGGACCAAAATTGTAAAGTTTGAAAGTCGTGGACCAATCCTACAAGTACCACGATAGTCGTGGGACTAAAAGTGCTAAAAATTCCAATTTAGCGGGGTTTTCGCTATAATGCTGCGTGGATTTATATAAGGGAATTTGCATATTTGAAAGTGGGGAGGTTCGCTATAATGCTGCGTGGATTTATATAAGGTTGTATCTTATTACGATAGAATTGTAGTTTGATAGGAATTGTAAAGTAAAATTGTAGTACTATAGGAATTGTAATGTAGAATTGTACAACGAATAGGAAAATAGGAAATAATCGCATCCTAAATATTGTAGGACAGTACGATAGGAATTGTAATTTAGAATTGTACAACGAATAGGAAAATAGGAAATAATCGCATCCTAAATATTGTAGGACTGCTTTGGGCGGGAAGCTTAAAGTGAGGATTTTGTTTTGGAAATAATAGCATCCTAAATATTGTAAGACTGTTTTGGGCGGGAAGCTTAAAGTGAGGATTTTGTTTCTATATATAGTATAGATAGATTATTAATATTATCATTATTATTATTATTACTACTACATAAGGATATTTTAGTCATTTTGTCGTTTTTTACCTTTTAATTCACTGATAGTGGAAGGGACATTCCCCTGGCCTAGGACTATAGATCCAATTAAAGAGCACCAACACCAATCAATAATGATGACAAGCCTGAATCATGAGGATAATACAAGTCTTACAAGAGAGGGCAGCAAACATCCACCAACTGCAAAAATCCATCAAGTTTCTGCACCAGGATTCATGGATACTCTGTACTACTATACCATCCCTACTTTAGGTAAGTAGTAAACCATAGTAACAACTAACAACACGTAAGAAAGTGGGCAACAAAAAAAGAAAAAAAACACAAGACTGTCCAAAAACAACAAACAAATAAAAGGGGAACAAATACATGGGGCATTAACCTAAGAGAGACAAAATTAATCGAGATTTTTTTTTAACTCATAAATATAAATGGCAGGATACATATAGCAAAAAGGATTCTAATTTTAAAAGATGGCTCTAAACAAATTCGAGTGCGGCCTATGTGCAGGCTGCAAATCCATTTATTTTTATTTATTAATCATATTTAAACGGACAGAGAAAAAAAAACCCGTGAATTTACAAAAAAAATAAATAAATAAAAATTGAATTAAATAAATTTTTTAAAAATTCAGCCGCTAGGGTTTCTAAAGCTCTACATGCAAAAGATCCGCCACCGCTGCTTGGATTTTAAAAGATTTTAAAAGGACAGAGAAAGACTCCGTGAATTTACCAAAAAAAAATTGGATTAAATAAATTTTTAAAAAATTCAGCCGCTAGGGTTTCTAAAGTTCTACATGCAAAAGATCCGCCGCCGCCGCTTGAATTTTAAAAGATTTTAAAAGGATAGAGAAAGACTCCGTGAATTTACCAAAAAAAAAAAATTGGATTAAATAAATTTTAAAAAAATTCAGCCGCTAGGGTTTCTAAAGTTCTACATGCAAAAGATCCGCCGCCGCCGCTTGGATTTTAAAAGATTTTAAAAAGACAGAGAAAGACTCTGTGAATTTACCAAAAAAAAAATTGGATTAAATAAATTTTAAAAAAATTCAGCCGCTAGGGTTTCTAAAGTTCTACATGCAAAAGATCCGCCACCGCTGCTTGGATTTTAAAAGATTTTAAAAGGACAGAGAAAGACTCCGTGAATTTACCAAAAAAAAAAAAATTGGATTAAATAAATTTTTAAAAAATTCAGCCGCTAGATTTTCTAAAGTTCTACATGCAAAAGATCCGCTGCCGCCGCTTGGATTTTAAAAGATTTTAAAAGGACAGAGAAAGACTCCATGAATTTACCCAAAAAAATTTGATTAAATAAATTTTAAAAAAATTCAGCCGCTAGGGTTTCTAAAGTTCTACATGCAAAAGATCCGCCGCCGCCGCTTGGATTTTAAAAGATTTTAAAAGGACAGAGAAAGACTCCGTGAATTTACCAAACAAAATAATTTTGGATTAAATAAATTTTTTAAAAATTCAGCCACTAGGGTTTCTAAAGTTCTACATGCAAAAGATCCGCCGCCGCCGCTTGGATTTTAAAAGGACAGAAAAAAGACTCCGTGAATTTACCAAAAAATAATAATTTTGGATTAAATAAATTTTTAGAAAATTCAGCCGCTAGGGTTTCTAAAGTTCTACATGCAAAAGATCCGCCACCGCCGCTTGGATTTTAGAAGATTTCAAGTCTCAACCCTAAAGGATAATTATTTATTATATATATATATTATATATATATATAATAAAATAAAAATGTAGCGTGATCCCTACGCTGAGTCCTTTCTGTGCAATATATATATCTGGACATTAGGGATGCTCAGCTCATAGTTTCGATCGATGTGGTGGAATTGAGATCAGAGTAGGCCGGCCGGCCGGTAAGAGATTGATCAAACCAAACCTCCATTCATATCTCGCACATCAACCATCCATCTAGCTACATAATCCGTATCTATATACATTCACCTCAAATATATTATTATTTTCACTTAACGAGTATTTTTTCAATAATATTTTAATACTTTTTGTTACATATTTCAGATTTTTGAAATTCAGCGCACAAAATATATGGAAGCACACCGCACTATGATTGCAAGGTAATTTCATTATTGACATGCAAATAAAACAAACAGGAATTTTAATTTTATTTCAAGTGCATAACGCATAAAATATTGTTGCTATTTTTTCTCTTTCATTTTTCTTTTTTTCTATAGCTTGTTGTTATCTCACCTTAGGTCTCTTCAATATAAAATATAATTTTCATCCACATTTCTCTCATTCATGGTTCATAACTCTATTTTCATCATTGCTATTATTTCATTATTCATTATTAATCACTTTTCCTCTTTCTTTTGTTCATATGCATCTATGGTTAGGATCGAAGGGTTATTCTTTTTGTTAACAAAATTAATGTGTTTTCCCTTTTTGGAAAAAATATATTTCCTTTTCTATATAGCCAAACTTTACCCTAATCCAAAATGGCAAACACAACTTTAATAGGAAAAATGTTATGTTTACAATAATTCCAAATTTGTCCAATGTCATAGGTAAAGTAATTGACAATTAGAATTAGGGAAAAGGGTCAAATAAGCCCTCGAACTTTCGCTAAAAAGTCAATTAGCCCCTTCAACTTTTTAAAGGTGCAATTACACCCACCAACAATTTATTTTGGTGCAATGAAGCCCTAAAACCGTTTAATGACCTGCTGTCACAGGAGAGATGGCGACCACTGGTTCGCCTTCTCCGGCAAGAAGGCGAACCAGTGGTTGCCTTCTCCCAGTGAGAAGGTGACCCTGTGTCGCCTTCCTTCCTTCGCCGGTCGCCGGCCTCCTGTCATTTTTTTGACGGAAAAAGTGGCCGAATCCTTATGACCTGTGATAGCAGGTCATTAAACGGTTTTAGGACTTCATTGCACCAAAATAAATTGTTGGTGGGTGTAATTGTACCTTTAAAAAGTTGAAGGGGCCAATTGACTTTTTAGCGAAAGTTCGAGGGCTTATTTGACCATTTTCCCTTAGAATTATTGTAATATTTATCTTAGATTTTATTTATTTATTTATTTATTTATTTATTTTTTTTTTGCATAAGATGATGTTTTGAATACATAATTAAATTTGTGTCTTTTAAGTTATTGACAAAATATAAAAAGAAAGACATGATTACTTAACATTTTTCATAAAAATTAAAAACATATTTTTCATTTATGGTCCCACATTCCCCTGCGGCTATTATTTTATTTATTATTAATTATTTATTTTTTCATTTTTAGTTTGTATGGATATGGTTTTCCATGTTAATAAATGGAACATTAATCATTAATTTTAAAGAAAGTATTAATTACCTATAATTTTAATCTTACAAATTTATTGCTCAATGATATGACAAAATACTAGGCATTAATTTTTTTTTAAACTTTAACTTTACTAATATAAAAGATTTTGTTAATTTTAATTTTTAATTTTATGACTAATGTCTAGTGATAAAATTAGGGGTAACATAATATTTTTTACTGTTTAAAAAAAACTAGAGTAATAATGTCTTTCTTTTTATATTTTATCAATACTTCCAAGACAAAAAAATTTAATTATCATAATTCAAATAAATCATCACATGCACAAAAAAGGAAAAAAAAAACAAAAAAAAATATTACAATACTTCTAAGTTGTCAATTTCTTTTTAAATTTTTACCATTTATAGCAACAAAAGAATTTTTGTTTTATTTTTTATTGGTATAAAAGGTAAAATACTAATGAGGAATTCAACAAATTTAAAATTATTGTAATTCAAAAATTTTTTCCTATAAGGTTGTGTATTTGTGCCATTTTGGAAATGGGTAATTTTTTTCCAATTAAGATATTTTTTTCTTAAAATGGAAAGACATTAATTATATTAACAATTCAAGAATAATCCTTAGATTTGAGCAAATTGATGAATAGGAACTGAAAAGAAAAAAATGACTAATGATAATAATAAGAGTCATTGTCATTTTTGGTCCTATTGTTATATGGGAATTTCCAATTTTAGCCTATTTTATTAATTTTTGCCACATTGTGGTCAGTCTTATATGATCATTACCACTTTTAGTCCATCGTTAAAATTCTCGTGAAATGGTCGTCCCAAACAGGGGTATTTTCGTCTTTTCATGCTTTGGTCATCTGCTTTACCCTTTGCAGTGGTGTTCCTTACACATTTGTAGTCGTCCATTTCTCCTTTCTCCTTTACCCTTTGCAGCCGTCCAAAGTAGGAGACGCCACATAGAAAGATTTAGGTCTCCATTTGATGAAAATGTGTAAGAAAAACCACTACAAAGGGTAAAGGAGATGACCAAAATATGAAAAGACGAAAATACCCCTGTTTTGGACGGCCATTTGACGGGAATTTTAATAGTGGACTAAAAGTGGCAAGGACTAAATAAGACTGGTTGCAATGTGACAAAAAATAAAGTGGACTAAAATTGGCAATGCCCAAATAATAGTATGACAAAAAATGGCAATGACTCTAATAATAATAATAAATGAAATAATAAAAATGGTGGAAATATGGGATGAAGCATGGGTGAGTGATATGTGGATGAGCACTATAAATTGAAGAGGGTGGTGGGTGAGAATGCAAAAATATAATAGTGTTGCTCTGTTTTGTTCTACTTTGCAAATACTTACATGCATTATGCAATTGTAATGAAATTTAGATTTCTGTTTGTTTTGTTTGCATTCGAATAATGAAATTACATTAGCAATCTCAGTGTGTTGTGCCTCCATATATTTTGTGCGCCAAATTTGCTTATATAGTGTACTTTCAATCAATCAAATTTCATTATTATATGCTGAATTGCATTCTACTTTTACTATAGACTTCTTTAAATATAACCGCTCATCTGATGAATAGTCCTTTGGCCGATTTTTAAGAGCAAAACATTGGGTTTAAATAATCCTAATTAATAGAGTGATGAAAGAAAGATCTCAATTAAGGAACTAATAATAAATTCACATATATTTAAACTTTCGGAGTTTATTAAAAGTAGGATTTGCCAAAAATTTTGTGGTCTAATGGCACTCGATGTCTCGGAAAATACTCTCACATGGATTATGAGAGTGGGTTCGAGCCTCCACCTACTCTCACATGGATTATGAGAGTGGGTTCGAGCCTCAGTGAAGGCAACTGTTGACTTTTTTTGACTCTTAAAATTTAGAAAAAGGAAGAATGCATGCAAAAAGGATATGCCAAAAAAGGAAGAATGCATGCAAAAAGGATATGCCAAAATTTAGAAAAAAGAAGAATGCATGCAATTTTGAGTTTTATGGCTTCTTAAATTACCTAGAGCACTAGGTAGTTACATTCTATGTTAGTTGCTATGGATAAAATAGTTGTTTTGACAAATAGTTGTTTTTTTTTTTTTGAAAACCAACGACAAACAAATGCATTAACTGAGAATCAAATCCGAAATACATCCCGGAGGGATAAAATCCCACACAGAAAGGACAGGGGAAGAACCTGTCGGCCGTGCAAGCACATGAACTACGTGATTCACTGACCTCCTAACATGGCGAACTAATACGTTCCCCACTTCAGTAGCTAGCAGACGACACTGCCTTAACAAATGACCAACTTAAGAAAAGTCTTCACCCAAGGAATTAAAAGCAGTATAAAAATTTAAACAGTCAGACTCAATAATAACATTAAAAAAGCTAGGACTCTTAAGCCATGTAAGAGCTTCTTTGACAGCCATTGATTCAGCAAGATAAGGATCCCTAGGACAAGCCATATGACCATTGCATATATGCTGCCACAAAACCACCTTCATGATTCCTCAATACTGCACCAAAACTCACATATCCATGATGGAGAGCAGCATCTACGTTACACTTCATCGTTCCGATCGGAGGCGGTGACCAAGATTCAGAAAGATGGCAACCTCCCAAACTAGAAGCTGATGCAAATGCTTCCTGCCATGTAGCTACATGCGAATCCACCAGCTCTCTTAATGCAACAATATTCCATGCAATGTCATTGAATACCCTATCATTGCGAGCAGTCCATATCGACCAAAAGCGAGCAACCATGCATATAGCTAGCGACTGATCCTGCGCACACAACTGCCGTTCAACAAAATCAAAGAAAGAATAGCCATGCAAGATATCATCAGAACCCCATAATTGGCAGGAAACTTGGCATTCACCAAATAAATGAGTAATGGTTTCAACATCTGCCACACATAACGAACAACCCCCACCTGCATTAATCCCTTTTGATCTCAAAACATCACGAACAGGAAGAATATTTCTAACACAACGCCAAAGAAAGTTGCGAATTTTTGGGAGTACCTTAAGCTTCCACAAGTTATTCCATTCTGAAAACAGCAGACCAGGTTCTCGCTGCATAAGATTGCGGGTTAAAATGTGATAACCTTGTTTAACGGAATACATCCCTCTCACATCACCCTTCCAGTACCATGAATCAATGTATGTTGGAGAAATAGGCGTTCGAAGAATACCAGGAATGTCTGGAGCATCAAAAATATCATTAAGCAATTCGACATCCCAGTTGCCATGCATATCCATCAGATTACAAACCCGGGCCTCCTTAACCTCCTCAACACAATTAGTAATCAGTGTTTGATCAGTAGGTTCAGCTAGCCATGGAACATCCCAAACAGTCGTGTCTTTGCCATCACCAATCCTCCGTGCCACCCCTTCACGTAACACAGCTTGCCCAGCCATAATACTCCGCCAAATATAGCTCGGATTATGGCCGATTGATGCATGAAGGAAATCCTGCAAAGGATAATAACGAGCTTGCATGAGCCTACGGACTAAGGAAGTAGGATTGACAAATAGTTGTAAATTATTTAGCATAATAAGAAAAGCTAAAAAAGTATTGTTGAGCTAAAAAAGTATTGTTGGTCCAGTGGGGGTTATAAGTCTAGATTGAGGTGAATAGACTTGTAAATAATAATATTAGGACCAAATGTGAATATATATTCTAATAAAAATGGACTGAAAATGGACTGTCACCTATAAATTTAGGACCAAAATATTAGTAATGTAACGTTTTATAATATATGTTTTCATATAGTTGTATTTGTTTACTAGTTCTATTTGTATTCCTAGTCAATAGCTTTTACCTATTGCTTAGGAGAGTTATTAGCTAACTCTCATATAGGTGATGTAATCCTGTTGTGATCAGTTATCGAATCCTATCGTAAGTTCATCTGGTATCAGCCTAGGTAGGTCCTTCCGTTCACCGAACAACCGTAACCTTTCCCGATTATTTTTGCGATGGCGACCAATGACGGAGCTATTACGCCGGCAGTCGTTCCATCGTCGCAACCACCACCGCCCACCATCTCTACCGCCAACCACCATGTGTCGATAAAACTTACGGCCAGGAACTACATTTACTGGCGAACTCAAATCCTACCATTCCTTCGAAGCCAGGGATTGATCGGCTATCTTGACGGCTCCATTGCAAGCCCGCCGCCGACGATCGCCGCTGTGTCTTCCTCGACTACGGCTCCTTCGCTGCCGGTTCCCAATCCGGCGTACCCAGTCTGGGTACAACAGGATCAAGCAATCCTATCTCTGATCGTCTCCTCCCTGACTAGCGAAGTCATGTATCTTGCCGTCGGCAAGGAGACGTCGCGGGAGGTTTGGGATTCGATCACGGCGGCCTTCGCATCTCAGTCACGGACCCGGTGCCTCAGCCTACTCGGACAGTTTCAGACTCTCCGTCAAGGCAATTCCACACCGTCGGAGTACCTCGGCGCTGCGCAGATGCTCGTGGAAGCGTTATCGCTGGCCGGCCGCCCGCTTACAGCCGACGAACAGATTTTGTATGTTCTCAGGGGACTCCGACCGGAGTTTCGCGCAATGGCGAGTACTCTCACGGCGGCTGCGACTCCGATGACTCTACCGCAGCTCGCTGATCATCTCCAAGCACAGGAGTTCTTGCATGCGGAAGATCTTGGCGCTGTCGATTCATCGCTGCAGAATACTACGCCTGCGGCGTTTTATGCTGGTCGTGGCAGAGGAGGTTCGCAGACCAGTGGCCGAAATTCAGGTGGCCGCGGAGGCCGGCAGTGGCGTGGCAGAGGATCCGGCAACGGCGGACGTGGTGGCGGCCGTAACTCACCTCGCTGCCAAATCTGTAGAAATTACGGCCACATTGCCGTCAACTGTTTCCGTCGCTATGACGAGAAACCGCAACAGCAAGCTCATGCTACGTACTCCGGCGAGGCTGCTGGTGCGTCGCCGTCTGATTCATGGTTCCCGGACACCGGCGCCACATCGCACGCCACTCCGGATGCTGGTCTAATGGATCACGCCGAGCCTTACACGGGCAATGATGTTCTCAAAGTGGGCAACGGTACAGGTTTGGACATCACTAGTGTGGGTTGCACCGTTATTCCATCTAAAACACATTCCTTAAAAATGTCTAATATTCTACATGTCCCGAACCTGTCTCTTTCTTTACTTTCTGTTTATAAGTTTGCTAATGAAAATGATGTTTACTTTGAGTTTCATAAGGATTATTTTTGTGTGAAGGATTGCACCACCAAGGCGGTGCTCCTTAAAGGCTCTACGTCGGGTGGTCTGTATCAACTGGTCCTTCCTCATAGCCATAAAGCCTATCTTTCTGCTCGTGCGTCATCCAAAGTTTGGCACCAGCGTTTGGGTCACCCGCATCGCCAAGTGTTGCAACGCATCCTGAAAAACTGCCCGGTTTCATGTCATAAATCTAGCACTCTCGGTGTCTGCTCGGCTTGTCAAATGGGAAAAGCTTCGCGTTTTCCGTTAGATAGAGTCCCAAATAACAGTACTCATGTATTAGAGTTAATTTTTACAGACATATGGGGTCCTTCACCCGTAATTTCTCATTCTGGCTATCGCTACTTTATTTTATTTGTAGATGACTATACCAGGTATACCTGGTTCTACCCACTCCGTGTAAAGTCTGATATTTATAAAATTTTTACTTTGTTTCGGGCGATGGTAGAACGTCGATTTTCACGTTCTATCAAAGTCATACAGTCCGATCTGGGTGGGGAATATCGTCATCTTCATACTCTTTTTGAATCGTTGGGCATTACACATCGTCAGTCATGTGCCTACACACATGAACAAAATGGTAGGGTAGAACGTCGCAATCGTCACATAGTCGAAACGGGTCTAACTCTGCTTGCCCAAAGTTCCACACCTCTTAAATACTGGGACTACGCCTTTGAGTCAGCAACCTTTTTGATTAATTGTTTACCCTCATCGGCTATACAATTTCGAACCCCTCATTTCCAAATATACAACACTCCCCCGCCATACACATTTTTTCGTGTATTTGGCTGTCGTTGTTATCCTTATCTCCGACCCTACAATCGCCATAAAATCGAGTACCGCTCCGCACCTTGTGTCTTCTTAGGTTACCCGGTTACTTTTAGGGGATATCGGTGCATGGACCTTAACACTGGTAAAGTCTATACCTGTCGCCATGTTCGGTTTGATGAAACTGTTTTCCCTTTTCAGGAGTCCTTGCAGGCACTTCCATCTGCATCATCTGAAGATACCACTTGGGGAACTGCTCCCATATGCCCCACCGCTACTTCTTTAACTCAGTCAGTAGCTGCTGCTTCGGATTCCATTACTCCTCACACTGAATCTTCAAGGACTCAAACTGACTCCAGTTCATCATCTCCTACTCACCCTCAACCACCTGTTACACCAGGTGCGTCTAAAAAGGCTGCGGCTCCTGTTCATGCTATGCGAACACGCAAAAAGACAAAAGGGACTGGTGAACAATTTTTTGCTCTACACACCACGACTGATCCCACTTGTTACACTCAAGCGGTTAAACATTCTTACTGGAGGGATGCAATGGATCAAGAATTTAATGCGTTACTGCATAATAATACCTGGAAGTTGATACCGGCAACTCCTGTTATGAACATTATTGGTTGCAAGTGGGTATACCGCACAAAACGTAAGGCCGATGGTACTATTGACCGGTATAAGGCTCGACTAGTCGCAAAAGGCTTTAATCAGGTAGCCGGAGAGGACTTCTTTGACACTTTCAGTCCTGTGGTTAAGCCTACGACAGTTCGACTCCTGTTTTCACTAGCTGTTTCACATTCATGGGTTCTTCGTCAATTAGATGTTCATAACGCCTTTCTAAACGGCCGTCTATCTGAAACTGTGTATATGAAACAACCACCGGGGTATGAAGATCCGCTACATCCTGGTTATGTTTGTCAGCTACAGCGTTCCTTATATGGCCTGAAGCAGGCACCCCGTGCGTGGTTCAAACGGCTACATGACTACTTGTTATCTGCAGGGTTTGCTTCATCTAAGACTGACGTATCTCTGTTCTACTACGCTTCCGGTGACTCTCGTGTATATCTACTTGTATATGTAGATGATATCATCATGATGGGTAACGATGCGCCTTTGGTTAACACACTACTCAGTCAGCTCAGCAATACTTTCAAAATCCGAGATTTAGGGACACCTGGATTCTTCCTTGGAATAGAAACTCTGCGGTCTGATGGGGGCTTTCTGCTCTCACAGAAGCGGTATATGCACGATATTCTTGTTCGCGCAGGGATGTCTGACTGCAAGCCTCTAGCCACACCAGCTGCTGTCTCACAGCCTGCATCGTCTTCATCTGAACTCTTTGATAATCCTACTCAATATCGCCGCATAGTCGGGGCACTGCAGTATTTAACTATCACTCGACCTGACTTATCCTATTCTGTTAACCGTCTTTGTCAATTTATGCACTCGCCCACAACAGAACACTGGGTCCTACTTAAGAGGGTTTTACGGTATGTAAAAGGCACGATCAACATGGGTCTGTATATAGCACCGTCGCCTCACTCCTCTTTGCACGGTTATTCTGACTCAGACTGGGCTGGCTGTCCGGTTGACAGGAAGTCTACAAGCGGCTATGCAGTTTTCTATGGCTCTAATTTGATTTCCTGGGTCTCTCGCAACCAACGCACAGTTGCTCGCTCATCTACAGAGGCCGAATACAAGGGTTTGGCCGATCTAGCTGCTGAGGTCACTTGGGTTGTTTCTCTGCTTCGTGAGTTGAATTTATATTCGGGCCAACCTGCTACTTTGTGGTGTGACAACTTAGGCGCCACATACATGGCTGCAAATCCAGTTTTCCATGCCCGTACTAAACATGTGGAGGTGGATTATCATTTTGTGCGTGACAAGGTCGCTTCTGGGGAATTTATTGTCAATTTTGTGTCCACTCAGGATCAGCTTGCAGATATCTTCACCAAACCTTTATCTACTCAACGTTTCACTACTCTACGCGGCAAGCTCAATGTTGTTTCTCACCCACCTTGCGCTTGAGGGGGCGTATTAGTAATGTAACGTTTTATAATATATGTTTTCATATAGTTGTATTTGTTTACTAGTTCTATTTGTATTCCTAGTCAATAGCTTTTACCTATTGCTTAGGAGAGTTATTAGCTAACTCTCATATAGGTGATGTAATCCTGTTGTGATCAGTTATCGAATCCTATCGTAAGTTCATCCAAAAAAAGAATTAACTCTACTTGTTTTAACAAATAGTTGTAAATTATTTTAGTATAAGAAAAGCTAAAATAGTATATTTTTTTTCAATAATGTTTATTAATAAATAAATAGAGTAAATTATCATTTTGGTCCGCTGACCATTGGGGTGTTTTAAATAAAATTAAATATTATTTTTTAAATTGATAACCAGAAGATCAGGTAAAACAAGTCATTTTGGATTAAATTGCATGAATTTGTGTAGTTCAAGGACTCAATTGCATTATTTTTTAGTTCAAGACAAAAACTTGTGTGAGACCGTCTCACCATGAGACGGGTCGGGTCGGGTTAGGTCAAGATGCAAATGTAACACTTATATGCTCAAATGTAATACTAATCAGGAATAAAATTTTTGTTACTTATTAGGGTAAATGTAATACTTTTAAGGGAAAATACAATACTTTTACATCTCGATTTAAAAGTATTACATTTTTCCTCAAAAGTATAATATTTGCCCTTATAAGTGAGAGACACTTGTCAACATTACTTATTATGAAAAATGTATTACTTTTTCTCTTATAAGTAACAAAAATAATATTTTTGATTAGTGTTATATTTGAGCATATAAGTATGAGATTTACACATATAAGTATGACATTTGCATGGTGCTTTGACCCGACCCGACCCGTTTTACGAATAAGGATTTGTGAGACGGTCTCACACAAATGTGACCCTTAGTTCAATGGCCTAATTGTAGTTGAGTGACCTATTTAATCCTTATTCCAAACAAAAAAAAAAATATTATTTTAGATTAGGATTCACAATGTTTATTGTGAACCCTGATCCATTATATAATTTGAGTTTATGACTTTATATACATAGTGGGCTTACCCTTTAATTTAATGAAAAATTTGTAATCTATATATTCACCAATTGTTATGCCGTGGGCCAGGTTCACCTTGCAAGGTGGATCTGGGTCTACATTCACATACACTATACTCTACATTCACACTTTGTAAACTCTACATTCACACATTACATGATTATATGATACTCTACGTTCACACTAGCTTTGTAAACTCCACATTCACACATTACAAGATTATATGTTTAGTAACTATATTACCACTGTTATGCATTCACACATTCAAAACTCTATATTCACAGGTCTTATACTCCATATTCACAACTTGAAAACTTCACATTTAGACATTACAGGGCTACAAGTTGCTAAAACTTCTTAACTCTATTACAGATTCACACATGCATAACTCTACATTCACGATTTCTATACTTTATATTCACAATTTGAAACCTTCACATTCATACATTTCTGGGCAACTCTACATTCACACAATCATAACTGTACATTCACGATTCCTATACTCTACATTCACACTTTGAAACCTCTACATTCACACATTTTTGGACAACTCTATATTCAGCAATATGTTTACTAATTTAAAAAAAAAAAAAAAAAAAAAAGACAAAAACGACGTAGTTTTGGACCCAGGTCCACCTTGCAAGGTGGACCTGGGTCCACAGCATAATTTGCCATATACTCACTGATCTACATAAATTATGCGGCCCTATAGCCATTGCAGCCCATATTTCTTCTCTTTTTTCTTTTTTCTTCTTTTGAAAAGAACCCATATTTCTTCTTTATTAATATTATTATTGTTTTCATAATCATCTTTTTAAAACTATCTCTAGAGCACACAATGGTTGTTTAAAGAGTCGATAGATGACACCAATATTCAATTGCAATATTTTTTTAGATGATTATTCCCACATCCACATAGGTGACAAATGGATGGTTTAAATTATTGTAAGTTATATATCATTTGAAGAGTAAGAACAAGTTGAATTACAGATTGACAACCTCAAATTTTCATTTTGACTTTTTGTAAGAGTTGCCTATTGACATTCTCAGTTTGAACCAGTTAACAATTGACAACTTAAGTTGATATTAAAGTGCCAAAGACCTTGTGGTCTAGTGGCATCCGGTGTCTCAGTTTACACTCCCACATGGATAATGGGGGTGGATTTGAGTCTCAGTGGAACAGATACTACAGTAGTACTCAAAAAGTTGAATTATAGATTTTTTGAATGAATTAATTCTTTTTGACCCAATATAAAATTTTAGCAATCTGTATATTAACTTGGCTATTTATTTAAATTAAAGTTCAAATATTATATTAAAAAAAAAAGTAATATAACATTTTGAATACAAAATTATGTTAAATGAATTAATTAAAAAACATAAAGCAAATTAAACAAGTTTGGATAATTAGGTCATCAATAATAAAGCAATTAGGAAAAGATTTGTAAGAGATTGAAGTGTTGTCTCATACATGCATAATATATGTTAGGATTGAGAATCTTTTTAATTTATAGATTTTATAAGAATATTCTTTTTTTGACAAAATAAAAAAGGGAAGAAAAGACAAAGATGCCTTTCATAATGGCCGCTGGTTAATATATATATATATATATTTTGCCTTTTTCCGCGCCTTCAATTCTATATAGTACTGAACAGTGAACATCTTTAATAGAAACTTTACTTTTAAAAAGAGTTTCTTTGGTGTCAATCAAAACAATTTATTTTGAGGTATAAATGTAATTCTCATTTTATTTTTAAAAAATAGAATAGAATATATTTGAATTGAGATTTTTTTGTTTGATAACTAATATTTCTGAGCTTCGCGACATCGCGGGACTATATCTCAGACTCCATGAACCCATTCTCAGATCTATGAAGAGTTAATTTTTCATGAACACAGACAAATTATTCTGTGGACCCGGGTCCAAAATACACAATATACATACTGAACGTTCATAATTTATATACTGGATGTTCACAATTTACATACTAAAATTCACAATTGAATATTTAGTATACTGAGGTAAATCTAGGTCCATGGTATAACTATTGATGAACTGGCCCCTAAGCGGCTAAACCAATAAGGATGTAACACTTTTGCGCACAAGGAGCTCAACCCAAATTCAAATCTTCAATGTTTGAGACAAAAATCGAACTCCTACCCTACCATCAAAAACAAATCTTAAGACTTTTCATTCACAAGATATACTCTTAGAAAATATGAGAATTTTTCTTCACTACAAAAATAATAATAATAATAATAATAATAATAATAATAATAATAATAATAATAATAATAATAATAATAATAATAATAATAATAATCATGTTTCTTTTTAATGCAATTTCGTCCACTGCTATGTAAGTATAGTGAAATAAAGTTACACATTTGTTACTAGCTACTAACTATAATTTTTGACATAGTGGTAAACATTTGATTTTGACAAAGTTAATTAAATAACCTAATGGATAGTTCAAGTGGCAAGTGAACTCTCTTTGTGGGAAGAATTTTCGAAAAATTCAGGTTCGATTGGGTCAACTCTCGGAACTAGCTGAGATTCCATTAAACGGGCGGAGAAAGACCCGAAAGGCCGAAACACCTCTTAGATTTACCAAAAGAAAACAAAGTTAATTAAGTATGCACCGTAGCTATTTAAAGTCCTCCTACCATGAAAGTTGTTAATTTCATTTTAAATTTTACACCTGTTTTGGTTATCGATATTGATGGGTTTATACTAGAGCACTCACACTCCCGTTTATTTTTCCCATGAGTTTATACTAGAGCGCTCTCGTATTATGCAATGCAATCATCAAATTGATAATTTTTACAACAATACTAGAGTACTCTCGTGTATTTTTTCTATTAAGTTTGTCCACATAACAATGACATTGCCATGTCAAATTTTGTGAAGTGACATAAACTAATATAATTATAATTATTTAACATATAGTTCACAAGTAAAATTTATATTCAAAACCTTGACCTTTTACAAATATAAGAAGCTCTCAACCACCAAGCCACACATTACACTCAGAGTAGTGTGTTTGGTTCGCACATGGGAATCGGAATCGGTATGGGTATCAAATACATGGTAAAGGTAATGGGTTTTGGTGAAAGTGTTTTGCATGTTTGGTAGTAGGGTGGAATGGGAATGATTATTAATAGTTGGGGAAGAAGGATTAAGGGAAATGAAACCCTTATTTAATAAGAGTATGGGTTTTACAATTAATGGGATATTCCAAATCCATATTAGTATTCTAAAAACCTGTCAACCAAATAATAATAATCACTTTGATACCCATACCTTATACCAAAACTTGTCAACCAAACATACCCTTAATAAGTTAATATATAGGCTCTGTTTGGCAGAGCTTATTTAGGAGCTTATAGCTTATTTTAAGCTACTAATAAGTTATAAGCTCTGTTTGGTAATGTTTTCAAAATAAGCTAATAGCTTAAAATAAGAGCTTATTTTGAAACGCTACTTGGGGTAGCTTTTCAAAATAAGCTAGTAGCTTTTTTAACTTTTTTTTCCATCTTTATCCTTATTATTTTAAATAAATGACATCCTTTACCCCTCTCAATTAAAATCTTTTGACATTTTATTTTCATTATGTTTGGTTGTAATTTCAATTTGATATTTATGTTTGAACATTAATTTTTGTATGAACGAATCTTATGAATTATAAATATTTTTTTACTTTATATATTTTCAAATATATGTTCTTACTTTATATTTTATTTAAATATATTGATTTCATTATTTTATATTAATATATAAACAAACCTATTTAAATTTAAAATTATTTAAATTGTATGAAGATGTCCTTTTTAGTCTTTTTACATTTATCAACTTATCAAAAAAGCTAATTTTACCAAACACTTTAAAGCATAACAGCTCTTCAAATTTCAGCTTTGAGCTTATAGCTTTTCAGTTTTCAGCTACTTTTCAGCTTTCAGCTACCTTTTCAGCTAGGTTTGCCAAACATAGCCATAATTGTAAACACTAAGTAATATTACTTATTCTATTGTGGACCTATTACTTAAATGATGATCTAAAGATGTTTTGATTGCACTACATTTATGGGTTGGAAAATATTTAGAAACAAAACTAAATGGTTTCAAGACATCTATTACTATTTATGATAACAAACAAAAGTTTAAGGCAAAAACTTGTATGTGACTGTCTCATGGTCTGAATATGTGAGACGGGTCAAATCTTTAATTAACGATGTCAAAAATCCAACCCATTAATCAAATATTTGATCCATTAATCAAAGATCTAACTCGTCTTACGAATTGATATCCGTGAGACGATCTCATACAAGTGTTACTCAAAGTTTAAAATATCACCAAAGTAGAATTTGAAACAAAACTTAGATATCAATGTAAAATTTTTAAATAAGAATGTTTTTTCATGCAAGGAAAAAAAATTGTATAATATTTATCAATATCTATATAATAAAAAAAAATTTATCAATTTCTCTTTTTATCCATTTATGTAGACATATATTATATTTATAGTATTTTGTTATTTGTACAATATGAAAATATATACACATTTTTTTTTATAGAATTGTGATTACTGGCATAATTATACACGTTAATTACTACACTGGTTACTTATTAAAAAATTATTTTAAAATATGTATAAACTCATAATCTTAATTGAAAATTTAAAAAAAAAAATTTAAAATTTGTCTAAATATGTAATATAGTTAGGGACTACATTAATCCATATAAAGTTAAAAAATTAAATTCTTTTAATTTGTAAATGTAATTTTATAATTAATAAAATAAAAAAATATATTTAAAAATAAAATTATTAAATTACCAAAATGTGTATTCATAAATATTTATATTTTTAAAAATGCATACATACATATGCATTATATTAATCATACAAAATTAATATGTTATTTTTTAATTTCTAAATTTAATTATAATATATCAATATAAATTATAATTACATAAATTATATTATAGAATTTGCATATATACATATTAATAAATATTATTTGTATATACACTGTATTACACAATCATACAAGAAAATGTGTCTGATTAGAGTTTAAAATCACATATACAAAATTTAAAATTTACATTTTTTTAATTTCTAAGTATAATTTTCTTAGTTATTATTCATATTGTTAGAATTATAGTATATATGAAATAAGATTATGAATAATTCAATTAAATTATGTAAATTTTTCTCTATAAATTTATATAAATATGTACATGATTAGAGATTATATTAATTATACAAAATTTTAATTTTGTATGCTATGATAATAGATACTTGACCAAATATATGAAAATTCAACTATATTATTATATTGTACATTTTAATATATTTATATTTTTTAAATCTTTTTATTTAAATTCATAATAACAAAAAAAAAAAAAAAAAAAAAATTGGCTAAAGTGCCATCCGGCACCATGAACCATAAGCGATTCTTCATGCCGCACCCTCAACTTTCATAAGTGACATTTCGATCCACAAACCATAAAAAAATTTTCACTTAGAATTTTTTACCAGTTCTCCGGTTACGCTGATGACGTGGCGCCAGTAATTTGCTGATGTAGATTTTTTTTCTTTTAAATGACTCTTTGCTTGGTCAAATAAACTTACTCCATCAAGAAGTTGACTTTTTTTGGGCTAATCGTCTACAAATCCGGCGCCCAAGACCTGGCTTCTTACTAGCCAAACAGTCGGAAAAAAATACGATCAAATCTTCGGCAGTTCTCCTCTTCATAGTTGTTGTTTTATTCCTGGTGTCCCAGAGTGCCAGCAAAGTACACACACTTCATCAAGACAAAGTGTAATGCCACCACCTATCCCTACCCTTGCCTGAAAACACTGCTGTTGTACGCGGCATCGGTGAGGGGAAACGCCACCAAGATGTGCATGGCGGCACTCAAGGTGGCGGTGCAAGTGGCAAACGCCACACTGACCATCAACGATATGAAGAAGAAGAAAGGGATTTCCACGGCGAAGGGTAATATCTTGAGAGACTGTATTGACGATTTGAAAGACGTCGTTTATAACAGAGAGCAGCTTGGAGAAGACGCGCGAAGAAGAAGAAAGTGAGGCTGCATGATATTTCCAGGGTCACATGCGTCTTTTGTCTTGTTTGGTTGTTTAATCAAGAGCAAATACCAATTTTGGTCCCACGATTATTAGCAAAATGACAATTTTGGTCCACATATTTATTTTCTACCAATTTTGGTCCCACGACTATTGTTTTAGTACCAATTTTCATCCATGACTACTGTTTTAGTGCCAAAATTCATCGCGCCGATCACCCATCCGTTTAAAACGTGCAAAAATCTAAAATTGTTAAAGATATTTTCGTCATTTTTAAATTAATATTCCAATTTGAGCATGAATATATGGATTTAAGTCCTAAGATCGATCAAAATTCGCAGTTTTCCTCCTCATTTTACCTTAATTTGAGGAGAAGAACTGCGAATTGTGATCGATCTTAGAGCTTAAATCTCTTTATTTATGCTCAAATTGGGATATTGAGTTGAAAAGGACGAAAGTACCTTTAAAATTTTTAGATTTTGGCACGTTTTAAACGGGTGGGTGACTGGCACGATGAATTTTGGCACTAAAATAGTAATTGTGAGTCCAAAATTGATACTAAAACAATAGTCGTAAGACCAAAATTGGTAGAAACTAAACATGTGGACCAAAATTGTCACTTTGCTAATAGTCGTAGGACCAAAATTGGTATTTATTCTTTAATCAATTTCAACCGTCTTCTTCTGTCTTGTATATAAAGACAGTAGCTGCCAGCTACGGAGTATTATGTAAGCAAGTTCACACCATTAACCAATGAATAATACGATACACCTTTCTACATACTCTCTGTAACTGTATCTGTTAGTTTATGAACTCAGGGAAACCTTGGACGCCATGGAACATCTGGGCGACGAGGACGGGAGCTTTCGTGGTTCTCCGGGAAGCATCAACTGTAGCTTCAGTTTTCTTTCCATCATAGTCGGGTATACTTTGCAAGTAGTAAGCACAAAGTTTGTGGCCAAAACCAATTCCTCTTCCCTCATGAGTCATGTCCATGGAGGTACAATAACACACCCCTACCAGCAGCCCCAATTTGCTTCATTGCAATGGTCAGCTGTGAACCACAATCACACCTGGCTGATCGAAATATGTCACTAGTGAGACAGTCCGAGTGCAACCGGCCTGACAAGCACGTTTAGTCTATCTCCAATTTCACCCTGTATAAGTCATGCATACTGATATTGATAAAGGAATATTTACAGCAGATAAAACTTGAAATGCAGAGCTCACAAAAATTTCCCAAATAGGCTATAAGCCTATAAGTGGGTAGAAAAATTGCAAATTAGCAGAAAAAAAATGAACATGAGAGCAGGCATGTATTCATGGTATAGATATACAGAATTAATTAATTAATTTAAAGAAGAAGAAGAAGAAGAAGAAGAAGAAGAAGAAGAAGAAGAAGAGAAAGTAAGAAAGTGGTCCCCACATTGTTGGTATGGGTGCAACAGCAGTTTTCTGGCAGCTTTCGTGGTTCTCAGGCTGATATCTAAAATTGGTCCAGTGTTGAAAGATGTGTCTAAACCAGGTGGGGTACTCAAGAGAGAAGATGACATGTTGCTACTAAACCTGTAAAACATTTCCACATCTGCATATTATTACAGGTAACCTGTAGGTTACCTACAAAAAGTTCTAGGCGAAAAAAAAATTATAGTTTGTGGATCGAAAAGTCACTTATGAAAGTTGAGGGTGCGGCATGAAGAATAGCTTATGGTTCATGGTGCGGGATGGCGCTTTAGCCAAAAAATTTCGTACATATGACGGGTAAAACACTAGTATAATTGTAAACACTAAGTAATATTACTTATTCTAATAAAATACTAAGATTAAAAAAAAAAAAAGAAAAATGCATTCAGCTATTAATTAGTATTTATTTCTATGAACTTGTGCTGAGTGTGCTAGTTGAGAATAAGATTGTATCTTGAAAATCTGCAATTTTTTCATTACAACCAAAAAGCATGAACTTTTGCACAAGCCAAAGCACAATCAAGCCAAAGCACCCATGTATCAGTAATATAACATGGGTGTCATCACATATCTTAAACAATGTCAAATATGTTGGAAAATTGCACTAAAAATGGCATTTTAAGTGGCCATTTTGTGGTATAAATATTCGTGGGTCCACTTTCGATTTTGGGTCGGGTCAAAGTGGATTCGGGTTCTTCGTTCTTAGACGAAGAAATCGATACATTATACGCTCAAAATGGATAATGGGTGAATGAGAAATTGATTCTCAAAGTAGACCCATTTGAGATGGAATTCAAGTGTGGAAAGCTTATGTAGCTTTGTCCCACATTGAATTGGAATGAACTTTTGCACCACTATATATACAAGAGTCTTTTCATGACTAATTAACTTGTATAGCATAGATGCTCTCTCTCGCGCGCAGGGGGGGTGCAAATCAAATTCCAAAATGAGTTCGAAAGGCTTGAACTTGTGTGCGCCTGCACCTGCGGGCACGAATGTCGTCCGAAAAAGTGGCTAGCCTTGCGGGCTAAGTTATGCAAAAATTCCGAACGAGGTTTCCATCTCAGACCACATGAGATCGAACTGATCTCTCGTTCGAGACATCAAATGAACTGACCTCTCGAGAGGTAGTTCAATGTCTCGAACCAAGTCGCGTACGAGAGCGATATCGCGCAGCCCCGGGTCGGCGCACGCGTTCGATGTCTCGCGGACCAATTTGATGTCTCGATGCAGTGCGATGTCTCGAAGCTAGCACTTCTCGACGTCTCACGGCACGAGCTATGTCTCGACGGTACGCAGATATGAACGACATCTCGAACAGCGATTTTGGTAACCTCTCCATTGCGACCGTTCACCTTCTGGATCCGTTCAGAAATAACTCTTAATATTACGGAGTTAATGTGATTAATTCCAATCTTTATTTCAGAGTTTATTTCTGGTTTAAATGGGTTAATAGTGGGTGTAAATAGGTTGCTAGTGGTTACGAATGGGAATTAAATGCCAGATTTAATGCAATGATCCCATCCTTCACTACGTATTCGTTGTGAGCAGCAGGTTTGAAAAAAAGACACAACAAGAACACACGAATACACTGCTTTCTCCTCAAAACTCTGCTCATATTTCCTTCAAGCCATCTGCGTTCTTCCCACGGTTTAGTTCGCCGGGTCCAAGTTTGAGTGCACAAACGGCGGATCGTAGCACGTTTTATCCTGGGAAGCCTAGGCCGCAACGTTCCAGCACCTCGGGAAGCGGCAAATAAGGTTTTAAGGATAGTGACAACACGACTCGTGCTTCCAACTACCCCGGAGTCCATACAGTTCACCCGTCTTCTTCCAAGGCCACTCAACCGAGCGTGGTATCTTCATCGCAAGTAACTGTTTAATCCTACGTGGATTATATTTCCTTGTAATTTGTTTTAGTTTCGTTTTCCATTTTCTTGTATTTCCGATTGTCAGAGAGGATTTTCTCTAACAAAATATTCATTCATCACATAACAACTTAAATAGCATCACTATGTACTAATTTAAACAAGCCATTAAATTTTTTATTGTCTAAAAACACGTGTACACGCACCGTATTAAACACTATTACACAATTATAAAAAACAATTCATGTATCCAAGAAGTAATTGATGTTTTATTGGGTTGAAAATGGTGTAGAATCTCATGCATGAATTGAAGACTGTCGTTTGCGCTTGGCCTTTTCACGTGTTATTTCCTATTTCAAAAGCAAAGAAAATGTTAAGCTATATAAAACTTATGAGCACATTTGCTTTGGAGAAAATTGTCATTTTGGTCCACTGACTATAGGGGTCCTTTTAATTTCCATCCACGATTTTCAAAAGTGTCAATTGCATACCATGACTTTTCAATTTGTATCAATTTTGGTCACTCCGGCCAACTTATCAGCCAAATTTCGCCGGAAAATTTTAAAAGTAAAAATAACGAGGGTATTTTAGTCATTTCACATTTCTTTTCTTCTTCTCCGGCGAACTCCTCTTCTTCTCCGGCGAATTCTTCTTCTTCTCCGGCCAAGCGATGCAAACCTAGGCTAAAAACAAAAAACTAATCCAGCGTTGTGGATCAGTCCGGCGGTGTTGGCAGCGAGGAGAGGCTGGATCTGTTCGGCGGCGAGAAGATGTAGGATCTGTTCGGCAGCGGTTATCCTTCTCCACCTCCTCCGTCATCTGCAAATAATCTGTTCGGTGTTGGCGGCGAGCAGAGGAGACCGGCAAGGAGTGGCTAGATCTGTCTGGCGGTGTTGGCGGCGAGGAGAGGTTCAATCTGTTCGGCGGCGTTGGGCCGTTGGCAGCGAGAAGTGGCAGGATTTGTTCGACGACTGTTATGGTGTGCATAGTTAGAGATTTGCAGCTTTGAAGCTTTTGAAAGAAATCCATTGAGAGAGACGAGATTTGCAGGAAGGATTATGGTCCATTGAAACTTTTGAAGCTTTGAAGCTTTTGAAGGATGTCCATGACTGCCTAGTCTGTCGTCGAAAAAGAAGGACTAGCCAGAGAAGAAGAACAAGAAGTGAAATAACAAAAGTGCCCTCATTATTTTAACTTCCGGTAAAATTTGGCTGGCAATTTGGCCGGAGTGACCAAAATGATATAAATTGAAAAGTCATCGTATGCAATTAACACTTTTGAAAGTCGTGGATGGAAATTAACAGGACCCCTATAGTCAGTGGACCAAAATGACAATTTGTTCTTTACTTTGTTTAGATAGTTAGAATTGTCACTCACATGTAGTTTACCAAGTGAAATGCATGATCAAATATTAGATGTTGCAACCACGCATTTATTAGATTTTCCTGGCTAGTTTTATCAAAAAGCAAATTAATTTTATGTGCTAAATAAATAGTCAATTGGTATTGTAAAAAATATCTAAGAATTTTGTTTTTTTTTACTTACATTAACAACTGAAATTTTTTTTGATTGCTTGATTGTTGCATTTTGTGTATGATGAGATGAACCAGCTTCACATGTAGTAAGGTGCAACGAATAAGCTTTTGCCTGTATATTTGCATTTTGTGAAGGTTCATATGAACCAATTTGGCATGGAGTACGGTGAGATGACTCAGGCCTTGTTTATCTACTTGCATCATTCTTATTCTTATTCTTATTCTTTTTTCTAAACACAAAATAATACAAGTTATATTATTAAAAAAAAAAAAAAAAAGAGAGAGAATGAAGAAATGTAACAATGGTACCTGACGCCTTTGAGGTCAAAGTACCTATAAGGTCCATGTACCATTCAAAGAATGTTTTTCTTGAAAGAGATCAGAGTTGATGCGCAGTATTGGGAGAAGCACCTAATTAAGCAACTCGTACTTGTTTAATTGAAAAGAAGTGTTTTGTTCAATTTAGTCCTTCTACCTTAATTTTGTTAATTTCGTCCATGTACTTTAAAAAGTGAAACAATTAAGAACAATAGACATCATCTCTGCCACGCCATCATATATACTTACATGTCAACTCATATATTATTTTATAAATATTTAAAATTAATTATTTTTATCACCAATATATTACATTAATATGTCCAAAATAAATACATACATATTATGTCCTTCTTGTTGGCATATGCTACACTTCATTTTTTTCCGATCCTAGACATTTTAACCTCTTTACGACCCTCTAATTCTTCCATTTTTCTTTTCTTTTGTGGTCTGCTAAACACTTTTTTAACATAAGGTGGCAAAATTTCTTCTACATTTCTTTTAGGACAAAACATTAACCCTTTCACAGGATGAAGCATGTGATGGTATGTATTTAAATAAACTTAGCTTCCTTCGCCTTACCATGGCGTTACTGTACCACTGAGTTAAAAGGGCCTATTCAATTGAATTCCTATATGTCGATAAAATATCTATAATGTACATCTATAATATGTACATATATATGCATTAAGTACATGCAGTAGACACGTCGCCCAGTATTGAATAATAAATAAAATGGATTTCTCTAGTAAGTCTAGGGTAAAATGTAAGGAATGAATTGGTTCAATACTGACTCGAATTTATTTTATTTTAGTGAATTGCTCCCTACCAGAAAAAATGAACTTGATTGTGCCATATACATAATACATATACCTACCAATTTGACATAAATTTCAAGAGATGAAGAGATTTTATTTATTCCTCGAACTCAATTCTTGAAGAAAAAATAATTTTCAATAAGTAATTATCCAAATACTTTAGAGGTTAGTTTGAGTTTTTTCCTATATGGTAATTTTTGTCATGTCAAAGTCTTTTCCTATGCTTTGTCTAAGTTATCATCGCAACAATGCTCAATTATTTAAATAATAATTTAAATAGTTAATTTCATTTTTGGTCCTATAATCACTTTAACTATTTTTTTATCAGAACATCTACTTTTGATCCTAATATTATTGTGGCATGACCATTTTTGTTCCTTTATCAACAAAAATAGTTTAAATATTATTAAATATAAAGGTATTTTTATCTTTAATTGTGGATTTTTTTTTTCAAAAAATAAACATAAAATATATAGCGGGTCAACATACTTTGTATACAAAAAAATCAAAATATCTTTGTATTTAACGACGTTTCAATGATTTTGTTGAAAGAATACTAATAATCATCATGCCACAATAATACTAGGATCAAATAAGTATGTTCTAATAAAAAAAATAAAAGTGAACTGTCACCTATAAATTAAGGAAAAAAATAGAATTAACTTCTAATTTAAAATTCTAATCATTATACTACAATACCAATTTGTTGAGTTTGTAATTATATTATTTAATACTCCGTATTAACCTCAATTAGGAAGAAAATCATAAAATTTAAAAATCTTTCCAGAATAAAATCTTTAAACTTTGATTTTTTTGAATATATATATATATATATATATATATATATATATATATATATATATATATATATATATATATATATATATATATATATATATATATATATATATATATATATATATATATATATGTATATATATATCCGTTTAGGATCCCATGAGAATACACCCCTAGGAAAAAACTAAAAACTAATCTCAACTTTACATCTATAAAAATCTGACAGATCAAATCAATTTTTTTTTAAACAAAGCAGTAGCATTTTTAATTTATAATTATGGCCAACTTTAAAAAAAACGGTAGCGTCAGAGACGGAGCCAGTGTGGGGCAGTGTGGCGTCAGAGACAGAGCCAATTTATACACCCCCACCTCACCCCTTTATATATGTTCATGTATATATATATATATATATAAACATATATAGCATTAAAGTGTATATAAAACATATATTTATGTTTAAATTGTTAATAATTTGAGTAGCTTAGTTGGTTGAACTCCAAACTTGATGTTAGAAAGGATAAGTGGTAGGTTTAAATTTCATTGGCAACACTTATTCCTATTTTATCTCTTTCATTCATTCACAAGATAAATTAAATATTTTTTTAGTCTACTATTTATGAATCATTTATTTAACAAATTAAATGCTTCAACTAAAAGAAATTAAAATTAAAAAGTATTTATGAATATAGTGTTATTCAAATTATTTTATCTAATTGATTATGTTTCATGTTTTATCATAAATATTTTTCACATTTTCACCACTCAAAGTATATTTTTGGCTCCGACCCTAACTATCATGTAATCTATCAAAAACTTTTTATTGTAATTTAAAATGTATTTTGTATTTTGTATTTTAACCTTATTATGGTTGTTTGAAGATTAATGTGCTTCAACATCATTCTAATTTTGATTTCAGAATATATATTTTCAGGAATATTATTTCCAGTGCACTAAAAATATATTTTGCCAAACAATGACGGATTGTGTTCAAAAATTAACTATACAGTATTTGACACTTGTTCTCCAAATATTAACTATACAGATGGATGATTCTTCTTCTTGTTAACAAAACATTCCAAGTGAGCCAAGTGAAGAGTCGATTGGACAAAAAGCCAACTAATGTTTGGTAATTAGTACTTAGTAGTTTGTTAGAACTTTGGATTGCTATTTTGTTATATAATGTTTAGACTTTGGATTTAGATTATGAGAATATGTATTGTTTAGTAGTGTGTTTTGAAAATTAAGAAATGTTACGTTAAAAATTGAGCTTCTTAAATCGAATCGAACTTTTTCAAACTGAATCGAAATCGAACCGAATTATAATGTTAAACCGAATGATATCATTTTGTAATATTGAAATAGCGAAACCAAAATTGAAACTGAAAAAAAATTGAACCGAATCCCGAAATGCCCACCAAGGGAGTAAAATTAACAATGAAAGTTTTTTTGAGGATAGTGTCAGGTAGAAAAAATCATGGTTTGAACTTCCACTGATGTGAGGGTCATTTTTAATGCATTTCTTACTCCTGCAAAAACTTTGCAGAATTCTTATTAAAAAAAAAAAAAAAAAAAGGGGGACGGAAGTGCACAAGTGAGGCGCACTTCGCGTCCCAAGCAAGCGCGTGCTTGCTAGGCGAGTCACAGTGGTCGCCAGCTATCGGCCACTCTGACTTTTACATAACTTTTTTGTTTGTTTTTTTTGTTTAAATGTCAGACGTTTTTTTTTTCTTTTTTTTTTTTTTTTTCATCCCATATTATCTTCTCTAATCACACTTACAAAAACGGCGAAAAAATTTCACATGATAACGATGATCTAAGCAATTAAAAATTGGAAATACATAGAAGTATAGAACCCCTAACAAAACCAATGATTCACGCGAATCAAGTGTATGTGGATACTGGATAGTCCGTCCATACAGTGGACGAAATGAACTGCAAAAGCAAAGCAGCTCATCTCAGCCGTACCCAATTTTTCCCTCGATTCATTAATGGTGTTCGTTCTGTATGCAACTTTACGCAACCCCCATTCTTCTTCTACTTCTTCTTCTTCTTCACCGTTACTTTCTTGTTCCATCATCTTTCTCTACCACAATCAATAATTGGATGTGAACCTACCCTCAATTTTCTCTCTCTCAGAACCTAACCCAGAAATGTTCCTATCTTGAGCTATAACATCTCGTTTCCTTTCGGATCGGGTAAAAAGCAGGAATTCTGTGACTCCCGGCTCTGTATTCCAGAGAAATACTAGTTTGGCTTTTGCTTTTCTTGGAATTTTGATGATAGATTTGGTTGTGGAGAAAAAAGGAAGCTTGTGAGATGGGTAACGTCGGAAGCAGTGGAGTGAACGGGCGGCGAAGAAGCAATAGCAGTCGGAGGAGGCATCCGCCGCCGCCTCCACCGCCGCAGCAGCAGCCGCAGCCTGAGATCAGCGCCAACCAGTACGTGTTTGCAGCTGCGACGCCATACCCTTCCCAATACCCCAACCCTAACCCGCCGCCGTATTATCAGTACCCGCCCTACTATCCGCCGCCGCCGCCTCCTTCTCGGCCGTTACCGATGTCGGCTCCCTTTGATCACCCACACCGCTTGGACCCGTCCCATGCGGATTGGATTAGCGGGCGGTATCCGTGCCGGCCCATGATTCCCCAGCCCGCCCCATACGTGGAGCACCAAAAGGCGGTGACTATACGGAACGATGTTAATCTCAAGAAGGAGACGCTGAGGCTCGAGCCCGATAATGCGAATCCTGGAAAGTCCCTTGTGGCTTTCACTTTCGACGCCACAGTTGCAGGAAGGTATACAATTATACATACACCTTCATCTCAAACTCAACTTTCATTTGAATTACACATCACCTGTTCTGAAGCTTCATTCTTTTTCAAAGTTTTTATCTTATTAGGGAATTCCTGGTCTGAGGGTTTAGCTTGCTTTGCCTTAATGTCATTATTGTGTTTTAAAGAGTCAAAATTTATTAGCTTTTTCATGTAGCACCTTTCTTTGTGGTAAATCATGGTGACTTTTAGTCTAACTGATCAACAGATGCTAGACTTTTAGTCATTGTGCACAAGAAGCCCCTCATTTTGAGAGGTTGCTCTCTCACTGCTGTCGGTGAGACTCGATTCTTGGTCTGTGACTAGTTGAGCTGCCCATGTGGGCTTGTAGCACCTTTCCTTATTCATTAGTCTGCATACTTCATGAAGCCAGATTTTTAATGTTGTTGGGAAGCAGTTCTAGTGTGGTATCTACTTAAAAAATCCTGAAAGTAATCTCCAAGGTTGCTGCACTAATATGGCCACAGATGCTTATTTTGCATCTTACCTGAAACTGAACAATGCTTTGTTTTTGGTGATAGGATGGAAATGGTAAAATTTGCTTTTGTCAGATTGTGTTGAATAGTGTCATCAGGTTGCTTAGCCTCTTATTATTTAAAATAGTTTTTTCCCTTCATTCTAAATTTTCTACACGAGTTAATACCAGCATAGTGGCACCGCCATACTTAGTCCTAAACTTTCAAGTTAACCTCCCGTAGTCATTCAACTTTCAAATTTAACCACCAATGGTCCTTCAACTTTCAAGTTAACCATCCATACTCCTTCAACTTTTAACCAACTATGGTCCCTTCAAAAGGACTACGACTGGTTAAAATTTGAAAGTTGACTTGAAAGTTTAGGACTAAACATAGCAAAATCACTGTACTGAACCCCAGCTGTCATCAACTCTTTTCTACAAGTATACAGAGTGTTATTATCATTTGCCAATCAATTAGTTATTTACAGACTTTAGGGTCTTTGTTTACGTGTGTGCAGCATGACAGTCATATTCTTTGCAAAAGAAGGTGAAGACTGTTGTTTGACTCCTATGAAGGAAAGTGTGCTCCCTCCTGTGACAGTTCATTTCCAAAAAGGTTTAGCTCAGAAGTTCAGACAGCCCCCTGGGACCGGCATTGACCTTTCAGCATTTGAGGAAGCAGAATTGTCTGAGGGTGAGACAGATGTGTATCCCCTGGCCATCAAGGCAGAGGCATCCGTAGATACCCAAAATGAATCAGTTGATGGAAACGCTGTGTCTGGGTCCATGAATTCCCAGATAACACAAGCGGTGTTTGAGAAGGAGAAAGGGAAATATCACATTAGGGTGGTCAAGCAAATTTTATGGGTCAATGGTATGAGGTATGAACTGCAGGAGATATATGGGATTGGAAATTCAATCGAAGGTGATGTTGATGGAAACGATCCTGGGAAGGACTGCGTCATATGCCTTTCTGAACCTCGAGACACTACTGTCCTTCCCTGTCGGCACATGGTATGCTTTCTGAATCTTTTAATCTGCTACACTAAAGTTTATAGTGGCTGATTCTGCATATACTGAACTACTGAGTACACCGCTTATACTAGACTGTTCCTTTTCTTGATGCAGTGTATGTGTAGTGGTTGTGCAAAACTTTTGAGGTACCAAACAAATCGGTGTCCTATTTGCAGACAACCCGTTGAGCGTCTCTTGGAGATCAAGGTCAATAATGATGATGCCGAGGAATGAAAAGAGGAATAGCTTTCGCTATCTATCCTCATATTCTTCTTCTTCTTCTTTTTTTTTTTGGGTGATTTTTTCTTCTTCCTTTTCTGTCTTGCATCATCCTAGATTAAATTATTAAAATGATGACAGACACCTTGACAGTTTGCAATTGGATTGTGGATTTAATGAAAATTTGTGTTGATTGTATCAGCATTTCTGTAACTTGATGCCCTGTTCTGTTTCTTGCATTTTGCCTTTCAAGGGAGTTTCCAGTTCCATCCCAATCTGCAAATCCTTTCATCAACTCTTCTTTGAAGCTTTATCCAAGTTTAGGGTCCGTTTGGAAAGCAGGAAAATGATTTCCGGAAAATGTTTTCTGGAAAATGAGTCATTTTCCGGAAAACAGTTTCATTTCCAGTGTTTGGATGTATTATGGAAAACTGTCTTTGTGTTTGGTTCATTTTCTGGAAAATGGATAGAATTGTATAATTAAACATTGTAATTGTTTTATTTAAAATATAAAAAATTATAATAGTTATTAAAATAATTGTATTTAATAAAAAAATAGAATTTATAAAAAAAATAAAAATTTAAAAAATATAAAAAAAATTAAAAAAAAATGTAGCAAAGGTTTTCGGCGGTTTCCCCACCTCCTTGGTCCATGATCATGGATGATATGACTTGGTTTTGGTTGAAAACATGCGAAACAGCTATTCTGACAATTCCGTAAGTCATTTTCCGGAAAAATGAACTGATTTTCCTTGGTCAACGGAAAACATTTTCCGTTCACCACATTTTCCAGACATTGCCAAACACAGAAAACTCAGAAAACATTTTTCAGAAGTCATTTTACAGGTTACTAAACACACCCTTAGTTGCTATGAGCACACATGATATATTGACTTTTAAGTAAAATAAATTGACTTTATTTGCATCACTTTTAGTAATGGAAAATGGTTTTTTTTTTCCTCACATTTTTCACTGTCTAAGACTTTCCTCCAACCAGGGAAATAGAGAGGCAAATTATTGTGTGGATCATTGTCCAAATAGTTGTGTAGACCATGAATATGATATACATTTTTAAGTTGTGTAGACCATGAATATAATATACATTTTTAATATACTTTACATAGTTGTGTATACTTTGAATAGAATATACATTTTTAATATATTAAAAGTATATTATTTGTGTACTGAATATATATTATACATTTATCATTTAATATATATATAAAATCATGTATTTTCAAATAATGTACTTTATATATATAAATAATACGTATATTTTTAGTATATTAAAAATATATTTTTTATTTATAGTTCACATAAATATGTGGTATAGTCCATGAAATAATTTTCATAAAAAAAAATTGCTTAATGCAATTGTGGGAAAAAATAGCATTACTCTTTAGTAATAACCCGCATTTTCATGGTTTGGACTAAGGCCTAGCCCGCTCCATTAATTTTGATGGGCTGTCTTAACCTTTTATTATTATTATTATTATTTAAATAAAATACTTAATGCATTAAATAATCATCAGAAAGACAATCAGCAAATAAAGAAGGAGGGGCGTCAAACCATTTCCCACAACCTGACACAAAAACGGTCTCCCTAGCAACAGTATGGGAGGCACAACAGTATGGGAGGCACGATCTGCAGATTGCTTAGCAAAACAGATTCACAGATTGCTTAGCAAAACAGAAGTGTACATCATTAATTTGACATAAATCATGGATGCAACTTATTTAACATCATCAATAATAAAACAAAAAGCTAAAAGAGTTCTAACATAAGTTTTCAAAAAAAAAAAAAAAAGAGTTTTAACATAAAGCAAAATAAACTAATTGAGAGTCTGTCTCCACATCAACCTCTCACATGCCTGTACCATTTAACCACCTAAGGACTTCATGAATACAAACTGCCTCGACCTCTTTGATCCCATAACAACCTATGATGCACATTCTTTTACACGCAAGAAAACGACCTTCATCATCTCGCAACACCCAACCCAAGACCATAACATTATTTACTTCGTCCAATGTTGCGTCGGTATTCAACTTTAGCCTACCACCATTTGTTTTTTTCCAAAATTCCTCAGCCATTCGATGGCAACTACTGGTCCGCCCAACCTTATGCACCGCCCTCCAATTTGCCAAGAAATTGAGACTTAAATTAAATACCATATTATGGACGTATGGCTGGCCATTCCAAACATTCTGATTCCTACTGCCCCAAACACCCCAATATAGCATTACAAATTTGCACTTTAAATCCTCGTCAAGATTAGTAAGTAAACCAAAGAACCAATCAAGGAGGTTACCTTGCTCAGTACGGGTAGCCTCAATCTATTTTTTTTTTTTTTAAATTTCTTTTGTATTATAATTTTTTTTTTTATACTCTACTGAAGTATATCTTGTTGGAAAAATAGCATAAAGTGACAATTTTAGTGGCTATTTTGTTGTACAAATATATGTGGGGTCCACTTTCAATTTGGGTCAGGTCAAAATAGATTCGGGTTCTTCGTAGTTAGACGAAAAAATTGATATATAGTACGCATAAAATAGATAATGGGTGAATGAGAAATTAGTTTTCAAAGTTGACCCATTTGAGTTGGAAAAATAGTGGGAAAAGTTTTGAAGTAAGCATTTGTCCCACATTGGGTTGGGAAATGGGTTTGCACCACTATTTATACAAGAGTCTTTCTAAGACTTATTGAATTGTATAGCATAGAAGCTCTATCTTGTGTGAACTCAAATTCTAAAATGACCTTGCCAAAGCTTGACTCGTGTTGACCACCTCTATTTCGTTGCTTGTTATTATCCAAATATTATTTTCGTGATATAAACTGTACACTTCTTTTTATTATTTTATTGATACACTCATACACATATTGCTATTTATTTACAACTTTATAGATTTTGTCCATTAAGTCATTAAACTACATGATAATTGAGTAGTAGCAATAAATTAGAGCAAATTGTCATTTTGGTCCACTGACTATAGGGGTCCTGTTAATTGCAGTCCACGACTTTCAAAACTGTTAATTGCAAACTATGATTATTCAATTTTTATCAATTTTGGTCACTCCTACCAAATTGCCAGCCACATTTCGCCGGAAGTTAAAATAAGGAGGGTATTTTAGTCATTTTACATCTTTATCTTCTTCTCCAGCGAACCAATTTTTTTTTTTTTTTGCTTCTTCTCCGGCAGACCAGGCAGCCATGGATGCCTGTATAGAGCTTAAATTTGTGTCCTCATGGCAGCCTAGTCTCTCTTCTTCTCCGGCCACAGCGTCGCGTTGGGCTTGTTTGGACCCTTGGTACAGAGAAGCAGGGAAGAAGCAGCGAACCCTTTGTTAACACCGGTTAGAGCCAAAATTGACCGAAGGACAACATTGACTACGGTTTAAGACAATTAGGGACCCAATTAACCAAAGTTGACTTTGGGGGACAACATTGCAGATCGGGCTACAATTGAGGGACCAAAAGTGCGACTTTCCCTTTTTTTTTTTAATGGGCATGAGCAAGTTAAACTGTGGACCATAGATAAATGTTCATTTTTAATATACTAAATGTTCATTATTTAGTACCATACCAAATAATGAACTTTCAGTATACAAATTACTATCAAATAATGAACCTTCATTATCTAAAATAAATAAATATTTAAAAAATGAGCATTCAATGGTTGTTTGGTTCGTTTAACGAGGCTTGACTGAAGTAATTTTTAATCCAATTTTTCATATTATTAAGTTTAGCATTAATATATAAAATTTATATATTTAGAAACTACATTAAAAGTACTATTAAACACAAAAAATTAAATTTAAAAATAATAAAAAATTACTAAAGAAAATAAGCAAAGAAGAAAGAGTTGGTTTGACCAATGAATAGTAAATAAGACAGGTAAAATGGGACGGAGGGAGTAATATATTTAGGAAGGTGATATATTTGGTTAATAAAAAATAAAAAGTTTCCTGATAAAATAAAGTCTTAAGTATTTTGCAAAAAAAACCTAGTCAATATTGATTTTTTTTTTTTAAAAAAAAAGGGAAAAGGTGCAAATAGGCCCTTGAACTTTTCACGAAAAGTCAATTAAGCCCATGAACTTTTAAAAGGTACAATTAAACATATCAACTCACAATTTTAGGGCATTCCACCCCATTAGCCGGTTAGTCTTCGGTAACTTCCGGTAAATGCATACGTGGCAGATTACTTAGCAAGAATATGAATGTTTGACTTGCCACATAAACCTTAATCTTCTCTCTCTCTTTTTTTCATATCACTGGTTCGTCTTCTTTGCTTTATATATGTTTCGTCTACTGTTCTTCTTCTTCTTCTTTCTATGCCATCACCAGTCAGTGCTTTGTCTCACCCAGTCCAATAATGCTTCGTCTTCATATCTTCTTCTCCACTGTTGAACTAACTAAGCGCAAAATCATCAAAAGTCATTCGGAAGCACCGCCACGTTGAAGCAAAAATGTATGACACACCCAAATCAAGAATTCATGGGGGATTTACACCTGCAGTAAGAAGCATGGACCCAACAATGTTATCCACCACAAGTAAAGGCCTAGCACGCCAGAGAAAGCCATCCCCTTTAAAGTCCAATACACATCGTAGAAAATTTCAGTCTTAAAACAGAGTGACGGTAATAATGTGTTTACCGGTATGTATTTGAGTATTATTGAGTATTTGAATAGCGTTGAGTACAATGTGCTGGTATTTGAGTACAATATTGAGTGCAGTGCTCAGTGTACAAGTGTTGTCTAGTCAGAAGAGTAAGAAGTCCCCCCTACTATGTGGTTGTGAGGCCTTTTATTCTTTTCAGCTCAGTGACCGTTGGACATCAATACCCGAGATATTGAATGCTGAGGAGCTGAACGTTTGTCATCAATTGCTGAGGAGCTGAACGTTGGCCATCAATGCTGAGGAGTTGGACCGTTGCGCATTGATGCTGAGGCCGTTGCGCATTGATGCTGAGGAGTGAGGTATCTTGGGTAGTTTGAACGGCAACCTGGTTATGACAGTGGTTCCGGGTCGGGTATCCAATTACCCTGTCACAGAGCACGGACAACCAAAAAATTTAAGACTTCTCAGTCATCGGCCAAGACTCTACAGTGAAGGTAGCCACCATGGACTACGCCGAGGTGCTATCCGAAACTATGAATTCCAGTCGATCGAACGAGTTGGTGACAAAACCACCATGGACTACGGCGAGGTGCTACCGGAAACTACCAATCCAGCAACAATCTTCATGAACCAAAACCCAAATATTCCTCCAAGAAGAGGTTCTGATCTGGAAAATAAAACACACAAAAAAAAAAACGAAAAAAAAAAAACGGCAACGAGGGTCTCGTAGTGAAAATAAAACACCAAAAAAAAACACAAAAGGATTCTTTCCCCTGACAAGTCGCCTACAAAGAATGGTGTTAGTGATCCCTTCAGCTTTGGAGTTGGGCGAAGTCGGATTATTAATGTAAGAAACTGCTGGTGGAGCGCATTGGCGATGGTGGAGCGATAGTGATGGAGGAGCAACAGTAATGAAAATGGTGGTGCGACTTTGACGGTGATAGTGAAGAACTAGGCTGAACCCAAACTGATTTGGGAATTAGGGTTGAACACTTGAACGGGAAGAACATATTTCATTTTATTTTTTATTTTTATTTCAATTGTTTTAAATTTTGATTTTATTATTATTTGTTTTACTCATGCTTACGTGTAAAGTCAAACATTCAAATTCTTGCCAAGTAATATGCCACGTATGCATTTACCGGAAGTAACCGGAGGAGTAACCGACTAATGGGGGGTGGAATGCCCTAAAATCGTGAGTTGATGTGTTTAATTGTACCTTTTAAAAGTTCATGAGCCTAATTGACTTTTCGTGAAAAGTTCAAGGGCCTATTTGCACATTTTCCAAAAAAAAAATAATGTGACACATTCTCATTCACCGCTGGTGTATAGCATTTATACGCATCAAATATAGATACAATGTTATATACACAAATAAATACTCCACGTGAAAACCGAAAAATATCATTATAGAAAAAAGGGAAAAAAAATTGTACTCACCAGTCACAATTAACGTAGAGTGCGGAAGATGCGCAAGGCGAAGATATAGAGTGCGGAAGATGCGCATGGCGAAGTTAGTAAAAATAAAAAAATTCATTTGCATATTTGAAAGCCGACGAGGGAGTTAAAGAGCCTTTGTTTGCGAGGATGATCAACCCAGCGGAGAGTAATAGTATGATGGAGTCGTCATCTACATCTGGGAACAACGCGCAATCGTCTGGTCTGAAGACGCATTTCAAGACCCCTGAGGGGAGATACAAGCTCCGGTATGAGAAATCTTATCCTACGGGCTATACTCAATATGGCGAAGACCTTTGCTCAGGTTCTCTGTTGAATTTAGAGTATAATTCTTTACAATTTATCTCAGTTTGGGTCTCAATTTCTTCAGCTTTCCTTCCTAGTCTGCATTTTGTTGGTAGTATGGGGTAGAATTTCCAATGGGGTTGCTTAATTGTGTGAATTTGGTTTATAAATTTATGATTCTTTGACCTGTTAACATGGCCTTATTCCCTAAAAGTTCAATTATTTGTGATAGTATTCTGTTTTTACAATGTTGATTTATTGGGTTCTTTTCCATCTTTCTATGTGGTCAATTTGAATGAATTTCTAGTGCAAACACATAGTACTAGTTCTTCATCTGAAGTTATGTGTGTGCTTGTGATTTGTGAAGGAGGTATATGATATTTTCAGCGTTTTGAAACTATAAGAAGTTAGCACTGGCAATGATTTATTATCTATTCCTGCAACTTTCAATAGGAAGTTGAATATTTGGGCTTACTTTGTGATTTTTTCTTCTTTCTTTTCTATCTTGCTCTGGCTTTGCTTCCTAGATTAAAATGATGACTGACACCTCAGCAGTTTGCATTTGGATTCGATTTAATGAAATGTGTGTTGATTGTATCTGCATTTCTGTAACTTCATGCCCCCTGCACATGGTTCTGCTCTGCTTCTTGCATTTGGCCTTGCAAGGGAATTTACAGGTCCTTCAGCAACCTTTCCATCTCAATCTGCAAATCCTTTCATCCCTTCTTTGAAGCTTTAAGCAAGTTTAGATGGTGTGAGTACACATGATAGATTGACTACACGCATTATTAAATAAAATAAATTGAATTTTATTTGAATCACTCTTACACGCTATATGCATTACTTGCAGACAATATGGTCAATGCAAAGATCTGAACATAGGAGAAAAATGTAGCATGGCTATATGTAATAATATATTACTATTTGTTTAACCCGCCAAGTCCGCTAGTTAGGGCAGGGACGAGGATGATTTGGGTTTGGCATTTCTAGACCTGCCCAAATGCCAACAAGCCACGTTGCCAGCCCATATTGATAATACTACTTTTAATTAATACTATTCTAACTTTTATTTTATTTTTTTTTATTTTTAAGTTTTTATCAATGTGGCACGCAGCCATGATGCCAAAGATTTAAATCATAATTTTTTTTTTCTATACTCTATATTACTCCTGACTCCTTACAGTAATATTTTGAGCTTCTTTCCCTTTGTCTCTTCCCATAAGACTGTTAAAGATGGGGAAATTAATGAGTACAGAGTGAGTACATATCCTATTTGTCTGACTCTCAGTCTGAAACCTGCCAGGTTAATCATCCATCTAAAGGCATCACTTGAGCTCAATTTTGGGGTTTACTTTTCAGGGTTTTGCTGGTTTCAAACATTTCTTGTATCTCATTCACTTTCTTGCCATGGGATATGTGGAAACAACAAAAGAAGAGTCTTTGGCTAGAAAGGATGCATTGTTGTCTGAACTACAACCCAGTTCATTCTCAATGGCATACCATACTCCTTTCTTGAGTTAATTTTTTCCCTTTATTGGAAAGTGTTGTGTTTAACTTTTTTACCACTGTTTCACTGTTTGTTTTCTGAGTGGACTTTGTTTTTTTTTTTTTTTTTTTTTTTGACATTTCTTATTAGGTAATATACAGAATCTGCAAATTTTTTTATTGCATGGTTTTCCCAGTTTCAAAACTATTTTTTCTTGTTCAATGGTGATTTCGTTTCAAGAATGTATTAGTTGTGTATACCCATATTTTTGGATTTTCTGTCTCTATATAGCTACCACCAACTAGATTTTAGTTAAGACTTGGGTTTCTTTTGGTATACTTGAATTGCTGCATATGGGAATAGAATGAACCATAGAAAGGAACAAAGAGGGAAATTAATATTATTTATTCAAAATTAATTTGATCCCAAGACAATATCTTTTGATTCCTTGTTCTCCCTGTAACCACTATTATGAAGTAATGAACATTCCTAAAGGAATGATGATTTGGATGGAATTAACATAAGAAATGCAGAAATGGAATTTGTGGCTGTAGTACTAATTCAGTTACTTGGTTCCTATGTAGCAAATGTAGCCTTAATTCAGTGAAATTTGTTGTCTCCACCAATATCATTATTTGAGTATTTTATTTTTGATGAACTAGGCTGGAAAGTCTTCGAAGGAGACTTCCAAGTTTTTTGCTTCTTGTTGTTCAATGCATCTATATTGAATCCAAGGAAGCTCAATTCATGTAATTTATGAGATATTATGTTGGCAAAGTATCTATATCATGTCTTATTTGGCGGGTAATTGTTCTCAACTGTTTGACATTATAAATGGTAGGAATATATTTAGCATGATATTAGGGATTAATGTGTATATTCTTAGGGATTGGTTCCGATCCTTACCTTAGTTAGTATATAGTTTCTTGTATAAATATGTATATTCCTTAGTCTGAGAAATATGAAAAATATAGAGTTCTTTTGTTAACATCAACAAACATAAATGATAAGTAAATGTGCAATTTGCGTGATATTTATAAATTGCCTGCTTGCCAACTTGCGTGTACGGAAAATATGTGGATTGAGCCAATACTTCACCTACAGCGAGCTGACTGGTGCTTTGCCACGTAATATTTATATATTGCCTCTGTGTCAGCTTGGTATTTATATATAGCATATGTGTCAACGTGTAATGGATATATGATGCTACGTGTTGACTTCACAGAAAGAAGGCTTCGGTGATAGTTGCTTTAAATTGCCAGATAACTACAGGCTGACTACTAAGTTCATTGATGTGTTTGAATGCGTTTTTGGGTGAAACAGTCATGTGGGGTCATCTCTGAGTCTGTATCTACAAAAGGGCAAAACTTGATTGTAGAGATACCAGAAGGAGTAATGGAGCAATCAGCAGAGATTCTGTTAGGAGAAACGTACCCTTCTCACCGACTCCGATAGGCGTGATATCTAGAGGTAAATCATCTATTTTGCAAAACACAATGTCAGAGATTGAAGAGGTTGCAATTTCGAGGACACTAACTCCTACAGAAGTTTTCAATCCAAGGATTAAAAGAACATTGTCGCAGCCAGAAATTCCAATTGCACTCCCAAATCCTCGTTCATCACATGGAAGTTTTAATTCATCTGTAAGTGCCTAAAATTTATTACAACTTTAATTGTATTAAATGATGAATTTAGTATGATACTGTTTTCTCCGTTAATATGGTAAATCATTGTTGAGATATACCATGGTGGTTGATGCATCAATAATTCATTCATATTAATTCTATCTTGAACAATATGTTGAATACACATCTTTTTCCCAGTTTGTCCACAACCAAAGTATGCAATACATTTGCATTTCACTTCTTTCTTCTTTTAAGTGTTATTTGGCTTTAATTAGTTCCTAAATGTATTGAGTCTATGAAAATGTCTATCAAATTGAGTCCTGTTCATGAGAGAATTTTTGGTCCTAAGAACAAAAGAGTCTTGGTCATAAGAAACCAAAGTTTTTGGTGAAATTTCTTCTTTCCATAGAGCTAAAGCCTTTGCTTGTTAGCCAATTATTATTCTTCCGTGAATTTTGTTCTTTGCAGTTAAAGCTAGTTTCAAACTTATGTTTTCTTTGTTTCCGCATTTATTATTCTGTAGACAAAGGGGATTGAACACCCACTACATCGATCACATTCAGTACCTAATTTAAAGGAGGCTGAAAGCACAATACACATGGTAGGGAGGCTAAATTGTGTAATTCGCTCTACTACTCAAATCAATGTTGGTGCTCTAGCAACATCAGCTGCTGCTCCATCTTTTGGTAAAGGTAATATTCTGATATTGAACTAATATTCTAGGCAGTAGCATGAGTTAGAGACTCCCAGTTTTCTTAGCATAGCAGACAGTCTGATCAAAGGCAGGGTTCACTACTATTTTAAATTCTGGTCACAAAATATACAAATGATATTCCCTGATAATTTGAGTTTGCTTTCTTATGTAATAATGAAGTATTGATATTACTAAAACTCAAGTGAATTTACATTCAGACTATCCTCTTAGAGCTGCTTATAGTAGGGAATTTACTTCCACTAGAATTGAATGGAGAACCGTAATTAAATCGGTGATGCTAGGGTGCTTTTGTACTTTGCGTTTGCAGATTCATTTTAGACTCCAACTTCGCCTGCTCTGACCTGTAATGACCTGCATACAATCTTTTTGTCCTTTCATTCAGATGTGGGTGATAATTTGGGCAAAGATGTTACAGAAGATCCTGTATGCAGAATATGTTTGGTTGAACTTGGGGAGGGATCAGCCATTGTTAAGATGGAATGCAGTTGCAAAGGTGAACTTGCACTGGCCCACAGAGAGTGTGCTGTAAAATGGTTTACATTGAAAGGCAACAGCACCTGTGACATCTGTAGAAACAAGGTTCAGAACATACATGTTAAATATAATTATCGGAATGCAGTGATAAATGTTCTTGCACAAACTGGACTTGCTCTAAACAGGTATGTAAATGATACTCTCTGATAAAGGCCAAGAAAAAAAAAATCTTGTTTACCTTTCTGTTATTTTTATAATTTTTTAAATCAATTCTCTATCAAAGCTCGTTTTAGCTGAATTATGACAACTCTCTTGAGAGCTTAGCATGCCTTCTTTAGGTATTGGATCACTGTTCCTGTGGATGTCATTTGCAGCGTGACTGCCTACTTTTTATTCGTGTTGGAACTTTTGGTAAATAAAAGGACTTGTGTATTTTAATTCTCGCAATGTTTAAGCTTGACAGTTAGCAAGTTTCCTGATTTGGACTTGTGTGCAGTCCACGAAGGGAGATCGTGATCCTCCACTTGCTGCTCCATGTTCAATCATATTGGGTCTCATTGCACATGTGATATCGTTTAGGATGGGTATCCAAATTTACTTTCCTGTATTCATTCAATTGTGACAGCTTCAGTTTCTCATAGTTTGCCTTACAGTATAAACCGTTATAATTCTGCTAGTGTCTTCAGCGAGAAAACAAGCTTGGGTTTATGGATTGGTTCAGTTTGGATTCGTGGTTCTATTTGGACATGTCCTCTACTTGGTGGTATGTTACGCTTTCTCCTCTTTTTTCTTTAAAGCCTGAGACTAGGCACTTACACACTAAAGCACATTTATTTATACACCATAGTTGATTACTACGATATTACATCCTTTGAACTAATACGGTTAGGTTAAGATGAAGAAATCTAATGGTTTCGCTTTTCTGGGTTACAGCTTAACCTTGGTGAATATACATCGGTTCTTGTTGCTGTATTGTTTGGGTTTAGCCTTACAATGATCGGTCATATGGTCCTGCGACCAATGGCTAGGTCAAATCAGCAGCAAACTCCTTCTCAGGTGGCTATGCATCCAAACCCATCTTCAGAAACCATTCCTGCATCCCAGATTGATCTGCAACAAACCGATCTCGAAAGCGGAAGGAAATCCCATCCCGGAGTTGATAACAGCTCCAACTGAGAGAGACTCAGACTCCTCTCATCTCATTTCTTTACTTTGTGCATGTTTTTTATTGTTCAATAATGGCTGGCTTAGAACATGTTTCTATAGCTGTTGCCCTATTTTGGTGAATTGCAGTTAATGTGACTATGCACCCACCTATCATCAGATCATTCATTCTAATTCTACATGTTGTTTTTACCTTCGCATAATTTGTTTGTTTCAGATTTTAGTTTGAAAATTTTAAGACGAAACTACTTTTAAGACCAAACTAACCTTTTGTCAGTTTGTTTCATCATACTCCTATTTTAATTTGACCAAAAAATTAGCATCTTCATCGCTTCCTTAAAGCTTTTGAGACGGAAACTAATGCCACAGTGACCCAAAAAAAAAAGAGGAAAAACATTAAGGGCATGTTTGGTTCGCTGAAAAATGTTTTTCAAGGAAAATGTTTTCTTTGAATTTGAAGAAAATTGGCTTTTGTTTTGTCGAAAATATTTTTCATGGCCCCTCTTGATTTTTTGTTTTTCATGGAAAATAAGGACAATTATGCTTTCAACAACTTTTCTTAATTACCATTATTATTACTGTTGTTATTATTATGTTGGGTATAATTGTCTTTATACTCATTATTCCTTAATCTTCCCGATAATTTCTTTATGATGGAATTTCAAGTTCATTTACCTTTAAATATTTTTCACGAACCAAACAAGCCGTAATAAGGGGTGAACACAAACTTGAACATGGAAAGAACCTTAAACTTTCATGAATTAATGCCAGAACAATAGAAAACGTTTTCGGCAAATTTTAATAGTAAACTTTATCCATACACCTATATTTATTGGATATCATGTTTTCAAGTAAATGCTCTACAAATAATGAACATCATGTACAACAAACATAAATGAGCCAAGAATATACATGTCTAAATAATCAAATCTTCAATCAATTTATTCATCCTTAAATAATGAATCCTATGCACACATAGTGAACTTTATGCATCTATACTATTAATAAAAACAATATCCTCAGTTTTAACTTCCCGTCCAAAACAGACCTATAATATTATGGTTTGCGTAATCTTTATATTTATAGAAACAAAATCCTCCAAAACGAAATCTTCCTTCCCGCCCAAAAATTGTACATTAAAACAATTAAAATAATAGAATAATATTAAAACAATAGAATAATATTAAAACAATACAATTCCTATACTACAATTACAATACAATTCGTATAAACAATAGAATAATTTTAAAACAATACAATTCCTATACTACAATTCCAATACAATTCGTATAAAATAAATCTGCTATTAAAACACGAAATCCAATACTACAAAATGAAGTCTACTATTCTACAATTCCTATACTTTAATTCTAATACAATTCGTCTACTGCAATTACTCCACAATTCCTATTCTACAATCTATAATCTATAATCTAAATCTATAATCTATAATCTATATCTATATCTATAATCTATAATATATAATCTATAATATCTATAATCTATAATCTATATATCTATATATATATAAACAAAATCCTCCAAAACGAAATCATATTTCCCGCCCAAAATATTGTACATTAAAACAATTAAAACAATAAAATAATATTAAAAGTACAATAATAGTAAAACACGAAATCCTATAACATCAAAACATTGTTATACATTAGGATTAGTACATTGTTATAATATTTATCTTTATATATATAAAACCAAAATCCTCCAAAACGAAATCTTCCTTCCCGCCCAAAATATGGTACATTAAAACAAGTAAAATAATAGAATAATATTAAAACAATACAATTCCTATACTAAAATTCCAATACAATTTCTATACTAAAATTCCAATACAATTCGTATAAACAATAGAATAATATTAAAACAATACAATTCCTATACTACAATTTCAATACAATTCGTATAAAATAAATCTGCTATTAAAACACGAAATCCAATACTACAAAAGAAGTCTACTATTCTACAATTCTTATACTACAATTCTAATACAATTCGTCTACTACAATTCCTCTACAATTCCTATACTACAATCTATAATCTATAATCTATATCTATAATCTATAATCTATAATCTATAATATCTATAATCTATAATCTATATATATATATATATATATATATATATATATATATATATATATATATATATAAACAAAATTCTCACTTCCTGCCCAAAAGAGTCTTACAATATTTAGGAATATTCCGTGCAATTATTCCAGACATCTCCACCTTCAAATCTGCAAATTCTGTTGTTGCGGTCAAGATATTGTTTTATTTAATATTGCTCAATTTTGTATTGTTTTATTTAATAGGAATAAAATCATGGTCATGTTTGGTCATATTGCTTTATTTTGTATTTATTGTTATGCATTTTGTATGTTGTTAGTATGCTGCCTTTTTTTTTTTTTTTTTGAGTTTTTTTAGCTTTTTTGCTTGGTTTTTTAAATTTCATGATCTTCCTTAGGGAACTTGCATCCATTTAGAAACACATGTTCAAATTTAAAGATTTTTGGATCGTTAAAGGCTCCCAGAGGAGTGGATAGCAATCAGCTAATTGGTAAATTCTTCTTAAAATTTTGTTCTATATTGGATGTGTTCTATACTACACAAACTAATATTATTAATTAATTGGTAAAAAAATTAATAAAGTTTAATTGGTAACAAAATTTTATTTACCAAATTATGACAATAATTAAACCATTATAATTGTGAGAATAATGAAAACAAATTCGGCCTAATTTTATAAGAAAAAATAATTTATTAATTATTATTTACATCAATAATAATAATTCAAATACTTATCTATACTACTATTAATAAATATAAAATAATCCTTTGTGAAATTTCCGCCCAAAGAATAGTAAAGATAAAATGAAAAAGAAAACTGATTTTACTAATTGATTGAAAATATAAAAATATTCAAACGAAAAAAGAAATGGAAATTAGGCAAATTGGAAAGGAAAAGGACATTACTAATTGACTAAAAAATTATTTAAACTTAAAAAAAATTAATTAAACATGTGTTGTTAGATTATTTATAATAATTACAATTAATTTATTCAACTATCGAGGAGGAAGAAAAAACTAAATGCGATACAGTGAACATGAATATACTTAAGTTATAAAAGTATAATTTCACATATATTAGTGTAATTGACTATTAATAATTGTCTAATAATTATTATGATAATTAAACTAAACAATGATCGTTCAATTTATTTTTTAATAATTATAATTATAATTAAATTATTTCTAATTTTTCCCATATTTATTTTAGTAATAATATAATTACATAAGTCATATTACATATTGATCTTTTTAAGATAATTGTAGACAAACAAGTCATATATTATCAATTAATTGAGTAATACTTTTGCACTAATCTTATAATCAAATAAATGTACATGTTCAATATAATTTTTTTTTTATAATTTTATCTTTATTTTTATTATCTAAATATATAATAAAAAATTTATTTATGCATCGCACGGGTAATTGAACAATTATTTGCTTTAATTCAAGTAAGGAAAACATCAGAAAGCATAATCAGTCCAACACATTTCATCAATTGCGCAATATAATATTTGATGTTATAATTTATATAATTGTATATCGATCCAAATATTCTTAAAATATTATAGCAAATCCATTCCGTGCAACGCACGGGCGAAAATACTAGTTCAAATAATGATCCCTCAAACTGTTTTTATACTGTATTATTTTGTACACATTAAAATAATGAATATTATGTATAAAAATAGCATACCCTATGCATAGAAATAATGTACCCTATGTTCCCTATGCACGGTCAACGTAATAAACATTGAACAATTTCACCACTAAGAGCAAGAAAATATGAACTCTCTTAACACAACTTCTAAATGGATTGCAACATAACTTAATCTAACAGAGCCAAAGCAATCTTGATTCGCAAAGCGTTGAACTGAAAATATAAGGTTGTAACTAGTAGTGGAGGAGAAAAAAATCCATTTTTACATGATGCTTGCATCCACTAATCAAAAGTAATTCTAACTTAAACTCTTCATTCCAAGTAAGCAGCTTTTCTATTTAGTCGCCTCTAGGGTTTCACCATCTGGAGCTGCGGCTTGCGCATCAGTCTCCATTTCCGTTGGAGGATCAGTTCCAGCATCCTCAGCTGCTTCTGTATCTTCAACAACTTGCTCATCCGTATTCATTTCAGTTGGAGGAGGAGGCAAGACCTGGGTGATTGTTTCAATCAGCTCGTTAATAGTTTCTTCATTTTCCCCAAAGCGCGTATCACATTCCTCAATAATCTGTGTCAAATTCAACAAAACCAAAGTATGTGACAATTTGAAAAAAAGATTTAAAAAAAAAAAAACGTCTTAGCTTTGTCAACAAAAAAAAAGGGCAAACAAGCATAATTCTTTCCTTACAAATTCTTTCAAGTCTACAAGGTTTCAAGCATGGAATCCTATGATAAGCCGATAACCCAACACAAGTAACTGATAACATTAGCATCCAAAATATAATTGAACTGCATGTCTGCATCTCCTATTTTCAATATTTTTTTCACTTGGGAAGTTCAAATCTAGGCAGAAAAATTAAAAATGAAAAGCTGGCATAGACAGTTGAAAAATAACAGACAAGCACTAGGAGGAACACCTTAAAATCTTAATGAACTGAACATAAGCATTACCGTGTCAATTTCAACCAAAGAGGATGGCCTAATGTTGCTTATGTTCAATATCTCAGCTTTTGCAAGATTGAATTTTTTACATTTAGCTAAAAATTCTTCTATAATCTCTCTTGTCTGATTGCAAGCAGCAGTTCGCTCTAAGTAATCATAAACCTGCAGATACACTTACAACACCAGTTACATGAGTACATGACTATACACCATAATAATATAATATCACTAGCAAATTGGCATAACGAAAGCTTCCTACCTTGAACTCAGATGGTAAAACAGGAACCATGACCCTTGTAGCATCATTTCCTGCACCTCTTGATCGTAGAAAGTCAAGCACCTCAAAGTTAGTAAGTGCACCGGCATTTGCTTCAAGACTGCATAAAACAAATTTAAGATGTAACCACCCAAAGAAGTAGATCAAGTCATCAAACTAGAGCTTTAGATCACTGAATGCCACTAAACCAGAAGCATAAAGAGAATCTAGCAATTACATACATCTTCATCCTCAGAAGCACAGCGTTGAGCACACAGAGGTGCTTCAAATGAACATGACTGGCAATACCAGTGATCAAAGAAAACCAGCACTAGAATTTTAGAATTTGTAACCCAATCAATACAAGGAAACTATTGAACCCCTGCGATATTCAAAAGTGCCACAAACATAAGAAAGGGTTCTAGTAAAACACATCTAAGAAGCCAAGGTGAAGATAATATTTGTAAATAATAACAATAAACCTAATACTATAATACAAAATTAATATATAACCACAAATCCATAAATACAAAAAATCTAACCGCACAAGTTCAATGCAATGTCCAGAATCACATGACAACCAACCAATAACCACAAATCCATGATGCTCTATTGCCCTATGAAGATTCAACTATCAACAAACACATCATGCTTGAAGGTTTAATCAATATACAAAAACAGTATAAAACTAGACCACAAATCAACAATATAATGACTACTCTCAGAACATTTATATGCAAAATACAGCAAAATTATACACAAACGTGCCGAGGTGCGTGATTGTTTTGCTTAGGGGTGCAATCGAGCCAAGCTGAGCTCGAGCACGTTAAGGAATGAGCTGCTCGAGCTCGATCGTTGGAATGAGCTGCTCAAAAAAAAAATATAGTACTTGCACCTCCCAAATTAGCATATTATGATGTTTGGTACGGGAAGGGGCAAGCCGGGCAACTATGCACCTCTTCAACAATATAGTGATATACATTAATTTAAAATTTAAATATATACTGATAGGATTATTACTAGTCTGCAAAACACATAAATAATAGGAATATAGGATTATTAATATGATGTAAAAGCAGTAAGAATTTAGGATGAACAGATTGACTATAAATTGTAAAAGTGTACCGGAGACAGCTTCGCCCGTTGGTCCGTTCGTCGTCGGCAGCAGCTTCTCTGTTTGTAAGGTGTCTGGGACTCTCGGGCAGCAGCTTTGTCCTTCGTCGTGGGCAACGGTGGAGAGTGGAGAGTGGAGACTGGTTTGTCGTCGGCGAGGTTGGGGACCGGAGACAAGGGTCGTCGTCGTCGTGTCTCTCGTCTTTGACGGCTGAGTTAGGGACTTAGGGCTTTGCCGCTTGGGGAATGGGGGCGGGACTCTGGAGGTATAGACTATAGAACGGGTAAACATTTAATTTTTAAAATTAATATAAAATATTATTATTATTATTATTATTATTATTATAGGCTCGACGAGCCATGAGCCTAAATTCTTAAAATATGTGAGCTCGGCTCGAGCTAGAGCCGAGCTTTGACCGAGCCGCTCGCGAAAGGTTTGACTCATTTGCACCCTAGTTTTGCTTAGAGTTAATTCCATAAATGGTCCTTCGACTATTGATTTTTACCAATTTTTGTCCTCGACTTTTAATTTGACCAGAGTTGGTCCCTTAACTATTGATTTTGTATCAGTTTTGGTCATTTTGTTAAATAGATGTTAAATTTGAGGGCAAAAATGTAAAACTAAATATTTGAGACTTTTATATATTACTACAATGTACTCCGTAATATATACTCCGTAATAATTTTTATTGTATATTTTATTGTTGTATTATATTTTTTTTATAGCAAAAATGGTAGAAAAGGTGCTTAAGGTGCGTTGGCATAAGGCTTTAGGTGCATAGTTTACCTTCTTAAGGTGCGTTGTTTCCCTTCTTAAGGTGCATTAGTCTGAAACTTTAGAACACTTTTTTTTTTTTTGCAATTCCAAAACACAACCAATATTCTTTATAAGATTTTCTCTACAAAGTCATATTTATATCAATTCAACTTAAGTGCATAGATTACAAGCTTAAGGTGCAATCTATTTAGAATTTTTTTTAAATAGCGTTGATCACCGTATAATCGCACAGGAATCTTTAACCCCACATAAACCCTTCCCTATATATATGAAGATATCAGGTGTGAAAGAACTCTCAGTTAAAATTAAAGGGAGATCTGAACTGTTGATCTAATTCAGATCAACTATCCAGAATGAAGGAAATACTTTTTTTTTAAAAAACGCACTTCAAGTTGAATTTTTCAAACATTATCTGTATATTGTTCTGGCAGCCATTCAAAAGTAAAGTCCATTTCCATCAAACATATATTGTTCTGGCAAAGCTCGTTCATAACAAATAATAATAATAATAATAATAATAATAATAATAATAATAATAATAATAATAAAATTAAAGGCAGTGAATATGATTGTCGTAATTTGTATCCACTCAAAGTTTAGTGTAGTAAGCTACACATACCCATTCAAAAGTGAACTTCATACATATCTAAAGCAAAAGTATCATCGAACAAAGTTAATTTGCATAGACAATAGGATTATCATACACACACAATAAAATAAATATGCACTCCAAAAGAAACTATGCAATTGAAGAATGAAAAATATGCAATTGAAGAAGGAAAATAATGCACTCATCTGTTTAGAAGCTAATAAAATAAATATGCACTCCAAGAGAAAGTATGCACCCGAAGAGACAAACATATGCACTCAAAAGAAAGGAAAATATACACTCGAAGAAGGAAATACTTACACCGAGGATGAAACTCGCAACTTCACTCATAACTAAAGGACTAAACTCAGACACTCAGACATGGTCATAACTTAGAGACTAAGTCAGAACTTGGTTATAACTCAGAGACTAAAGATGCAATTTTCCCTATATATAATATAAAATAATAAAAAATCAGTACATTTCAAATATTAGTATTTAGTACCTAATGTAAAATGTAAAGCAAGGTTTCTGCTTGTTAAACTAACTACCAGACTAAAACCCACTGAATACTTCTATCAGGCCTCAGACTGGCATGACCATAATAATGCTGGACCACACAAATCTGGGGCAACTTGGATGAGAATTGAATGTCAGCCAAAAATTGGTTAAGGGGAGAACAACAAAAGCAAGAAAAGCGGCATGCTGGAAGTACAATTCTGAAACTTGCAATGTTAATTTCGTTTTTTTTTTTCCTTCTTGTTGGTCATTTTAGTATTCCTCCTTTGACAACCTTTTCATACTTACAAGGCAGTTTGGGCACTTTTCTTCTGACACCATCGTGCCCCTGACAAGCGCTATACAACGGACTTGGTTAACCTCAATGCACAAGCCAATGCCACAAACTTTGGCTGTGTTCTGGACTTCTGGTTGATATGTAAGAGTAAACCAGGGTCATGATGTTGTGCTATTGCTTGAAACTTGAACTCACGGCCTTACTTGAAATTGATTGTTTTTCCTTCAAGCTTGTACTCAATAAAGAACCGGAGTTGCTTGTTGAGCTTTCGCCAGAGCCTGGTCTTGTCCAGACCTTTATGTGCCCCTCTCTGCAAATAGTAAGAACAGATTCGTGGGTGAATATCAATCCAGAGAGAGGTTCGGTGTGAACATGGTGGGCAACCAATGGGGACAGCTTCGGGACATCTCGCATGCTTGGAGCGGGATGCAAAGTACCCATAGGACAAGCGGTATCCCAGTGAGCTGACTGACTTCCGGTACTGAAAGTAGGAGATCCTCCAGAAGGGCGGCGCATTGGGACCACTATCTCATCCATTTCCAAATCCCATAAAAGCAATTGCGTGTCCTGTACAGAAGCATCACGTTGGTGGCAAAAACATCATGATACCAAAACAAATATATTTTGCAAGAGTTGAGAAGAACTATTAGTAATCTTGGCAAACCACTTGCCAAATAAAGCATATTGAACTTGAATACCCAAGATTAGCGTGGAAAGCTGTGTCTAAGGCAAGAATTAAATCATCTTTGGGTCACAGTCATTTTCTTCAGCCACAGAAAAACTCCACACTCAACCATAAGTCACTGGAAACCTAAGAAGGCTTGTAGGCTATAGCACACTTAGAGTTTGAACAAGGATCATTTGGCAGAAAAGTTTTTGTACAAAAGATGGTTAGGCAAATTGCTTTAGTACCTAAATATACAAGTGAAATACATAGATGGCATCTGCCTCTAGAGAGCCATTGAAAAAATGTGTATCTCAGAGAAGATAAAGGGAAGGGAAAGGCAGGTGGTGGCGAACTAGAGAATTGAAAGAGAACAATTAATAAGAAAGTATAAACAATTAAAAAAAAAAAATAGTTTCAAATATACAAGATATAAAAGCAACAATGAATTCTGCACAACTGACAGTGGTTTATAAGTACCTGGCCAACAGAACCAAACCGGTAGACAATATTTTCACCTGTGCCATCTGAATTTGGCGTTGACCAATAAGAATCAAATGACACACCACTCACCTGTAAGATACAAATTAACAGAGTAACAAATGCATGGTTGTTAGACAAGAAACAAGAAAGCTTGCTAGGTTTGTTAAAAACTAACCCATGAATTGTGTCCCTCGCCCCATGCTACAACCTTCCGCTCCTCCATACTCCAAACTTGAACTAGGTCATCCTCTCCACCAGTTAAGATATATTTACCATCCATACTGTTCATTAAATTACTATGAATTGCAACTTTCTCTAATTGAAAAACCAATAAAGGTATTTAGGAAAAAAGAAAAATTTCCTGAAAAGCGAAAACTAATGTCATTTGGAAGGTAAATACATAAAATTTCAATGCCATATGATGATATGAATATATTCTGAATAAAAATCAATAGTTCTTACCTCCAAGCACAGCATAATAAAGCACCATAATATCCTTTTCCACCACATACAAGCTGCTCATTTCTGTAGTCAAACACGCGCAGGTAACCTAAATTCATTTGTTACCTTTAGCTTATATAAACTAATATAATACTTATAGGAAACAAAACCAAAAGAAAGATCTGCAAAAGGATTAAAAATTCATTAGGTGGGGAGGATACCATCCCTCCCTACAGTTGCAATATATGCCCCATCTGAAGAGAAAGCAATGCTATTTATTGAGCCTTGAAGAATATGCCATCTAGCAACAGGATTCTGCATAGAAATAAGCAAAATCAATCTAAAGAAGGCATGCAACCATTCAAAAGAATAGAAATCAGTAAAAGAACTTCCGTAATAAAATTGCTAGACATCAAATCACAATTACTCAAAGACCCTCGGGATGTCACCATTGCAGGAAGATTGTTGATCACATAACATATCATAAAAGTTACGGTCAGAAACTATGCATTCAATTATTGATACCTTACTGTTACGAGCATGGGAGACTGAAAATTGAGTCTGATCTTTAATAGCCGGAAATGAAGGATCACTAGAACTATCTTTACTCTGGAAAATGAAAACAGAATTGGAATTAGAAGTCAAAATAAATTTGAGATGATTATTAATAGGAAGACAAAAATTGCATTCCTGAGATCATCAAGACCTGCCTTGTCATAGACATAAAAACTTCCATCCGCATGACCAACAACAAAAGTTCCATCACTGTTAGGCACCCATGCAATAGTAGTACAGCGGCTGTTGTAGGCAAAGAAATTATTTAATTGGCAAGAAAACATAATCCCTAGTCATAAGACTAAATTATTAGAATAACAAAAAACTTTTCTCATAAATGTTGTCCAAAACGTTAGATAAAAATTCACTAGCAATAAGAGTTTTTAAACTCAAAAGCTAGTATTTGGAAATGAAAATCATTTATTGGGGCAATATAATGGAGAAATAGAAAACAAGTCCAGACTCCGGATGTGTAATGCAGTAATGATTTTGGGGGTGGGGACATAGAGTTAGGCGTTTACGTGCTGTTAACAGAACCATCTTTGTTATAATGCTGTGCTCCAACAAGCTTCTTTCCAATCTCTTGCAATTGCTGCCGCAAAGACACCAAATAAACTACAAACACATAAAATAATAATTAGTCCATAGATGGATATAGTTTATTGGAAGTTCATTTTTAGAGCAAAACAAATTTTTACCATCTCCGGATGCTAGCCCAATAAGCAGATCATGACTGTCCTTAGCTTCTGGATCAAATGCATGGCAGACAGGAGGGTTTGAACTAAAATGTAAAGACTTTATAGGGTCCTACATTTCAAAGCAAATCACTCAAAATTCATATTAACCAAATCCAAGTCAGAAGGTAGGATATAGATAAAAACCACACCTTATCTCGAGAATTCAAATCACAAATAAATATATCTTCACCAAAATTGAACACCAAGTAATTTCCCTTGCCATCAAAATTTGAATTACCCACATAGTGATTTGTACTTGAAGCCCCTAATGATCCAATTCTAGTACTCATACCACTAACCGACTTACTTCCACCATTGGCTCCAACAAAACTAAGTGACTTAGTCCCATTTCCACCACCCAACAACCTTGCTGCTGCAGACCTAACACCACTGCTGCCCCCAAAACTTGACTGTGATTGTGACTGCATAGGCTTGTCTTTAAGATGAGCAAGGGTTGCCTGAACATCAAAGTTAATCAAAAACATTCTCCAAAGTAAGACCAAATACTCAATTTCCTATTGAAAGCTGTGCGAATGGATTAAAAAAAAAAAAAAAACAAAAACAAAAACAAAATCATTGCCAAGTTACTAGTGCTAATTCTTATAGTTTCAAAACACTGAAAGATATCATATTCCTCCTTCACAAGTACCTCATATTCACTTCAGATGAAGAACTAGCACTATGTGTTTGTGCTGAAAATACATTCAAATTGACCACATAGAAAGATGGAAACATTGCAAAAACAGAATACTATCACAAATAATTGAACCTTTAGGGAATAAGGCCATGTTAACAGGTTGAAGAACCATACATTTATAAACCAAATTCACACAATAATTAAGCAACCCATTGCAAATTCTACCCCAAAAATCAATTTACGAAATGGGTAAACACCAAAATCCAATCACAGCAAGAAAATGCAGACAAATAAAAAAAAAGCTGAAGAAATCGAGACACAAAGTGAGAGAGATTGAAAAGAAGTAAACTCTAAAATATAACGAAGAACCTGAGTAAAGGTTTTGGCCTGGGACTGGGTCTGGCCATATTGAGTATAACCAGTAGGGTAAGTTTTGTCGTAGTGGAGCTTGTACCTCCCCTCAGGGGTCTTGAAATGCGTCTTGAGACCAGGCGATTGCGCGTTGTTCCCAGATGTAGAAGACGACGACGCCATCATACTATTACTCCCCGCAGAGTTGATCATCCTCGCAAACAAAAAAAAATTGAAAAATCAAAGGCTCTTTATCTTTATCTTTATCTTTAACTCCCCCGTCGGCGTCCAAATATGCAAATGAGATCGTCCGGGGCTAACTTTGCCCTGCGTATCTCCCGGGCTCTTTGCTAATCGTGGATCATGAATATCGGAGCAGAGATTTGGCGGAGGGTGGGGATTGAGTTTTGAGGAGGTTTCGTCGAAGCGATGGACGGTTGGGATTCAAGTGGCGGTCTTGACTTGTCTGTTGCCTCTTTGTTCTTGGTTTTGGGGAGTTTGGGAATGGTCAGATTCACCTTCGGGAGCTTCAAAGAACACACAAGAATACCATCAATTTTGCAGTCCAGCAGATTACACTCGCATCAATATCCAAATTATTATGTAGGGAGTATAAGAATAAGGGTTAAATTGCCCGTTCTCGAGGGAGTTCTCTCTCTAGCGTCTTGAGAGTTTCCTCCCGTTTTTAGGGTTTCTTGGTTTTTTCTCTTCTCTGTCGGTAACGATTATGGCAACACCACCGGAGAGTTCCTGTGCTTTGTCTGAAGCATATGATGCGCTGCGGCTTGATGATGATGATGAGGGGGTTGAAGTTGAGGAGGAGGTTGAGGTGACTCCGCCACCGGTAATAGATTATCGGTTTGCAGTAGTCGGAAGGGTAGTTACTGATCGCACGCTGAAATTTGTTATTTTTCGCGACGTTATGGCGAAAGCTTGGCGACCTGTGAAAGGGGTTCATATCCGTGATTTGGAGGGGGGACGCTATTTGTTCACGTTTTATCATGAACGTGATATTGCGAGGGTTATGAATGAGGGCCCTTGGACGTATGACCAGAATTTGGTTTTACTACGGCGCCTGAAGGAGGGTGATGATCCCATGGCGGTAAGCCTAGATTTGTGCTCTTTCTGGGTGCAGGTTCATGGTCTGCCTTCGGGTTTTATGTCTGAGAAAACGGCTAGAATCATTGGGAATCATGTCGGGATGTTTGAGGGGGCGGATGCTAGAAATTTCCAGGGTGATAAGACGTCCTTCATGCGGGTTCGTTCCCAGTTGGTGGTGAGTAAACCTTTGAAGGCTAGAATGAAAATGAGGAAAGCTGGAGGGGAATGGTTTTGGGTGGACTTGAAGTATGAGAGATTACCGTCTTTTTGCTTCTTCTGTGGTATAATCGGCCATAGTGAGAAGTTCTGTTCGATGGCTTGTGATCCGGCAATGGAGGGGAGGGGGGTTCGGTTCGGGGCGTGGTTGCGGGCTGGTGGGAAACGGCCGGTTGTTGTTCCGGTGAACCCTTGGTTGGTTCTGGACCAAACACCGGCGGTGGTGCCTGGCGGGGTTTCGGGGAGAGCGACCGTTACGAATCTTGGGAGTGGTGGATCTGATGAGCATTTATTGCGGGGGTTATGTCAGGAGGTGCCAATTATTCCTGGAATAAATGGTGTAACGGCTAATCATCATGGGTCTTTCAATGCAGAAGATGAGTGTGAGGGAGTAGTAGTTACGGAGCAGAAGAGGAAACGTGTTGTGAGTGAGGAAGATGATCGGGGTGAGAAAAATGATTGGGCTTGTCCTATGTCAATTGAGGGTCAGCATACACTTGTGTCTGATGAGGTGGGCTCTGGTTCCCAGGCCCACCGGGCTCAATGAGTTGCCTAAGCTGGAACTGTCGGGGATTGGGAAATTCCCTGGCAGTTCATATCTTGTTGGGTTTGGTTAATTCTAAGAAACCTGACATTCTTTTCCTCTCAGAGACTTTGTGTGGGTCGAGACGTATGGAGTATGTGCGAGTTAAGTTAGGGTATACGAATTGTTTTGTGGTCGATGCTGATGGCCGGAGCGGGGGGCTGGCGTTGTTGTGGAATGGGGGGATTGCGGTGGAGGTTGTCGGCTATTCAAATCATTACATAGATACGAGAATTGCTAGTGATGGCACGCTACCAAGGTGGCGGTTCACGGGGTTTTATGGTTGTCCGGAGCGACAACGACGGAGGGAGTCCTGGGATTTATTAAGGTACCTTTCTACTGTAAATTCTCTTCCTTGGTTAATTATGGGGGATTTTAATGATTTATTATGGGGGTGGGAGAAACATGGGAGGGTGGCACACCCGGGTTGGTTGTTACGGGGGTTCCAAGAGGCGGTTCGAGAGAGTGGCCTGGAGGATATGGGGTTTGAGGGGTGTCAGTTTACATGGGAACGGGGGAGGGGAACTCAACACTGGGTTCAGGAGAAGTTGGATAGGGTTTTGGTGTCGGGGGCTTGGCGGGATGTTTTTCGGAATGCCCAGGCTTGGTCGCTAGAGGAGGGCTATAGTGATCATCTTCCACTTTTTCTGCGTTTGCATGCCTGGGGGAGGAGGGATTTTAGGAGATTACCTAGGTTTGAAAATGCATGGGCGAATAATCCATTATGCAGGGAGGTGGTGAGCGACTCGTGGTTGAGGGCAGTGGGCGGTGATTTGGGGGATCGTTTGCGGGATTGTGGGAGGCGGGTTTGGCGGTGGGGAAGGGGGCAGGCGAGGAGGGAGGGGAGGGAATTGGAAGATTGTAAAAATAAAATGGAAAAGTTGCGAACTGCCGTAGGGGAGAGGGAGAATAGAGAGTTTGGAGAGGTTCAACGCCATTATCTATCGTTAATGCAGAATCAAAGTGATCGTTTTCGTCAGCGGGCAAAAGAGCTATGGTATTCGAAAGGGGATTGCAATACCAGGTTTTTTCACAATTCGATGAAGGCTAGGCGGCGACGAAATACGATTAATGGCGTGAGGGGGGATGACGGTGGTCTGGTCACTGATCCGGAGGAGATGGGAAATGTTTTTGTCGATTATTTCTCTAAGCTGTTTCGGGCAAGTGCAGGGGATGGGGGTGGGGTTTTACGGTGTGTCGAGAGGCGGGTGACGGAGGTTCAGAATGAGGGGTTGCTTCGGCAGGTAACGAGTGAGGAGGTGAAAGGGGCCCTCTTTGCCATGCATCCTGATAAGTCACCGGGCCCGGATGGGTTGTCACCGGCTTTTTTCCAGCTTCATTGGGATATCTTGGGAGAGGAGGTAGTGTCTTTTTGCAAATCTTTTATTATTCATGGTCAGTTACCTGCTTCTCTTGGTGAAACCCATATTGCTTTAATCCCAAAATTAAATAAACCCGAATTGATGTCTGATTTTCGCCCGATTTCTTTGTGTAACGTGTTGTACCGTATCCTAGCCAAGGTCTTAGCAAATCGTTTTCGTGATGTGTTGGATTCTGTTATCTCCCCTTCTCAAAGTGCTTTTATTCCCGGGAGGTCCATAATTGATAATGTTTTAATTGCTTATGAATCCACGCATGCTTTAAATCGTTTTCGAGGTGGTGGTGGGGGGTATGGGGCTTTAAAGGTTGATATGAGTAAAGCGTATGATAGGGTAGAATGGGATTTTTTGACTGATGCTTTGCTTAAGTTGGGTTTTGCGGAGGGATGGGTGGATCTGATGAGGGTTTGTGTGTCCTCTGTTCGGTATTGGGTTTTGGTGGAGGGGGTTGAACGGGGTCCTATAGTTCCGACTAGGGGTTTGAGACAGGGGGATCCTTTGTCGCCTTGTTTATTTATTGTGGTGGCGGAGTGTTTAAGTGCTATGTTAAGGGAGCAGGAGGAAGTGGGTGCTTTGCACGGGATAAGGGTAGCTAGGAACGCCCCATCTATCTCACATCTCTTTTTTGCTGACGATTGTTTGTTTTTTTTCCGGGCAAACAATTTAGAGGCGGGGGTGATTAAGGCTGTGTTAATGGAGTATGGGGAGGCTAGTGGTCAGCAGGTGAATTTAGAAAAAACTTCTATTGTTTTTGGGAAGGCGGTTTCGAGGGAGGATAAGGAGGCTGTTTGTGAGGTACTTGGTATTCATGAACAGCGGGGTAGGGGAAATTATTTGGGTCTTCCGGGTTTGGTAGGGAGAAATAAAAGGCAAGTGTTGGGGTTTGTGCGTGAAAAAGTTAGAGCCAGGATCTTGCATTGGGGGAACAGATTTCTATCTAGAGCGGGTCGTGAGGTCTTGTTGAAAACTGTGTTGCAAAGTATCCCAAATTATGCCATGAATGTCTTCCTGTTACCTAAAGCGCTATGTGGGGAGATTGAGAGACTTATGAATGCGTTTTGGTGGGGATGTGAGCGCGGGAATGGGAAGGGAATTCGGTGGGGGACTTGGAGTGATCTTTGTCAGCCAAAGAAGTATGGGGGTATGGGGTTTCGGGGTGTGCGCGATATGAATCTGGCCATGTTAGGAAAACAAGGGTGGAATTTTATAAATAATCCTAGTGCCTTGGTAACGAAAGTTTTTAAGGCTCGTTATTTCCCTAAATGTTCTTTCTTGGAGGCGGGGAGGGGGTCAAATCCTTCATATGTGTGGTCTAGTATTTGGGAAACCCGTGAGATGTTGGGTGAGGGAGTGCGGTGGAGAATAGGGAATGGGAAAGGGGTGCGGGTTTGGGGGGATTCTTGGTTGACGGATGTAAGTAACCCGAAAATTATAAGTCCTGAGCCTGAATATTTAAATAAACCGGTGGTTGCGTCTTTGTTCTGTACAGGCACTAATCAGTGGGATTATGATCTTGTTTGGGATTTGTTTTCCCCGGAGGATGCTCGTAGAATACTGAGTGTACCTTTATCCCATTTGAGTAGTGCTGATACTCCGTATTGGGTTGGGGAGAGTAATGGGGTGTATTCGGTAAGGAGTGGGTATAGGAGCGTGACGGGGTGTAGGGATGAGGCGGGGGTGAGAGTGTGGGCAGGAGTTTGGGGGCTTGATATTCCACCGAAGGTTAAATGTTTTTTTTGGGCTATGTGTACGAAACGTTTACCGACTAAGGTTGCATTATCTGTTAAACAGGTGAGGTGCGATCCTACTTGTGTGTTTTGTGGTGTGGAGCCCGAAACAATAGTCCATTTGTTTGCAAATTGCCCGTTCTCGAGGGAGTGTTGGAGAGAGGTGGATAGGGGGTGGCGGTTAGGGGAAGTGGAGTCCATTGACGATTGGGTCGGGGAGATGTGGGAGGTATTGCCGAAACCGGTGTTGGAAACGGTGGTGGTCATTTGTTGGGCATTATGGGAAGGGCGAAATGCGAAGGTATGGAATATGCAAAATGTGGAGCATAGGTCGCTGGTTGTGAGGGCGAAATCATATCTTGCAAACTGGAGGGAGGCTAGGCGTAAGGAGGAATTGCCACGGCTGGGGGGTGACGGTGAGAATCATGTTGAACGCTGGATCCCACCTCTCGGCCTTCAATTAAAGGTAAATATTGATGTGGCTTTGGATGAGGGTCGGGGTCAAATGGGGTTTGGTTGGGTGGTGCGAGATGCGGATGCTTTGGTGGTTGGGGTGGGTATGAGGAAACTACCGGGTGTTTACTCAGTTCGTGAGGCGGAGGCGATGGGGGCTAGGGAGGCATTGAGCTGGATTAAGACACTTGGTTGGTCTCGGATTGTGTTGGAAACTGATGCTCAATTGGTAACAAATGCGGTGCGGAAGGGTTTAAATATTACGCCGTTTGGGGCAATTATTGATGATATTCGTCGTTTACTTGGAAATATCGAGGGTAGTTCTATTAATTTTGTTAAGCGGAGTGCCAACGAGACAGCCCATGTGCTTGCGCGTAAAGCGTTATGTAATAGGGATTTCGCTCTTGTTGAGTTTTTTGACGCTATTCCTCGTTGTATTTCTGATACTCTTGCTATATATTAATGAAAGTTTGAGGTTTTGTTCAAAAAAAAAAAAAAAAGAATAAGGGTTAAATAAACAATAAGTGAATTAAATACTGTAATTGAGCTATTAATTAAAAACTTTTTAAATATGTAACAAAAATATAGTTGAGCTATAATTTTATCTATTAAGCATGTTACTACTTATTTACATTACTAGTTTTATACGCGCATTGCGCGAATGAGTTAATGTCCAATGTTTATATTTAAATAAATATTTGAAAGTATATCAATGCAAGATTATATATGAGAAGTTTATACATGGGTAATTGAATGTCGAATTTTTTTTATTTAAATATCTAACTCAAAGTATATGAATCCAAGATAATATAGAAAATTCATTATAATTATTACTAAAATAAATGTTTGCAACCTTGTAAAATCGATAGTCTAAATATTTGGTCTAAAAATGATAGCCTAAATAAATACTACTTTTAATTTGAATTTTTCTAAGTTTTCTTTGAAATTTCCTTTAAAGAATTTAGATACTCAATCAATTGATTTACAAAGCCTTCTAACTGTTTGACCTAATTACTAGATCAGATTAGCAGGCTATGTGAACCAACGTCTGAACGAGTGAATGAACCAAGAAACGAAATATAAGCAGATATG
>CP025649.1:9751168-9775446 GCA_003576665.1 Ipomoea trifida
TTCAAGGTTGATGTAGTATTCATCATTTGAATTTGTTTCTTGAAACCCTCCAGTTCTGTGGACAATTTCATGACCATTGAGTTGGATTCAGCTAGTTCAGCTGTTTTATCAGCAATCTGTTTCTTAAGGGATTCCACATTCTTTTCAAGAAACTCATTCTTTGAGTTTGTTGTGGTGTGAGTTTTCAGAAGAATGTCCCATTTCTTGTAAAGTTTGATGTAGGATTATTCTAGTTCTTCATAAGGTATTTTGTCCACATCTTCATGATCTGAATCACAGCCTGAGTTTAGATTTTGTTCGGTAACTAATGCAGCAAAGGCTACAAAATTTCCAGATATTTCCTCATCTTCATCTTGAATTTCCTCTGTGCACTCCTCGTCACTCCAGGTTGTGGCTTTCATAGACTTCTTTCTTTTGAGATATGTGGCACATTCAACTTGGATGTGTCCGAACCCCTCACATTCGCGACATTGAATTCCCTTTTTGTTTCGTACATCTCCTTGCTGCCACTGATTCTGTCGAGATGAATTCTGATTTTGTCCGTATTGATTGTTTTGGCTGATGTTTCTCTGTTGATTCAGATTCGAAGTTCTTCCAGTGGTTCGTGATTGATTTGATGAAGATGAGGCAGCATTATTAGATCTGGTTTGCTGATTCTTGCCTCCTCTGTTTCTTTGATTTATTTGTTTGAGTATTTTGGTAAAGTTTCTTGTGATCATTGCCACTGATTCATCATCAAAATCATCACATTCCTCTTCAGATTCACATTCTTCTACAATAAACGCAACATTTTTGCCTCTTTTTGAGCTGTTGTCTTGTGACAGAATATCCATCTCATATGTTCTTAGATTACTCATGAGTTCAGCTACCGACTTGGTTTCCCAGCCAACACTTTCTTGAATTGCAGTCACCTTCATTCGAAATCGCACGGGAAGAGATCGCAGAATCTTTCTGACAAGTTTATCAGACGAGAATGGTTCTCCCAGAACAGCTGCTTCATTTTTCAATTCCTGAACCCTAGCGTTGAATTCGACAATGGTTTCTTCATCCTTCATTCGTAATTCCTCAAACCTTGTTAGAACCTGCTGCATCTTGGTTTGTTTTACAGAGGCATCTCCTTCATAGAGTTTTTCAAGAATTTCCCAGGCGTCTTTGGCTGAGCTACATCCAGCGATTAATTCGAATTGTCCCTCATCAAGCGATCCGGTAATTGTGTTCAAAGCCTTGTTGTTATTTTCACTGCTGCTGATTTCGTCAGCAGTCCATTGATCGACTGGAGTGAGAGTTTCAGATTTATCCTCATGAGTAGTTTTGGGATGTGTCCAGCCATGAGTAACTGCTTTCCATACATTCACTCCTTGGGCTTGAAGATAGATCCGAGTTCTTGCCTTCCAGTAGGCATAATTTGTGCCAATCAATTGAGGTGGTCTAGCCTGTCCTTCCATAGCTTTTTCAGACAAGACAAACTCAAAATAGATGAATCAGAAAAACACAGAAGAATGAAAAGAAGGGAGATCAACAGAATTCCAAAAGATCGTACTCAAGAGAAGAGCCTTGAGACCCGCTCTGATACCAAGTGAAATTTCCTTTAGAGAATTTAGATACTCAATCAATTGATTTACAAAGCCTTCTAACTGTTTGACCTAATTACTAGATCAGATTAGCAGGCTATGTGAACCAACGTCTGAACGAGTGAATGAACCAAGAAACGAAATATAAGCAGATATGAACAACAAAAATAATAAAGCAGTAAGAACACTTAGGATTGGTCACCCAGTTCGGAATTGCCATTCCTACATCTGGGGGGCATCACTCTGAACGCCCAACTCTTCATTGATCAAACTGAAATGTCAACAGTTTACAGTATTGAAGCACACGGCAACACCAGAAATCTTCAATCACCAATTCCAGCGTTCAGCCTAGAAGAGTTGCGTATCACGTAGATCTCCCGATCTTCTTGAGCTGAGGCTCCCCCTCAACTATAGCCAACTTGACATTCAGAGTGATTGCATGCCCGGTTTCAACACAATGAAACTCATCTTGAATCAAAGGTAGGCTTTGTCAAGATATCAATTTAGCGCCATTCTCTCCGAACCGCTTATCTCCAATAATTCTTGAAAGACCTCAATCAGATCATCATCATCATGCTTCTCAGTAATCTCTTTCTTATATAGAATGAGAAAGACAGTTATATTTCATAACTGAATTCGTTGATCTTCTTGCGGATAAGAATTGCTCAGCTGGATGTCTTGAATTCTTCTGATCCTTCTGCTGAACTATAAGGGATAAACTAAGACAAAAGATGATCAAGTATTGAACTATCAGCTGATCTAAAGTATTGTCCCAGAAAACTTGTTGCAATTAAAAGAGAGGAGAAAAAGGATTTTTCTTTCATTGTAATTTTATTAACATTCTTAATTATCTTTTGAGTAACATTGTCATTGTCTTCATCTCTACTATTTGTTCTCTTCCTTTTTGTTGGTAGTGTGTTATTTGCAATTCGGATATTGTTGGTAGCATAGATGACAACGTCATGCAATGAGATTATGATATAGGAGCTATGAACTTTCCTTTAGGTGTTCTGCTTGTGGTTCATTTGGTTCAACCATTATTGTTGAATGAGTTATTGTGAATAAAGAAATCCCTAGTTTAAGAAAAAAATATTAAATAAATTAAAAAAATTTGAAAATTTAAAATATTATGTATTCCAAAGATATTAAAAGGTAGTTCATCGCTTCAATTTGCTGTGTAATGGGTTATTTAAATACTTTCATTGTCAACAAATCCCCCAAGTAGTTAATATGATTGGTTTCAAACTATTCTTTTTTATTTTTTTCATGGTATTAAAGAATTTTTTGGTGTAACTACTAACTTATTTAATTCAATAAGAGTAAAATAGAGTGATTCCGCTTCAATTTGTTGGGTTATTATTTGAGTACTCTCTTTGTCAACCAATCCCCAAGTAGTTAATATAATTAGCTTCAAATTATTTTAAAAATTTTTCATAGTATTAATAAAATACTTGGTATAACTTTGATATTTAATTACAAGATATTGTAAAAATAAGATAATGGAGAATGTAATGAATATCAATTGATAAATTTGAATGTAAAGAATCTTTGCATGAGAGAAAATAAAGACAATATAACTAATGAAATTATTTCTCTTATTGCATTTTTTTTTGATAATGAATAATTTTTTCAAATAAAGGTATTGTAGACACATAATTCTAAATTAAAGAAATACGTATGTATCATTTTTTTGTTGTAGCTACTAATTTATTTAATTTAATAAGAGTAAAATAGAGTGAGAAACTTAATTATGTCAAATTTGATTGAGATGAGGTTCGAACCTAAAACCTTTCTTATAGAAATTAATGGGTAAGTTAAAAGTTAACGGAATATTAACGGAGAAGAGAATATTTAACGGAAAACTTAACGGATAATCATAAAAGTAAGGTTAAATTAGGTAATCTCTATTAATAATATTAATCTGAATTATCTTAACCATCTATTTGATTAAATAATTCATCTGAACCATCCATTTGATTAAATAATTTGACCGCCATTTTTTCTACCTATTTTAGGCCTAACTCTCTTTGGCTCTTATTAGTATAGTAGAAGAGCATCCATAATAGCGGAGTTTTTTTTTTTTTTTTGGAATTTTGAGTAGTTTTTGTGAGTGTAATTAGGAAAGATATGAAAAATAAAAAAGGAAAAAAAAACATAAAATCGAAATCTGACAAATTTTTTTTTGGGAGCGGTATGTCAATTATCAATGTCACCCCTAAATTATTATTGGGGTAAATGTTGCCCCTCAATTTTTAAAATGGTATATATATTGCCCCTCCCGGCACCATCACCGGGTGGAGTCACACTCCAGACTCCCAATTCCTCATTCGGATGGGGCATTCTATCGAACACTTTGTCTACCACTCCTCTCGGGCCTCATCCTCTTGGATTAAGGGCGGGGATGTGGTCGATTAGGACTCATGTGGATCCACTATTGCGCACATCTTGGTATACCATTGATGACCGTGGCGCTAAAATGTGCCGGTTATGTTGTCATTGTCACCATCAGCACGATGAGCTCGAGACCATATCTCGGCATAAGCAACGTAGGAAATTAAGTCCGGTTAGGTTGGCATTACCACCACCGGCACTATAAGCCCGATTAAGTTGGCATCGCGACCATCGACACGATGAGCCCGAGATCATATCTCGCCATAAGACCTATGTAGTAGGCAATTGAGCCTGGTTAGGTCGGAATTACCACTACCGGCGCTATAAGCCCGATTAGGTCGGCATTGCCACCATCGGCACGATGAGCCCAGGACCATATCTCGGCATAAGCCCTACGAAGTAGGCAATTGAGCCCGCCAGGTCAGACTTCCCATCCCCGGTAAATCCAATCTCTTGATTGGTAAAAATTGATCACCTTGTCACGTTAAAAATTCGATCCCTTGATCGGTAGCATTCAATCTCTCTATCGTGTTAGAGGTCTAATCACTTGATCGGTAAATTTAAACCTCGTAAATCTCCAAAATCCTACAAGTTAGGCAAATCGACCATCGATACTATAAGTATGGTCCGATGCATCGGCACTATGAACTCGATCGAGTCATTTCCCGACCTCCGTCAAAATTGCAAATGAGCTCGGGAGGCCATATCTACTCCCTTGTGCTGACGATTATCGCAACATAGGGAGTGGGGGGGGGGGGGCTACTGATAGAATTTTAGGGCAACTCCCTCGACCTACGGAACTCACTAAAGCAATTCCCGATCGTAGTGCACTTCCCGAGCAAAGTGACCTTGGTGACTATAGCACACCATAGCATACTTCCCGAGCATATTGACCTCCCAGTCTCATTAGACTTTTAGAGTTCTACCTCGGATGACCAGGCAGTGGGCCTTAGATCTCCGAGAGTATAGTTATCATGGATGTAATAGCCAAAAAATCCTCTCTCTAATCAATAAATGCGGTATTTATAGGTAGAGAAAAGGAACAAATTCTGCCCCATCGGCATGACAAGCACATGTCTGGTTTCTTTTCAATAACTTTTGATGATTAAAGTTTTGTGATCATGTGATTGAATGTATTGTGTGAACAAGGAAACTATAAAGGAAAAACAAATACTCTATATAATATTTACTGCATCAAACGAAAATCACATAAAATGAAAACCTTTTCTAACTCAGTAACTCTGTAGTTTTCAATATGTTATGGTTAAAACATTACTGCCTTAGAGTTAAATTAGCTCATGTTTGCTTCTGAAATTTATTTATGTGTTATGTAGAAATTCTTTAATAATATAAATACATTTTTTTGGTTCAATTATAGAGAAATTCTTTAAAATAAAATATATTTTTGAGGATTCATATCTAGTCAATGTAGTGTTGAAGTAACAAGTGTATGACCTCGTATTTAAGTTAATTTTATTTTGTTATGAATAAAGAAAAAGAGAGATAAGGTAAGTCATGACATTACCATTTACCAGTCACCATTCAAAGATAAAGGGGTCAAAATAATTACCGAGACTTATACATACGACACTTAGGAGCTTCATTTCAATTTAAGGGTCTATATCCATAAACTTATCTAAACTCACAAATGAGCATGATAGTGGTTTAAAAAAAAATTAATCACACTTACAAGCCACAAGTTATAATGATAATATAGAATATTCATATTAAAAAAATAGTTATTGTAGGTCGGTTGTTAATGTTAAGAATAAAATTCTTCAATTGATAAAAATATTAAAACTATAATGTGAAATTGAACCCGAAAAAATAAATTATACTACGTAACAAAATTGACCAAACAGTAATAAATTTGGGGTTGGAAAAGGAAAAAATTATATTATGGACCATGGTGATGGATATATTGGAAGTGGAGCAAAACGACCCGGAAAAGCGGAGCGAGGAGGATTCGCGTAAACCCGAACCCCGAGGTCAAACCCGTGCTTAACCCGGGTCACCTAGGCCATGGCTGTGGCACCCAGCTTAGGCCTCGGCCCAAGCCTTAGCCAATCCATATTGAGGGTCTTGGCCTGGGCTCGGCCAGGGGTCTCAGCTAGAGGCCTCGGTTGGGGGCCTCGGTCGGCCAGTCCGGGGGCCTGATCGCGAGACTGGGCGCAATCTAATATTGTTGCAACCGTTCCACCTCTTTAGGTGGATGATTAGAGGAGTTGGCTAGTATAAATCTCCTCGTATTTGTTTTTATTAGGACATGATCTTCATCTACCATTGTATGCACAACCATTATTGTAATAGCAATTACACAACATATCAATACAACTTTATCTTCGTGATATACATCCTTGTCTTTTCCATAATTCTATCTCCTTACTATAGTGGCCTTATTTCTTAATTATTGGGTTTGATAATTCAAACCTCCGGGTTAATTAAATTCATCACATGGTCTACATTCAAAAATGAATTGTACGGAGTAATATATTAAAAATGAATCTTTAGTATAATAAAAATGAATTGTAATGTGGACAATTACAATGTAGACCATAGTCTATTATATAGTGATTGGGGGAGAGGGGATGTGTGTGTGTGTGTGTGTATATATATATATATATATATATATATATATATATATATATATAATTTCTTAAACTATTAAAAGTAAAATATAGAATATATATTCCTTTTTATCTATGCTTCTTTTCTAGAACACCACAATAGAAAGCATTATTATTTTATAATCTTATTCATATTCCTTTTATTTTCATTTCATAAACTATCTGGATGTACTATAAATGTGTTACATCTAACAATATTACAGTCTATAGCATATTACTTGGAATAACAAATGAAAATGAGCAAGCACTACTACACAAACGGCTTTTAACGTCGGCTAAGTAGACCCTTTAACGTCGGCTAAAAGCCGACGTTGATTTGGCCGACGTTGTAAGTGTACACATACAACGTCGACTAAAAGTTAGCCGACGTTGTAAGTGTACACATACAACGTCGGCTAAAAGTTAGCCGACGTTGTAAGTGTACACATACAACGTCGGATACGAGTTAGCCGACGTTGTAGGTACACTTACAACATCGGCTAGTTACAAATAGCCGACGTTGTAGGTAATTTGGAGGCTACTAAAATACCCTACAACGTCGGCTAATTAAACATAGCCGACGTTGTAGGTAATTTGAAAGCTACTAAAATACCCTACAATGTCGGCTAATTACAAACAGCCGACGTTGTAGGTCCTACAACGTCGGCTAATTACAAATAGCCGACATTGTATGTAATTTGGAGGCTACTAAAATACCCTACAACGTCGGCTAATTAAAAATAGCCGACGTTGTAGGTAATTTGAAAGCTACTAAAATACCCTACAACGTCGGCTAATTACAAACAGCCGACGTTGTAGGTACCTTACAACGTCGGCTAATTACAAATAGCCGACATTGTAGGGAATTTGGAAGCTACTAAAATACCCTATAACATCGGCTAAGTACAAATAGCCGACGTCGTAGGTATCCTACGACGTCGGTTATTTACAAATAGCCGACGTTGTAGGTAATATTAAACCAAAAAAATTACCCTACAACGTCGGCTAATAAGACTAGCCGACGTTGTAGGGTAATTTTTTTGTTTTTAAATATTAATTTTATTTTTCTATTTACACCCAAAACCTGCTCAAATATATATAGCAATCACAATCACATCCAAAACCTGGACAATTTATATTTATAATATCAAAATTAATAAAAACAATAAATCTCACAATTGATAATAATTAATAACAGAAGTTCATCAAAAATTATCTATATTAATTAATACAAGTCATAATATTATCCCAAACTTTGTACCGAATCAACAAAAGCAATACATCACTATACTATTTCACATACTAGCTAATGCAATGTATTAATCCATTCATCAATGAAGTACTTGGCCCATGTGTCTCTAATTTCATCAATCTCTTGTTGATTGTAGCTCAATGAACCAACTCTCTCCACTATCTGTAATAATTTTGAAAAGTAATAAATAATAATTAGTAAGCTAATTTAATCTAGTATTTTTATGTAATGCTAATACTTGTAATCGTAGTCTGAATTTCAAACATTACTTCATCACATAATACCCGCATTCGTTAGCTCCAACTTGTTTGGCACACTATATATTTGAATTATAATACAATTAAGAATTCATTTAATTAAAAACTATGAAATATATGTAGTTTTACAAATGTATAAAATACTTACCAAACAATTAATCCATTTTGGTTGACGATTTGTTTTCCTTCCTTTGGAATGTAATGTTGATATAAATATAAGAGATATGTATACATAAATACTATATGGCACCGTACTTTATGTATAATAAGTATTAATTAGTTATAAGTTTACCGACGTTTCAACTATGTCTTTAATGTCATGACGTGGTTCGCGTCCAACAGAATCAAACCAATAGATTTCATATAATAGTGGACAAATTGTCATCAACATCCAATGTTACCTACAAACAAATAATTTATTAGTTGTAAGTAAATATAATATGTAATAAAAACACATTATAAAGAAGTTATTTTATTTAAAGCAATTAAAACTTACTTATAAATGTAAGGGGCTAAATCATTTTCCGGGTTTCCAAACACAGCCTTAAGCCCATCCAAATTCATGCAAGCCCAGATTTTATATGCACATTCCTCATATAATTCCAAAACCATATTTCTCAATTCATTAAAATGAGTCCAGAAATATCATTCCCATATGCCTCCCATTCCAGTAACAATGCATCCCCATAATTCTATACGGCCCAACTCCAATTTGAACCAAATTGGATCAAATTACCCATCCTCTCATTCCAGTAGAGTTCCTTATCCTCTCAATTAATCCATTTCAAATTCCCAAGTCACATTGTGAACACATTTATTTCAAATTCAAGTACTTCCCAGATCAAAAACTCACCATTTAAATTCATGCCATCCAATAGCAATTATTCACACTATTCCATTCCCCTTCCAGTAACTAGTAAATCAACAACAATTCTTTAATTTTCCATGCATCTCCAGTATCACATTCTTCCATTAGAATGCCATGCAAAACACATTATAAACCCATACTCTTTTAGTTTTCCATTTCCAGAATCATATTCACACCGTCTATTACTACCAATCCTGCAAATAAAATCAGTATTGAGCCCAAGAAGATGATGTGCAGAATTACCATTTCAGCAACGTGATGTGCCCAGAGATCAGTTCCAGCAACCTTAAAGTCACAAGGATTCTCATAATTCAATCATACAAATTTTATTCTCAACAAAGCTCCAGCAACCTCAGTCCATCATCAACTCTAAATTCAAATTTTGTGAAACTCATTCAACATTGTCTTTTTTAATCCATTCCAATTCCAGTTCAGAGCATTGCAGAAGCCTACAGCTCCTTGCAGACTGCAGCAGTGCAACAACTGCAGCAGCCTGCATTCCCTTCATACTATTCTACTACACCATGGGATTTTAAATCCCCTCTATATTTTGCCAAAGCCTTTATCTTCTCCATGTATTTTCCTTTCGCTTTCTCCACAATCTCACCCTTCTTTTCCTCAAACTCTTGTTGACCCATTTCTTTTTTTTTTTTTACTTGTGTAAAAAATCCATAAAGTTCCTGTCTAGCTTCCTCCCAAGCCTTCTTATCAACAATAAATGATTCAAATCCACTACTTATGATATCATTAAATTTGAAGATGCACCAAGAACAAAAAACTAAATAATAGAAAGCTAAATTAGACCATTTGTTAGTTCTGAATAAACTAGCAAGCTAAGATTCTAAGCTCTTTCAGTCACTAGTATTAAAATATATATTGGAAATATGATACTCCAAATTCTTCTACAAAGCAAAAACACTAAAGTTGGACGACTTTTAGCCTTACAAATGATAAGACTAGCGTATGGTTCACAACTGTTCCACCACTTTAAATATAGAGATGAGTATATATTGTTCTTGTGTGCAAAATATAAAATTAATAACAAACAGCTTTCTGATATCCCTAATGTTTATTCATTTACTTATTTGCATGGTTTTCAATATTATCCTATTTATTCATCTACCTATTTGATTGTACTGCCAGAATCCATCTCCCTTACTCCCAATTGCAATCCAAATTTTATTCAACAATGGTCTACACACATCAACCTCTACCCTCATCCTTGCGACACTAGGTCTGGACTTCTTCTCTGTTGCCGAATCGAAGAACAAAAAACTCCCAACCAACGCATCAATTCTCTCCATCATACAAGAATTAAACAAATGCAAAGGGAGATTGGGAAATTGTAACCATACCGGAATGAATGTCGATCTCTGCTTCCAGTTAGGCGACGAACACGAGAGCCACACGGTTGTTCCAGCAATAATCGCACGATTCCTTAGCAACGCCCTCCTCCAATATTCCTCAGAATCAAATCGTAACAGAACTGTATTTGCATTGAGGGATCCTACTTGCACATCGCCTAGCAAACAAAGACTCGCTTGGATTTCCGCCCTAATCACCTCCAGTGCTGGCCTATTTCGCCCAAAACGACCGATTACAGCCGATCTCATCTCCATCTCTGCAAACGAGTCCCACTCCTCCTCTGCTATTTGGACAATCGGAACTCCTGAAGACACTCCGCCTATCTGAGATGCATCTTTGCCATACGAATTTGGTTTCTTCTCAAACCTATTCGATCGGAAAGTCTCGCATCGATTTTCTTGCAGCATTTCTGGAAACATAATATAATCCGGAACTCCAAACATAATAGTTATTTTCGAATTTGGGGGCGACGGCTACTGTAGCTTACGACGGGGCGCAGATCAGACTTACGGACTATTTGTTTAATTTAGGGATTGGGGCGCGCGACATCGTCATATTTGGGGCGACGGGCTGTAATTTTAAACCTTAAAACGTCGTTTATGTTACATAACCGACGTTAAAGGTCCACCGATTGGAGATACAACGACGGCTAACGCGTAGCCGTCGTCGTTTCCCCCCCGTCGCCGGTTGATAATTGCGCTACGACGTCGGCTACCAAGTAGCCGACGTCGTATTATGCTCCGATTGGGGATACGTAGTCGTCGTCGTATCCCCCCGTCGCCGGTGGATATTCGCGATACGACGTCGGCTACCACGTTGCCGACGTCGTATTGCCCTCCCATTGGAGATACGACGACGGCTAATGCCGGAGCCGTCGTCGGTGATACGACGTCGGCTACAGCATTAGCCGTCGTCGTATCACGGTGTAGCATTAAGTTGGAACTTTTAACGTCGGTTGTTTCATAATAACCGACGTTAAAGGTTTCAAAGCAAATATAACGTCGGCTAAGTACTTAGCCGACGTTAAATAGCCGACGTTGTATGCGATTTCTGTAGTAGTGAAGCCTATAATTAATAAATCCTGAGTTTAATTATCTCATGAACCTCTTTAATAATGCATATAGGGGTATGTTCAAATGACAGCAACCCCTGTAAAAAGTGAAGACTCATCTCAATCGCCTATCAGGGTTCATCAGTGATTCAGTGGTTGAGATAGATTAGATTAATTCTCACTTTTTACGAACATCCCATATATATATATATGTATGTTTGATATCTCTCATATAGTCTTAGAATTGCCATGAAGAAGAGTTGCATACAAGAGTTGATTCCAAGTGTCAGGAACACCAGGCAGACACCAATGGCTACAATCATTTCCCTTGGCATCATAGCCGTAGATTGAAGGGTGTCCATCTTTCCTTAGTTGAGAAAGTGTGGTCACATCTAATAGTGTCACCAACTTAGTCATGTTGCTCACCACTTCCCTTACCACCTCTGCTGCTGCATTTGGGCTGCCATCATATACTGACCCCACAATTGGTTGCCTTTCTCCTTCACAACTTGTTCCCCTTCTCCCATTCCATTCCTCGCCTCTATAAACATATATAATTAATCACTCATGAGATAAACTTTGATTGTTGAAGTCTTATTTGAAGCAAATGGTGATTCAAAATTAAAAGGATGGAAAAAAGTTTTTAGTCTTACTAATATTCGTTGCATTACCAAAAGGTGAATAATATATCAATAACTTTGCAGGATTGTGACTGATGGAGGGTAATCCTAGCGAAGTTGGTGACGATTGGTTTGGCAATTCCAAGATTACAAGTTTGACTCCTTGTGGGAGCGAACTATTGGTCTTATTGGTTTGAAATGAGCTAGACTGGTTGATTTTTTATTTGAACATTAATTTTTTTTGTTCAGTCACGTATATAGCAAAAATAACCATAATCTTGTAATAAAGTTTGAAAATATACTTTGTAACTTTTATGGCATGTTTGGTTCATGGAATTGGTTAGGAATGGAATAGCATTCCTTGGAATGACCTATTCCATTGTTTGTTTTGTTCATTTAATCATGGGAATGGCATTCCAAGGAATGAGCTATTACCTTTGCAAAGGGAATAGCCATTCCTTGGGGGGGCTATGGTATTAGCTATTCCCATGCTCTTGGGAATAGCTTTTACATGATAAATACCAAAAATACCCTTTGTACATTATTTAATATTTATATTTAGCAACTTTCTCTCTATCATCGCACATATCTCCTTCCGCCATTGCACATACCTATATATAGCCTAATTCATCATTTTAGCATGGAAAGCATAACCAATATAAAAATAATCTCCTTGTAGTTTTACTGGAAGGCGTGAGAATGAAATCCAATTTCATCACTTTATATAGCCTCTTCAAATAACCATTCTGTCTAAATATATGCTGATGCTTTCCCATAAATTAATCCTGACCATGTGTTCAAAAAGCAGCCTACAAACTTGCTCAACCAACTTGAAAAATTGCTAATAAACACGGTCCAAGCTAGACTAAAAAAAAAATAGTACTACGTTGTAATAATAATAATAATAATAATAATAATAATAATAATAATAATAATAATAATAATAGTAATAATAATAATGAGAATAATAATGAGAATAATAATAATAATAATAATAATAATAATAATAATAATAATAATAAATTTTGTACAAGGGCATTTATGTCTTTTACATATATATTCCATTTCTATTCCGTTAACCAACCAAACGCTGGAATACAATTCCTAAGTCTATTCCTTCCGCGAACCAAACGCTGAAATACAATTCATATTCTATTCCTTACCTATTCCATTCCTTATGGAATAGCATTCCTATTCCCTTAAAATTCATTCCGTGAACCAAACGTGCTGTTAGTGGTTAGGAATCAAAACGATTAAAGAAAGAAAAAAAAATACTGTACTTTTGCTCCTTTAAAAGAAAAAGGAGAAGGGTTACCTGGAATGAGTTGGAGAGGTCCCTTGGAAGAACACTTTGGTTATGGTAGGATCAATGTTGGACTCAACCCATTTTGACCAAGTTTTCAGCCCTTTCTTAAAGGCAACCAAACGATCCATGTCTTTATATACTTGCTCTCCTTCTTGCATATAATCCCATCTGCAAATCAAAAGGAAAATTGATATTTATTGGAAAAAAAAATAGCATATATAATATGGTATAATGTGATATTTATAATATGCCAAGACTTTGTAGTTTAGTGGCACTCGATTGTATTTTCATATGAAAGGGGTGGGTTCGAGCTTTAGTGGAGTTAATATTGATTTTTTTGTGGTACGCTTCAGTAGGGGTGGGTTCGAGCTTTAGTGGAGTTAATATTGATTTTTTTGTGGTACGCTTCAGTAGGTTGAAAAAATAGTTACGAACAATACTTTAGTAACAAGAGTGTCACAATGTTACTCGAATGTGCACTATGGGTGACACCTACTTTGTTATTCAAACTGCAATAGTACTCAAAAATGATATTTGTAATATTAAAATAGAAATAAAAGATATAAATCGATAAACAACATCAAATTTAATTAATAATTTTGATTATTTATGAAAAAAGCCACAATGTTACCCGAATGTGCACTATGGGTGAAACCTACTTCGTTATTTTAACCGGAATAAGACCACAAGAAAGTAAACTAGAGTAGGTTCTTTATAGTTGACCGGCTCATACCAATAAGACCAAAATCACACTATATACAATATATTATATAGTATGTCATGTGAATAGACATTTTTCTCATAAACTTTAGTCACTCGCAAATTCATTACGTAATGATATATGATCAGATTTTACTGAATTTTTCATCAGAATAACCATATATACTTGGAAAAAAAATTGAGAATATATTTTATTTGACAATTCTTTTAGCTGTGTACCAATAATGAAAATACTAGCGCACCAAATTTATGAGACTGAAAGTCTGAAATAATGTGAAGTACGTACGGTTGTTTCCTTCCCCTGTGAAGCCACCAATGCCAAGTGTTGAATATGAGGAAGTCAAACCCTAACCAAGCTTTGCCATTTTGGATTGAATCAAGCTTCAGAACTACTTCACCTATGTTCTCCTTAACCAGATCAACCAGAAATGGATTCCGTGATAACATTATAGAACTGTTGAACTCCTGCACCCATTCCAATATATGGTAATTATTAAGCATGTTAAAAATGTCACGTTAATACAATAGTCGATAAATATAAATTTCAGACATTTTAAGTGGCTATTTTTTGGTACAAATATATGTGGGGTCTATTTCCGATTTGGGTTCGGTCAAAGTGGATTCGGGTTCTTCGTAGTTAGACGATGAGATTGATATATTGTACGCTCAAAACGGATAATGGGTGAATGAGAAATTGGTTCTCAAAGTAGACCCATTAGAGTTAAAAATTGGAGAAAAAAGTTTTAAAGCGAGCTTTTGTCTCACATTAGTTTGGGAGGTGGGTTTGCACCACTATTTATACAAGAAGCTTTCTAAGTGGGGCAAATGAAATCCCAAAATGATTGGCCTTGTGCAATGGTCAGCACTACGAATCATTTTTCCGTAAAATATATCCCATTACTTGCATGCGTTATATATATATATATATATATATATATATATATATATATATATATATATATATATATATTCGAAATTATTTATTTAATATAAATAATATATATTTTTTCGTATATATATTATTTTGTGTATTTCGACTTATTCTTCCAACAAATTGTACATAATTATTACCGGCAAAATAAACGTGGAGAGATCACCATTTCTCTGAATTGTGAAGTTTGAATCAGGGAGAGATGCATGTAGCATGCACGTTAGGGATTGCCATTGATTGAGGCTTAGAGAGTCCCCAACGAACATCATCTTCTTCCCCTTCAATCTCCTCATAAATTCCTTCCCATCAAATCTGCGGGCATTTGAGGGAAAATATAATGTCTAGATTTAATTCTACGATACTAGGAAAGATATTGTAGAAATGTTTGTTTGAAGTATATTATATTCTCAACCATATTAATTACATATATAAATTAATAATAGAGTTAATTTTTTAAACGATCTTGATTTTAATTACTATTTTAGTTATTAAATCTTAATTTTGCCTAATAAAGTCTTTAATTATAATTTTTTAAAATCTCTTTTAGTTCTTCAAACTAACTTGTTAAACAATCATTGAACAAAATTAGAAGTGAAGAACAAAAGTAAAAACATAAGAATTTTAAGAATGAAGTGTTGAGAATCTATCCTTAGCTAATTACCTGGGCAAATCACATGCAGAAGGTTGCCATATGTAATGGAGATAGAGTTGATCCGGCCGTCCATTTCCTTGGCAGTCGAACTCTGTCTCCATGAATAAGGAACAATCCGATGAATTATAGAGCGGATACGATGCATCATACACCCAACTTCCTTGGAACAGATCACACTTACTAATTGTTTGTTGTGATGATGAATCTGTGCGGTGATAATAATGCTCTATCAACATGGCACCACCTGAATGAAAGAACAACATAAGATCGAAGAACAACGTTGTTAACAGACCACTGCAGCCCCAACTTGCACACATGTCGTCTGGGCTTAGCTTCATACACATTAAGTTGCACATCAGATGCTCATGTCCCAGATTTGGACTGGTCTATATATGTGTGTGTGTGTATAAAGAGACACAGATCAGAGAAGAAGGATTTTTTTTAAAATAAAATTATTTCAAGTAAATAATGATTTTGTCTCATGGGTAGCTCAGCTTAGTTTATGAGACTTCTAATGTGATGAGTTCGTGATTTGCCCTTCTATTATCTATTTATATATATATATAGAGCCATCTTTGGGAAGAAGCAAAGCAAAGCATAATGATGAGTAATGCATTTTCATAATTGCCACCGTTCAATCAATTTCAATAATTCAATGCATCCTTACAAGGAAAGCTACCCGTTGTCCTTTAATTTGTTGGTTGCATGTAATTATTTTCTATTTTTGTTTTTTTTTATAAAGATATTATAATACACCAACTAATTTGAAATACATACAAATTTATATAAGAGAAATTCTTGTGCAGGGAAGATAACTAGTGTCATCAAACCACAAGTTACTTGGTAGAAAATAATAGTTTTTAGAAAATAATTTTGTGCATTTTTGCTTGTTAGGGCAATTGTACTCTGAGTTTAGTACGGATATAAATGTGCTTCCTACAGTTATGACCTATTCAGAACACATCGTAATTTGACCAAAAAAAAAAACAAAAAAACAAAAGCACAAGAATGCATCAAGAGTGGTGTATGAAAGATTGTGAATCTTGAATGCAGGTTATATCCTACTTGGTTTCTACTTTGTTTTTAAAACAAATTAATCGACTGTATTTATCACTGTATTAGAAACAATAAATAATAAAAACAGTGCAGGAAACAATAAAAGAACCAGGATATGTTCACGCAGTTCGGAGCACCTTCTCCTACATCTGCGGGGCCACACAAAGGTGAAACCCAACTCCACTAGATGATCAAAGATGTTACAAGGTTCTTCAGATATCCATCCTCATGATGGCCTAATCTATTACACCCACAAACATCACCATCTCCTGAGTTGGTAGTGTGTCAACTTCTTCAGCTTTCCCGGGCCACACAGCAAGTCTTCCACTTGATGTAGTAAACAAGACAACAACACAAAACTAGTCTAAGAAGCCATATTACAATGATCTTGAGTCTGTGTCAGACTTACAGACTTTACAGATTAAAACAGTAGGCTAAGACTTATAACAGTAGATCTTTAATGTTAAGACAGCAGGAAACTTTTACGATCTTTTCAGTGAATTCTTCTATTTAACTTCTGAGGCTTCAGCTCTATTTATACTTGAATATCTGAGCTCCTTCCCTGTATTAGATCTCCTCAATTCAAGGTAAGGCACTCATCTGCATCTTGCCTTAATTTTCTCATCTCTGACAATATTGCTTGAATAAACAAGAGCCATTCATCCCATGCAAATTAAACAACTCTAAAACTATACCTTAGGCATAATTAATTTAAACCACTTAATTAACAAATAACTTGCCAATAAAAACTATACAGTAAATATCCCTAACAATCTCCCCCTTTGGCAATTATTTGTCAAAACTAAACACATACATTCTTAAGGCACGAAATAAAAATTAACCAAATAAGAATAATAATTTTATTAAGATGTGCCCTAAGATATGTTGTGTTAACATGCAAAGCAAATACAAGCAAGAAATTAATTATGCCAAGACTAAAAAATTTGCATGAAACACCAGGTAAGAGCAAAAATCCAATAGTAGCCAAAGCATCCAAGACAAAACAACGAACTAGTAAAGAACCATCTAAAAAGCAGTAAAACACCAAGTAAAACACCATCACCATATTACCAAGAGCTTTGCATGCTCCCCCTCAACTACTTCTCCCCCTTTTTGCTATAATTGACAAAGGGGTAGGAACCTTGTAACAGATCATCTAGCAGAATCCAAGTCCATCTCATCTGTCTCAAAGGACTGTAACAACATCTGATCTTCTAAGAGCACTTTCTCCATCTGAACAACAGTAGACTTCAAACTCTTAATAATAGACTGAGTGGTGAGAACACGAGCACTGACAGCAGCAAAATCCACACTCACACGAGAACGAGTGGATGAAACAGACTCTCCTTCAGGTACAACAGCAGACTTAAACGTGGAGCAATCATCAAAGTGAGATTTAAAGAACAGACGCCGATCAATAGAGTACACTGAAGTTGGAAACAGTTCCTCCTCTTTTGGATGCTTACAAAAACCTTGTTTGCATAAAATACCATAAATCAGACTAGAAAAAGGAAGCAGCACCTTATCTTCTTTGCCCTGTCCGTGACGAAAGGCCATGATGTGGTCAAAGATCAATTCTCCTAGATTAAACGGAATGTTGTTCCGAATCTTGAACAAAAGAACAGCCATCTTCTTTGACACAGAGTGAACAGTAACAGTGGGTAGCCAGTTTGTAGTAGCCATACGAAGCAAGATAGCATAGCTAGACGGGAGAAAACTTGATTCAATGTCACCTTGTTTACCTGGTTTCTTGGTATCCCTCGTAGGCCAGGTACGGTAATGAGAATTGGAGAGGGAGGAAGCAATCATATCATAATCAGGGGAAAACTGAACATCAACTTCAGTCCTGTCAAAAAATTCATTTATCACCGCTGGACTAAAGTCATACCAGTGCCTCCTTATGTAAACATTGTGGAAGTGGTCACTATCTCGATCCACAGTGGCTTCAGTCAGATTAGAGTAAAATTCTCGAGTTACCAAATCACAGTAAGGACCAACATTGGTAACTGTTTGGAGAAGGTTCTGAGAACGCAGAAGATCAATCAAATTACAGCAGGCAGTAAAATTTTCCACATCAATGTTTCTTTGAAGAAGCAACGTTCTGTCCTTATTAATCAACCAAGCAGCCTGCACATTTTTGTTCAACAGAATAGGCAAAGGGAAAACAGAAGATTTTGGGAGACCGTGAGGAACAGAAACTTGACCTCGTAACTGACGGGTAGACACAGATTTTTGAGACTTTCGGGGAGGTTCAACATCAGAGACAGAATCCATAATCAGTTTCCGTTTGACAGAAGGGGCTACAGGAATGACACGATTAGCAAGCTTAGCCTTACTCTTTCGAGTACGACTGGCAACAGGATTACATTGGTCAGAAGCAGAAAAAGGAACAGACACAAGAGGCACAGATTGAATTTCTGGAATAGAGACTCTAATTGAATCAAGAGATAAATCAGAAGAAGGTAATTTTGTAACCAGAGAAACATCATGAGACTTAATAACATCAGAAACTAACTTTTCAGAGGAAGCAATATCAGAAGAAGACTCATTTGACATAGGCTGAGAAAACGAACCAAACTTAATATTATGTGACTTTGACGATTGAAAAGGTAATATAACTTTGGACTCAGATTTTGAACACAGGGAAAAAGAGGACGGAACTTGGAAATTTAACGTACCCGAAGAGAGGACAGAAGGAACTTGTTTATCTGACGAAAAAGCCGAATGGACACCAATACTCGCTGACTGAATTTTGGGCACAACAGCATTCATTGTGACATCTTGGGAATTCACATCATTACGGTTAGGCGGTGCGGCAGAGTATATAGCATTCTGGTCTTGAGTCGGTGCGGCGAAAAACAGCTGCGACGTAGAACCTGGTGCGGCAGCAGCAGCATGGGAATTCGAAGACGCAGACGGCGGGGCAATGACCTCCAAGGTTGCAGCAGCGGGAACGGCAGACGAGCTTGGTTCGATGATTGCACGCGGCAGCAGCTGGGCGACGTCCGAAACCTTGGTCGCCGAAGCTTCCGCGGGCTGGGCAGCGGCGTCCAAAAACGCGGCTGGAACGGTGTCCGGTGCTGCGCTCGCGGACGGTGCAGAAGCGGGAACGGCCGAGAGGCATGGCTCGACGGCGGCTCGCGGTAGCGGAGGAGCATCGGGCTGCTGGGCGTCGTTCGGGGCCGTTGTCGCCGAAGCTGCTGCGGTCGCAATTGCGGACTCGGGAACGGCGTCCGTGGGGCGCTGCTCGGCCAAGGCGGACTGAACCGGATCGAGTACGACAGATTCGGTTAGATTCCAGGGCACCTCAGAGCAAAGTTTCGCCAACTCCATAATTCTTCGCGAATCTTTCATAGTCAAATCATCCATCAGAGAGGGATTAAGAGCAAAGGTTAGGGCAATTTTCGCACAAGCGTCTGGATTAAAATCAGAGATTCCTTGAACTATTTTTCGGGCTAAAGTTAATCGATCCTCAGATGTGGAAAAAATGGTGAAAGGATTTTGTGAAGCCATGAGGAACTGAGACGAAAAAATATTTCGGGCTAATCAAATCTGAGAAAAAGAACGCAGGTAGAGATTTTGAAACCAAAGCCAATAAAATAGTCTGAAACAGAATAGAAGTTTGAATATAAGAGGGAGAGAGAAATCTCAGATAAAATAGGAATCTCAGTTTGAGTAGAATTTTGAAAATACCAGAACAAGAGATATTTAGGAAGAATTAAAACTGATCTGTTGGGATGTCTGACACTGAAACACTGAGAAAAAAAGATTAGTGTATCACAATAAAAAAAATATCAGGCTCATTAACACCATAAAAAAAATTATGTATAAAAAAAATACCTGTAGTCCAGTAAGCAGCGGAAAAAGATATAAAACTTCTAGACTTGAAAAACATGTTAAACCTCAAAAAAAAATGAAATAAACATGTAATGAAAAGAATTAATTTAATAGAAAACATACCTGTAATCCCCAAAAGCACTAGAAAGAATTAATTAAATTTGCAGATCCCTAGGGCAGCCCGAAGGGTTTCAAACCGAGCATTGTCCAAGGGTTTAGTAAACAGATCTGCTAAATTTTTCTCTGTAGGCACATGTTCCAGGGCAATTTCTTTCTCATCCACTAGTTCCCTGATGAAGTGGTGTCTAATATCAATGTGTTTTGTACGCGAGTGCTGAACCGGGTTCTTTGAGATGTTAATCGCACTGGTGTTATCACAATAGAGAGTCATTGTGTCTTGTGTAATTCCATAGTCAGCTAGCATTTGTCTCATCCACAGAAGTTGAGTACAGCTGCTACCAGCGGCAATGTATTCTGCCTCAGCGGTGCTCAGAGAAATTGAGTTCTGTTTTTTACTCAGCCAGGAAACCAGATTTTTCCCAATAAAAAAACAACCACCAGATGTGCTTTTACGATCATCAGTGCAGCCAGCCCAGTCGGCATCACAAAAACCCATAAGATTGAAATTAGTATCTTTAGAAAGCCAAATACCATAGTCATACGTACCTTTAACGTATTTGATAATACGTTTTACAGCTTTTAAGTGCGATTCTTTTGGGTTAGCTTGGTACCTCGCACACATTCCAACACTTAACATAACGTCAGGTCGACTTGCAGTTAAATAAAGAAGACTGCCAATCATACTCCGATATAGAGTAGGGTCTACAGAAATACCCTTTTCATCTTTTGACAGTTTAGTGGAAGTAGAAATAGGAGTACGAGCATCTTTAGCTGTCTCAAGCCCAAACTTTTTCAGAATATTTTTTGCATATTTTTCTTGTGAAACGAAAATACCTTCACCTGTTTGTGTTACCTGAAGCCCGAGGAAGTAGGTAAGTTCGCCAATCATGCTCATTTCGAACTCTTGTTGCATGACTTGCACTAGTTCATCTGTAGCATTTTTCTGTGTAGAGCCAAAGACAATGTCATCAACGTAAACTTGAGCTACAGTTAGATGCTTACCTGATCGTTTTATGAAAAGAGTTTTATCAACTCCCCCTCGGGTGTAGCCATTTTGAAGAAGATACTGTGTTAGCCTTTCATACCAAGCCCTTGGAGCTTGTTTTAAACCATATAGCGCTTTTTCCAGTTTATACACATATTCAGGATGTGTAGGATCTTCAAAACCCTTAGGTTGTGTCACATAGATATCCTCAGACAGATATCCGTTTAGAAAGGCTGTTTTTACATCCATCTGATATAGCTTGATATTCAAGACACATGCAATGGATAACAGTAGCCTTATTGACTCCAGACGAGCAACAGGGGCAAACGTTTCTTCATAATCGATTCCTTCAATCTGCGAGTAGCCTTGGGCGACTAAGCGTGCTTTGTTTCGAGCAATGTTACCAGCTGAATCGGTTTTATTCCGAAAGATCCACTTGGTACCTACAACATTGACACCATTAGGTTTGGGTACAAGAATCCATACCTTGTTTCTTTCGAACTGACCGAGCTCTTCTTGCATGGCTTTAATCCAATGTTCGTCGGTTAAAGCTTCTTTCACGGTTTTGGGCTCGAGTTTAGATGTGTAGCACGAGTAACCAGCTAATTGACGATAATCAGGTCTTGACCCTCCTCTAGTTCTTACACTTGTACTTGGATCTCCAATTATATTGTCAATTGGATGATTTTTCTGAGTTCGAGTCGATGCCTCTACTTGATCTTGATCATTATCAGATTCAGATTCCTCGTCAGAGTTATGTTGTGAATTTGTGACAGCTTCAGGTGACCTTGTATCAGGCTGTTCTGTGTTATCATCGGGTTCACCTGTAGAAGTTTCAGCGGGTGTGTAATCCACTATCTCACCGGGTTGATCATCAACCACGACATTTGTGGACTCCATTACAGATTTTGTGATCTTATTGTAAACTCTGTAAGCTCGACTGTTGGATGAGTAACCCAGAAAGATCCCTTCGTCGCTTTTAGTTTCAAATTTCGCTGTGGGATGCCTATCCTTCAAGATGAAACACCGTGAGCCAAAAATATGAAAATATTTTAAGTTCGGTTTCTTACCTTTCCAGATTTCATAGGGAGTTTGATTTGTTCCGGGCCGTAGGTATACTCTGTTGATAATGTGACAGGCCGTGTGAACTGCTTCTGCCCAAAATTTTTGAGGTAAACGTTTAGCATTTAACAAAACCCTGCCCATTTCTTGAATGTTGCGATTCTTTCTTTCTACAACTCCGTTCTGTTGAGGAGTTTTTGGTGCAGAGTATTCATGCGTGATTCCTAGGTTGTTGCAAAAATCGTCAAAGACGGTATTTTCGAACTCTCGTCCGTGATCACTTCGTATCCTGACAATCAGTTCACTTTTCTCCGTTTTTAGTCTTCGGCATAGTGCTTTAACAGCACTTGTTGCTTCAGATTTTTCCCTGAGAAAAGAAACCCAAGAAAAACGTGAGTAATCGTCGACACATACTAGAATGTATCGCTTACCTCCAATACTCTCAGTTTGAGTTGGTCCAATCAAGTCTATATGAATTAACTCCAGACAGTGTTTCGTGTTGATGTTGTCAAGTGCTTTGTGTGACGATCTTGTTTGTTTTCCGGACTGACATGCTCCACACACTCCAGCTGTTTCAGTGTTTAGTTTTGGTAGTCCTATAACACCTTCAATCTTAGCAAGTTTTCTCATGGCCCGGTAATTGATATGACCAAGTTTTTGATGCCATAGTTCTGATTCATCCAACTTCGACCTGTAACAGGAAATATCATTTGTTAGTATATAACAATTATCAGTAGACCTTTTACCTTCCATGATAAGCTGTTTTTTATCATCCGTGACACAACATCTTGCTTTTGTGAATGATACATCCAAATTTTGATCGCACAGTTGACTGATGCTGATGAGGTTTGCATGTAAGCCCTTGACAAGAAGTACTTTTTCCAATCTGGGTAAACCAGCTACATTCAGTGTTCCAATGCCCATTACTTTGCCTTTGACACCATCACCGAAAGTGACTTCACCTTCCCTATTTTTGATGTTGTTGAGGAATTTTGAATTTCCTGTCATATGACGCGAACAGCCGCTGTCAAAGTACCACTTTCCTTCTCGTTCTGTACTTTTAGTATGAAAGGAAACATGACAAACAAAATCGGTTTTCTTGACCCAGATTTGTTTGGTAAAGGGAGCAATAAACTTGTTGGAGTATTTTGTAGCTCTTTGATCCTTGTAGAAATAGTAACATTCTGGTCTGGTGTGCCCGCGCATTCTGCAATAATGACAAACAGGATTATATCTCATGCGATGAAAATTTTGATACCATACATTACCATGGCCACGTCTAGAAGTGTTGGGTTTGGCAAAGACACGATATGATCCAGATTCTGTCACACGGCGTTGTGGAGCTGAGCTTGATTCGGGCGTGTTATGAACTTGTTCAGAACCTTTAACAAAAATAGTGTCTTTGTTCTTGCCACCGGTGAAGCCAAGCCCAAATTTTGTAGTAGTTTGTCTTCCTGAATCAAGTATTTCATCAAGAGTAGATGTGGTGTCCATCATCTTAATTCGCCGTTTGAGAGTGTCCAGCTCCTGTTGTAGCTTTTCCTCACGTTCAAGACTAGCCTTCAGTAGGAGATCTTTTTCAGAAGCTTGGTTTTTGTACACCATCTTAGCATCTTCTAATACAACAA
>CP025649.1:9777217-9958614 GCA_003576665.1 Ipomoea trifida
TCCCTGTATTAGATCTCCTCAATTCAAGGTAAGGCACTCATCTGCATCTTGCCTTAATTTTCTCATCTCTGACAATATTGCTTGAATAAACAAGAGCCATTCATCCCATGCAAATTAAACAACTCTAAAACTATACCTTAGGCATAATTAATTTAAACCACTTAATTAACAAATAACTTGCCAATAAAAACTATACAGTAAATATCCCTAACAGTGTACAATTAATTATTTGTCTTTTTTGTTTAATATATAAATATATAATACGGAGTATATAATAAAAATAATATTGGGTGATGATATAAAGATTGATATATATTAATTGATGATATATTAGAGAAATATTAAAGGCTATAGCACTCTTGCATGTAGAGGGACTTGCACTACCCTATTAGACAAAACACATATATATATTCATAGAAAGTCAAATAGGTTTGAACATTAGATGGTGTTGTTCTTTAATTTGATCATCCAATCCTTTGCTTGTACTAACTTTAGATTATCCCATAGATGGCATGGAAATTGGAATCACTATTACTATTTACTACTAGTATTTCACCCGTGCGATGCACGGAATAAAAGATTTATGCATATATGTTATAATTTAATGCAAAATCGATTTGTAGATGAATTCAATGTTATATGATTATAATTATTTCTATGTTCTAAATAGAAGACAAAAATGATATGTTGATAAGGATGCTAAGAAATAATTAATAATTTGAATGGTTATAATATAGTTTTCAATATATTATTATATTGTGAACAATTGGATTTCTGGTAAATAAAATATTTTAATCATTCTTCGGGAAAAAATACTGAATTCATATTAACATTAGATTTAGAAAATAAATTTACAAATTATTTAAAACTTCTTTGTAAACAACATTAGTTGTTTGCTTACAACATCTTTCTAATTCACTACAAAGTAGGATCTTTAAACCAATTGGATTACTAACTCTTGAAGCAACAACATATAATTGGCCATGCACAAACACCGATTTCTTTAATAACAACCCGACATGAGATAATGTTTGACCTTGACTCTTGTTAATGGTCATAGCATATGATAGCATTAAAGGGAATTATCTTCTATTGAACTTAAATGGTAACCTTGGATCTGAAGGCGTCATACTCATCTTAGGAACCAAAACCCTTGTACCCGAATGACTACCTGCATTATCTTAGCCTCTATTACATGTTCTGAAAGTCTGGTGACTACCAATCAAGTACCATTACATAAGCCCAGCGAGTGATCAATGTTTCTTAATAGCATAACAGGTGAACCAACTTTCAAAGTCAACGAATGGTTTGGTATACCTGATGCCTTAAGACCATTAAGGAACTTAGATGTGTGAACGTCGACTCCATTATCATTGTCAATTTGACAGACAGAATCACAACTAAGATATACTTCGTATATGTTCTGCACTCAGCTTCATGCATGCTACTCATGTAATCATTAACTGCATTCACCACATCCAATGTTGGAGCAAGGATTGCCCTAGTTTCAAGAAAACTATTATTACACGAACCATTCTGAAACATAGGAAATGTACTTTCAACGATTGTTGCGATCGGGTCACCATTTGATAACAATAGCATATCGTCAGGAATGTCAACCTCTAGACAATCTTCTGTTGATGCACCTGTTGTACCATCCCCAATTGCAGCTATCCATTTTGCAAATTGTTTAACTTGTTGTTTTTTACGGCATTTTCCACGCTATTCAAATGTAGATATTTTGTCAACCTAAGAACCATACAATTGCGCCATAGGTAAGATGAATTTATCGTTGCAGACACAATATCTTGCCTAGAGCCCTTTGGTATTACAGGTAAAATCTGCTTGAAATCACCACTGAGAACTACAGTCTTCGTCGCCTGAAATTTGCTCGTTGAATTTGTCGCTCACTGAATTCGTCGCCTTCGTCGACTTCACTTCGTCTTCTTCGCTGAAGAGTAGCTTGCTCAATAGGAAACGTAAAAAACTTCGGTGTAGTGGCAATAGTGGAGAAGCGGGAAAGGTTAGTGGAAAGGCTACGGACGATTTTGCCATCGAATGTTAATCATACTACAAGTAATTTATTGCGCGAATTTTAAATCCAATGGCTGAGATCATGCATCAAAATTAAATCTAATGGTCTATATTTCATCCTATTTCTCACCTAAGAGACTAATTTCATAGAATCATATATATATATATATATATATATATATATATATATATATATATATATATATATATATATATATATATATATTCAAATGTGGTCGCGCCTTCCCGTGCGGTCGGTGCGATTTACACCACTCAATGTTAAGAAACGCACTACAATGAAAATGCATAAAAACACCTCATAACTCCCCTTATTCTAATTGTGTATTTTGGAACACTGTATGGTGTATTTTTTATACCTAGTGGTGTATTTTTTTTTATGATGTATACCTAATAGTGCATATTTGTGTGGTGCATTTCTTAACATTGAGTAGTGTAAACCGCACCAACCGCACGGGAAGGCGCGGCCACACCTGAACTCTACTATATATATATATATATATATATATATATATATATATATATATATATATAGAATATTAATCAAATGTGGCCGTGCTCTTAGGTGTGGTCGTGCGGTCACACACCACTCAATGTTACGAAATACACCACTCAATGTTAAGAAACACACCACAATGAAAATATACAAAAACACCATAAAACACACCACACACCCAAAATAATGCACCATAACTCCCATGTCCCTAATGGTGTATTTGCTAATACTGTGTGGTGTATATTTGCATACCTAGTGGTGTGTTTTTGGGTGATGCGTCCCTAACGATGTATATTTGTGTGGTGCATTTTCTAACACTGAGTGGTGTATATCTGTATACATAGTGGTGAGGCCGCACTGTTCACACCTAAGAGCACGGCCACACTTGAACATGACCCTATATATATAAAATTCAAATTTGTGAAAATAGAGATAAAGTTATGTCTTTCAAAAAAAAAATGAGATAAAGTTATGTAAAAAATAAGTCTTGGTGTTAATTACTCAATATAATTTTAATTCTATATATTTTGACGTGGTCAATTTTAAAATTTTAAAAATATATATACATAGGCTACTAAAAATAATATAACTCGGTCTCCGTTGTTCACATGTTCTTAAAAACTTATTTAATATAACTCCGCCTCTGATGTTCATCTGTAAGACTTATTTAATTATTTTCCTTTCTTTTGAGTATATTACTTTTACACCCAAGAAGAGTCCATTATCTTTCAAACAACTTTTTTTCCCTCTACATAAATTAGTTGGCTAATACAGTAATATTTAGAAGAATAAAAAATAAAAGAGAAATAAAACGATTTCCTTTCCCTAGTAGATTTCCTCTAACGTGCAACCCAGAAGAACGCAACACCACTTCCATAGGATTGCTTCATATCACCCAACACATAATTCTTTCTCTCTGGGTTTATCAGATTCTCTGTTTCCCTTTCCAAAAACCCACAAAGTAAAGAATGCCTGCGGATGGTTTGAACACGAAAGCAAACAGATGCCCTTCAATGGTGTCCGAAGAGTCATACCCAAACCTCCAACTTAATGACCTTTTCGAAGCCAATGATAACGATGTAAGTTTATATTATCGCGAAGTTGTGTGTACGTATAATTATTCATATGTATATGAAAAGGTTTATAATATTGTATGGTATTGTGGGCTTTTGTTGGTTATTTTGCATGCATTGTTGCTTATGTTCATTATATTTCTAATTAAGGTTGTTTTTAGCATTGGATGCTTAACAATTCTAGGAATCTAGGGCGATAGATATGTGTTCTTATTGCTAAATTTCTAGTTTTTTTACTCTCAAGAAAATCTTGGCATGCTGTTTATAAGTTATTATTGTTAAATTTTGAGTCTTTTAACTCCCAAGAAAACCTAGGCATGCTCACTAGCACAAAAATATCATAAAAATTGAACAATTTGTGTTTGTTCTTGACTAAAACATAAGCATAAAGTGACCGTGAATTTCTTCAAACTATGTGTTTGGCTGTCTTTTTCTTGATGAAACTAGTGCTGTTTATTCAATGTGATCAATGCAAGTACTATTTTGTGCTTATTGGAAGTTTGATTTCACCATTTTGTCCACTACGCGTACTAAGCTCTTCCCACGGTTATTTTTGTGTATTCGTGACTCCATGATATACATTTCTTGTACCTAAGCAATGATTAATCATGTATGGGAAGAAATGAAGGTTCAACTGATGTAGTAGATATGTTTTTGACTAATTAAATTGTTTGAGGGTGATTTATAAATCATTGGATTTTCCAACTTTCAGGTTTCTGACGCATCCGATTCGGAGGAAAATAATGGCTTTTTTGTGGAATCTGATGATTTAATGTTGGAAGGTAGGGCCGTGGGAGAAAATGACAAAGTTAATCCATCAATGTTTCATGACAAGCAGCAGCAAGACTATTTCGATTCTTGCAGCAATCAAATGACGAATAAATACTTTTATTATGATAGGCCACTGTCAGAGGAAACCGGGGCTTGGATACCTATCTCTCTCCCGCCAATGACAAAAATGGATCATGAAGAATGGAATGAGGGTCTTTATGCGGATGGGGGCTACTTCCCGGATGTTGACATTGACATGGGGTGGGATCAATATATTCTCCAAACTAAGGAGATGACAATGTGGGATGTGTTTCGTGACATGCTAGTAGTTGCAAGAGAAAAAGTAAGTGCTTGTACATCCATCGATTTCCATAGATATACGGGACGATGGATTTCAAACCGTGTGCTCGAGCAAGCTTGGGAAGAGATGGCTCAAACTCTTAAAGATGCTAATTTCGGTAACATTAAGAGTATCCTTGAGGCGGAGCCCCCAAGATGGTTGCCCGACAGTGCTGCAGCCGCTTGTATGCTTTGCAATTCGCGTTTCCATCCAATCATACGTTCTAGACACCATTGCAGGTTTTGTGGAGGGATATTTTGCAACGGGTGCTCTAAAGGACGGATGTTGTTGCCTGCATCGTTTCAGACCTCGAACCTGCAACGAGTTTGTGATGTGTGCTCTGTACGGCTTGAGCCAGTCCAATCTTACTTAATCGACCAGATTAGCCGTGCAGTACAGCTTCCAACTCATGATTTAACGGATCTAAGTACGCTGAGATCATGGCTTAATTTTCCTTGGGGGCAGTCCATGGAATATGAAATATATAAGGCTACAAACACCCTGAGGGCATGTTCTAAGGCAAGATACTTTTCAACTTATCTTTCATTGATGCACATACACATATTTCTTGATATAGACGCATATAGAGCAAAGAATTAACAAAAATGCTTATTGTGCTCATTGCAGGCTGGGTATTTGACTCCCGACAAGTCCATTCCAGACGCCATTCTTAAACAAGCAAAGGGCCTTGCTATTCTAACAGTCGCAAAAGTTGGTGCAATGGTTACCTACAATATCGGGACTGGCTTAGTTGTAGCAAGGAGAGACGATAGATCTTGGTCTCCTCCTTCCGCGATATCATCTCTTGGTGTTGGTTGGGGAGCTCAGGTGACAAATATTTACACATCTTTAAAAAAAAATAAAAATTAGAGAAGGTATTCTTAAATCTAGGATACAAAACATCATGTTACAATCAAATGCTGACTCGAAATTGTTTATTCTGTGGAACCATTTAATGGTAGTGATTCAATGATTTCTTCTTTTGATGCTGATGGCTGGCTATCCATTCTCTTGCTGGCATATTATGCAACTGTTACAAATATGGAAACGGGTATTAAGAATTAATGGTTAGGATGTTGTTTTGTCTGAACAGATTGGAGGAGAAGTGACAGATTTCATAATCGTGTTGAGAACAAGTAGTGCTGTGCAGACTTTCAGCGGAAATGCTCATTTATCTGTTGGAGCAGGATTGAGTGCTGCGGTGGGCATTGTTGGAAGGACCGCTGAAGCTGATTTACGCGCTGGTGATGGTGGTTATGCTGCCTGCTATACTTACAGCTGCAGTAAAGGTATGCTTGCGTTTCTTTGTCATCAAACCAAACTTTTCAAGTAATCTTTAATATTCTCATCTCAAGGAAAATGGTTCAATCAATAATACTCCTTTTGTTAGAATGGTGGCATTATCATTTGGATGCCACTTACCACATATTCAACCAACTTTTGTGTATGAAATGATTAGTCAAACACTTGAAGAGGTAGGGTGGATGAGGTTAATTATGAAAATCTGTCCTTGACTTGCAGGTGCATTTGTGGGATGCGCTCTGGAAGGAAGTGTGGTGACAACCCGGACTCGAGAAAATTCAAGGTTTTATGGTAATCCGTCGATCACCACATCAAATATTCTTCTTGGATCCATGCCACGACCCCCTGCAGCTGCTATCTTGTATCACGCACTGTCCAAGTTGTATCAGAAAATAGGAAATTGATTGATGAAAGCATATTGTCCTGAACGTATTCTTTGATGAATGAACTATGGAATGATTCAGATGATTTTTTTCGTTGCAGAGAATTGATGGGAAGGGGAAATACAGAAGAATGAGTTTTAAGTCCAATTTTTTCATCATATTTTCGTTTGAGGTTGTGAATTTATTTATGTGGAAAATAGAGTTATTTCCACTTTTGGTCCCACGACTATTGGACCATTTCCACTTTTGATCCTCGATTATTAAAATTTCCAGATTTGGTCCCACGACTATTAAATCCCTACCACATATGGTCCTTCCGATCAATTTCCGGCCACATTCCGGTCATCGGCAACTATTTTCCGACGAATAAATTCAGTCAAGGACAATTTTGTCATTTTATTTTTAAATAAATAAATAAATATAATAATAATAATACTCCCTCCGTCCCGAAATGGATGTCTCATTTGCTTTTTGCACGCTTTTTAAGAAATTAAAGTAAATGTGGTGTGCTTTCCAATTATGCCCCAAACTTTTTCACTTTTGGAAATAAAAGCAATAAAGAAATGAAAAGTCATAAAGGTAAAGTGGTAAAAGTAGAATGATGGTGATGTTCACTTTTAGAAAGAGGACAACATTTTGGGACAAACTAAAAAGGAAAGTAAGACACATAAAATGGGACAGAGGGAGTAATAATAATAATAACAGGAGGGCGAGCAGGACGCCGGCGAGGAGCGAAGTCGTCACCGTCGCCGCTGCTCATCCAAAGTCCCATTTCCGCCGGCGAGGACCAAGACGCCCTTCTCCATCATCAGTTTTACGAAGTCCCATTTCTGCATCCAACTCTAGTAAGAGGATTCAAGTAGAAGCCATTGAAGCTGGGGTATGGTTCTTGCCAGTTGTGGGGCTGATAAGGAAGCTGAAGATTTGCATTGATCCTGGGTTGTAGGGCTTGAAAAGTAGTGTTTTCAGGATGGAAATAATTCTGTGGAAGAGGATTATTATGATGATGATGATGATGAATTAAGACATTATTATGATCCTCCTGCTTCTGATGATGCTGCAAATTCTCTTCATAAGGAGGAGGAGGCTGCTGACGCCATTGCAGCCCAGCTGAGATGAGCTGCTGGTGGTTCTGGTTGGGAAAACTACTCATCATCTGTATCTGAATAACTTTGGATGAGCAGCGGCGACGGTGACGACTTCGCTCCTCGTCGGCGTCCTGCTCGCCCTCCTGTTATTATTATTATTATTATTATTATTATTATTATTATTATTATTATTATTATTATTATTATATTTATTTATTTATTTAAAAATAAAATGACAAAATTGTCCTTGACTGAATTTATTCGTCGGAAAATAGTTGCCGATGACCGGAATGTGGCCGGAAATTGATCGGAAGGACCAAATGCGGTAGGGATTTGATAGTCGTGGGACCAAATCTGGAAATTTTAATAGTCGAGGACCAAAAGTGGAAATGGTCCAATAGTCGTAGGACCAAAAGTGGAAATAACTCTGTGGAAAATATATATTTTGTATTAAAATAATATACTCCGAAATATATAGTTAAATAAGTGCAACCTGAAGAAATTTACATAATAATGCAAGAAAGAAAATGTCTGGTGGTGGAGGGGGGAGGGGTTGAAAGGTGGGTAGGCTTAGGAAGAACATAAGAATACAACAAACCATGAAACATGTTGGATTAACTTAGACAGCAGCATGTTCATCCAGTTGATGTCCTTGTCTCAACATCTTGTCTTTAATTCAGTTATCACATCCACACAACTTCTGTTTTTGTTCCATTTTCAATCTTCACCTGTGAAAAATGCATTTGTTGCTCTAATGTCAAAGGAAAAAATAAAAATGTAATGTTTAGAGCTGGTGTCAACAAACCAAACCAAACCTGGTCTTAGAGCTCCCGAGAGTGAGCTCGAGGTCATCTGGACCACAGTCCTCGTGAATCCTCTCCCCTTCCCAGGGCTTCACAAAGCCTGCTGTGTTGCTCCCGAATGCAAATTCGTCTGAGACAGCTTCAGCCATTGGAACGTCAGCAGTGTGATCAAAGCCTGCGGCAATAGCAGGTGAACATGTCCCACTCTGTCCAGGAGTGGAAATGAGAGATCCGCGATGATGGGGCAGAGTCTGGGCTTTGAAGCCCAGTGGATTGGGAGAGACAAGACTATAAGTTGGAGAAGTTGCCCCACCATGTGGGATTTGTATCCCAGCAAGCCATTCTGAATGAGGAGGATGGGTCTGGCGGCTAGGGCTTACAGGTGTCGATGAAGGAAGGAAAGAGTAGTGTGGTCCACCCCAGCCTACACAGGCAGAAGGACCATTCCAATCACTTCTTATTCTGGGGGTCTTGCCAGTTGGGGAGCTCAAGGGAGGGGTGACAGGAGCACTTATGGAGCCTCCATGGAGATAGAAATGAGGAAACTTGGAGGAGGAAGCTGATGACGATCCAGATGAGAGGTTTCTGAGCCACGGGATAAGGGAATTCCCTTCCACGCTGGCATTAGCGACGTAAGAGGAAGACGCTGGACTTGGCATGGAAGAGGAGGCTGGACTTGGATTGTAGGAAGTGCAGGGGCTTGTCTGGTAAGAAGAGCAGGTGCTAGCTGAGGTAGAGCCACCTAGAAAATCTGTGCTTTCCACAGGTCTACATCCCTGCAGGAATTGTTGGACAAAGAGGCATTTGCATTATTATTATGGCTTCTGGAAAAGATCAGGCTAACATGCATTATATTGCAGAAATGCAGGACATTCAATTCAGTGATGTTGATTTTTGCCGAACACAATGCACTGTCCTGAAACAGTACTGCCAACTAATGCATAATATCTAAGACATTCTACCTACAAGACTTATAAAGCCTGGAAAAAAAAAAGTGAAAATGGTCACTTTTACAGCAGATTGTGATCTTTAATTTGTGGATAATACCTTTCTCTGAAATGTCTATACATGTTAATTCTATCACTACCTGTGGAGCAAAGTATTGTTTTCATAATAGCAATGTAATAATTGCATATAACCATTGAGAAATCCTTGTATGAAAAATATCTATCCTTCTACCAGCTATATTATTAAATGATGAGTTCAACTAGTAGGAATTAGGTGAAATATCATGGTGGACCATGGAGCAACAGTCATAGCATGAGAATAATGAGTAAAGTAATATAATCAAGCTCAGAATGACAAACATCCAAAAATCCCCTATGAAGCACTAGCTATATAACATATGATATTGCAATAATCACCTCGGTGTACATTTGTATATTTTACCTTCTATTACATGTACACCTTACTCTCCTTTTTTTTGGTGACGAGGAAAACCGATAACTACCCGAGAGTGTGCACTGGGTAACCCCGTCTTGTGACCCTAACCGGCAAAGGACCACAGTGAGGTAAACCAGTCTAAATTGCCCATAGCTCGCCGGCACAAGGAGCATTGGATACATTTTGACTTAAAATGTGTTAGAATTACCTGTTCCACACTAAAGAGCTTTAACCAAATTAAAATGCATTAATCAGATCTAGTTCCGCATTCAGTAATCAAGGCAAGCCTTGTATTTCCTAAACTATCTTTATAATTGATAGTTCCTATCAACTATCCAAAATTATGGGATAACTAAGTCCTAAATTCTCTTCCTAGAATGGATGGCACATGTAGTAGGACAAAGCACCTAAAACAAGTAAAAGGACAATTATTGCTGAAACACCCAGAAAGCACTCTTACTTCTGAGTTCCATTCACATTATATAACCCAAATAATGACCTTTAAATAATGCAACCTGTCCTACAAAATAAGGAACATTCACAAGAATGGTAAGAGGAAAAGATGCTGGTTTTGAAAAAAGCTAAAGAAAGAGCTGAGAGAAAGGGCATATCTTGCAAATGAAAATGGTAAAAAGGAAAGACCATTAGCCAAAAAGCATGTTTACACCATATTTATGAAAGGAAAAGGTGGAAAAAGAGTACAAGCATGAGCTTGTGCAGTTTTTAAGAATCCCGAGAAGGGATTTGAGAGAGTTCTCAAGGGCATTATTGTCTTTCCAATCCCAAGACGATTTCAGGGCAAAAAACAGAAGAATCTTTACAATTTCAGAGAAAATGAAAGAGATATCACAGAGTTCACGGTCAGGTGGTGTCCGCCGGTGAGGTCAAAAGGGCAGCATCAGAATCTACTTTTATGACACTATTGTAATAACACAATCTCAACAAACACCTGCTCTTTCAGAAGATCATTTTTCGCAGTACACTCCGTGAACTTCCTACCGGCGCACGTTAACAGTAGCAAATTTTGCTATCATAATAATATCTCCCATTTCCTTTCGGAAACCCATTGAAATGGCTTGGGAAGCCGAGCTGCTAAATTGCGCCAGGGTAAGACTGGCTAAATTGCGCCAACAATGGCGATCACTGCTTCGGACTCAGTGATACAATCGCATTTTGGTACTTTTCGTACGGCGCATGAGCGAAGCTTAACAGAGATCATCGCTCATCAAATTGGAAGTCCAGGTTGCAAAAATACAACAAAATCGTAATAATCTATTCGTAATTAGGATTTTACTTTTTCGAGGATGAAAAATAAAATAAAATCAATTCGAACTCAAAACAGAACTGCAACTTTCTAACTAAGTTCAACCTCGAGGTTGAAATATATGAACAAATACGTATAGGTATATACATTACACATAACGAAATTCCAGGAATATACCTTGCGGTAGGTGGTGCCGTCGAGCTCGACGGTCCAGCCGGCCTCGTTGCAGAGGGCTTTGAGGACCTCATTGTTGTCACAGTGCTTGGGGAGATGGTAGTTGCCGTACAGTCTGAGTCCGGCGAAAATTTTGGCCGCTATGGCCCTCCGCCGCCGCTCTCTCCGCTTGTTGTTCTCCCTCTCCTTCCATGTCGGCATCCTCGTCCCCGACGTCATCTCCTACGATCCTCCGGCGAACAAAACGAAGGCTTCAATGATGGCTCAGTGACCAGAAATCACGTCTCCGTGGCTTTCAGTAGTACGACTGAGTTAACTCGCCGGCGTGAAATCGGAGACTTGAGGTGAACGTGAAAATGGAAGGACCAAAGGAAGCCGGTGAGGCATATATATACTCTACATTTCGGTGGCGCTCAAAACGAAAAATGTGAAATTCTTTGGGTTTATTGACGAAAATAGCCTCCTTTTCAACTTCTATTTTTCTATTTTCTTTTAATAATATTTTTAAGAGAAAACAAACAAACAAACATGCCCTCAATTATTCTACATAATGTAATTGCACCCTGAATTTTATTATTATTTTTAAAAAAAATGATTGACTCTTCGAACTAGGTGTTTGGTTGGGAGGAGATAATGAAAAGGAAAATAATTGTAATTTGGTGTGAAAAATAAGATCGGAACAAAGTATGAATTTAAATTACATTATTTTGTATGGAGAAATAAAATTATTTAAGATGGAAAGAGAAGAAGTAGTATAACCGTATAAAGACTAAAATGTGCATGTGTAATAATAATAATAATAATAATAATAATAATAATAATAATAATAATAATAATAATAATAATAATAATAATAATAAAAGGAAAATGACGATTTTAGTCCATTAATTATGCCTAAATTATAGATTCAATCTACAAATTATTGTTCTATACAACTTTTCTCCTTTAGTTATGTTGAAAGTAGATGTTTCAATCCATTACTTATAAATTTTGTTAAAACTAAAAATTTATTTTAATTTGTCAAATTATTAGAGGAAAGTTGATCATTTAAAAAAAAAATTCCAGTATAACAAAATAAGTTTTTCACATTAATGATTTCACGTGAATGTTGGGTTTGTTGTAATGTTTATTACACGAAAATATGAGATTAATTTTCTCTATTATTAAATAATAAATGTAATTCTTAACTGTTTAATGCAAGTATAAATGATTTTTAAATTTTTAATCATGTTCTGATTTTGATCTTCTCATACTGAATAATTAGAAAGCAGGATTTTGTTGTGTATAATTTAGATTAAAATTGCAATTCGATAAAATTTTTTAGAATTATGTTCCTAATAAATAATTTAACAATTGATTTAGTTTATTAAAAAGAATTAAGAATGATTTGAATTTAAATTTTATGAAAAAAAATTACTTGAAATATTGATTATACTATTTATCAGTGAAAATAAATTATTGAAAATAATTAGTATAAAGACTCAATTGCTCTTATATAATAAAGATATGTGAATGTAATATAGAAATTCATATTAAAGTGTGAAAAGATAAAATATATAAAGAGACTAAAGAATTCTTTTTCCTGAAGAAAAAAAAAAGACAAAATAGTAGTTTTATTCCATTAATCATGCCTAAATTGTAGACTAAGTTATTCTCGTGTAATCAACAATACAATAAATCCAACATTCACTCTCAAAAAAATAAATAAATAAATAAATCCAACATTCACTTAAAATGATCAATGTGAAAATTTAATTTTTTTATACTTGAACAAATTTTATATGTAATGGATTGAAACAATCACTTTCAACATAATTAAAGAAAAAAAAAAAGGTTGTATAGAACAATAATTTATAGATTGAGTCTACAATTTAGGTATAACTAAAATGGACTAAAATTGTCATTTTTTTCTAATAATAATAATAATAATCAAGGGTAAATAGTTTTTTTTTTATTTTTTTTATTTTTCCCTTTCCTTTCCATGTTGAATTACAATGGCTAAAGTGTTATCTAGCACCATGAACTATATCAAATTATTCATGCCGCACCCTGAACTTTCATATCGTATATATCGAGCCGCAAACCAAAATAAAAAATTCACCTAGAACTTTTAGCAGGTTTCCAGGTATTCCTGCTGACATGGCGTAGGTTTTCAAGTGATGTGGCATTTCTTTTAACCTTATGTTGTCCATGTAAGCATTTACATATTAAAAATAATTTAAAAAAAACAAAAAATACAAACAAAAAAATTTAGCATTTCTATAAATTTGAAAAATTGAAAAAATACTAAACAATAAATTGGCCAAAAAATATAAATTCTGGAAAAAAAATTGAAACATTGGAATTGCAAAATTGAAAATTATACATTATAAAAATAAAGACAATAAAATTCTGGTTATTTTAATATAATAATTTTGTTTTTTTTTTAATTTTAAATATGTAAACGCTTAATTACATGGACAACATAAGGTTAAGGAAAATGCCACATCAGACGCCATGTCAGCAAGAAGACCTGGAAACCTGCTAAAAGTTCTAGGTGAATTTTTTATTTTAGTTTGCGGCTCGATATATACTATATAAAAGTTCAGGGTGCGGCATAAATAATTGGATATAGTTCATGGTGCTAGATGACACTTTAGCCAATTACAATTCATATGGGGAAAGTATAAATTGCAATTTCACAAAATGAGGGAATTGCAGTTCCCTCCAACCAAAAATTATAATTTTAGTTGTCAAAGAAAAACATTGCAATTGAATTGCAACTATACTCTAACAATCACCCTTAATATCTCGTTATTTTCTCTTTTACTTTTTAAAATGTTCGCCAACATAACTTTTTATCAATGTAAATCTTTCTTATACTCATTCGGTCCCATTTTATGTGTCTAACTTGATTAACATAATTTGATTCAAATTATTTACAATTTATTTGTTTGAAATATTTTGTTTAGTACTTCCTCTGTCTCATTTTACATGTATAGTTCGTTTAACGATATTTGACTGAAATTATTTACAATTCAATTTTTTTATAATATTAAGTTTAAGATTAATATATAGAATTTATATATTTAGAACTTGTATTAAAAGTATCATGAAACACACAAAAAAAAATTAAATTTATAAATAATAAGAAAATATTAAATAAAAAAGCAAACAGAAAGATTTTGTTTGAACAATGAATATTAAACATGATTTACAAAAAATAGAATATTTTGAGTATTAGTATATAAAATTTGTTCATATATTTATCCCAAGAACAGTACTTCAAAAATCGAATTCAGATATTATAAAAGAAAAATAAGTAAAAAAAATATTAATTTGACTAAAAATAGTGGACGCAATACATGATATGAAACAATTAGTAAGGGATAGATGGAGTTCTTTAAAATAGCGAAGGCTTAGCAAAATGAAAGCATTAAATCTTATGTGTTAACTAAATTAATAGTAAGTTGTATAACACCAGCTACTTGGTTGTACACTATCGGGGTTTTCCCCTTCCATTCTAAATAAAAAATTAATCGTAAGTTTTTGTAGTTCAAGAATTTAAGAATAATTTTTTAAAAAAAAAATATGCGAAAAAATTAAGACTTTATAAAAATAAAATAAAATTAATGGCCTTTTCCGTTGATCGAAATCTTTACAATCAGTTCAAGTACTCTGTGTTAAAGTGTAATATTTTATGGTCTACGTATACTTGCCAGTTGCAATACAACAATAAAAATAATGATTTTTCTCAAAAAGAAAAAACAATAACAATAATGAATTATAATTATAATGATAATAATAAAAATAAATAAATTAATGGTAAGAATATCTTAGTCACGTGACAAGAGATGGTACACAGAAAATCGGTCAGTGCTCTATCTCAGTCCTTTGATTGGGGTTTCGTTTGGGAACGATGACGGTATGCTGTGGCCTGTGGGGACCACTCTGGATAAAAGTGGATCACTTTATTGTTTTCGTTTTTTAATAATTATGTAATAATAATAATAATAATTCCAATGACTCTGTGATCTAGTGAGACCATAATTAGAGTTTGACTGTTAACACCAAAATACGAAATGATAATTGGTCATATACTCAGATAGTTTGGCTTGGTAATCATAAGTTGCGAGACTTTTTGTGGAAGTTGTCTATTGAATTGGAGTTCTACAATGGAATTTCATATATCTACTCCCTCACTTTTATTCACTGATGTGGTAAATGGTGATAAATTATCTTCATTTTTTGTGGTCCCAAAAAATTTTAATTGAATTGAGCAATTTAAGTTGATTTACCTTGTGATCTTTTATCTATTAGGGTCACAAACTTATTTTCCTTGAAAAGCGTGCATGACATACTGGTTTATCTCTTTATGATCTTTTGTTAGTTAAAGTTGCAATGTAAGTTTTTCTTAGAGCATCTATGTCAGTTGGTTTTTTGCACAATATAAAGCATTCTAATGCAAAAGAAGAAAAAAAAAAAGTGCCTAACCCGCCCGGCTGGGCGCTATTGTGCACGAAACGAGCACGAATTGCGCATTTCCTCTTTTATATATATATATATATATCCTGGGACCCACAAAAAATCATTAACGTGAAGGAAATCAAAATATCTCCTCTCTCTTTCTTCTCTATCATTCACATCATATTGGACTCCTCGAAAAATCAAGAAAAGTCTATTAGTGTGGATGCTCTTAAAACACACATTCAAGTAGAACTGCCGAACTTTACACCAAAAGTTGGATGAGATGAGAAAGATGGTTGCAGAAATGTAGCAAGAATACCCAATAAAGGAAACGGCTAATCATTTATATCATCCACCATCAGAGTATATATAATGCAGCAATATATATAACAAGAAAAAAGTATAATGCAACAATGACAAAGGCATGTGAGAAATGGAAGAGACTTGATGAGGTTGTAAATGACCCTTCAAAGTTCAAACACAATGATGAAAGTATCTTTACCTCTTGCTCCCAACTTGTCCCACTTCCACCTGAGAAAAAGGGCAATATTACATGTAATTTTGATGCATACTTCCTACTTATACAAAATGTTTTGATTCATTTAGAGAAAGAGTGACTCGCAATTTTTATTACTCTTCATACTTACATAGCATGTTCATTCATCAAGAAAAAAAAGTGTGTTAGTTTTTTATTAATCTTTTTCTGCTATCAATAAAACCCCTCGTCCCTCCCTCGTTAGGGTGGGGACCGAATTTTTCCATCAAGATAGGGTTGAATTACCATCCCGAATGCCTAACACTTCACCTATTAATTAGACCGGACTGGCATGAATAGGGATTATTTTGAACCAAAAACAAAATTACCTATTTCCTGGGAGCCCATATGTCATTTTCCTGAGAAGAAAAGAGCCAAGTCCAATGATGAGGCAGCAAAGCTACACAGATTTCCTCAATTTTTGGTAATGAAACCTGGTCAACTGGACCCAACCATCACTGCTTTCTCCATTACCAACAAAGGTGCCTCTTTAATCAATGGCTGCCACTCTTTTGAAGGTAAACAACATGGTAAAATTTAGTGTCAAAAAAGTAGATAAAAGTGTATTCCAAAGTACAAGAATAAAGGCCACCCTTCTTTCTACCAATCTTTAATTTCAAATACAGAAACAATCAAATATAATGATTAAAGTAAAGCTCAGTGGCTTCCAGTTCTCAGAGTCAATTGCTCAAATGTTCAAAGCAAAGCAGTGAATAATTCAATCAAAGAAAGTAAACAGTTCATTCACTACTGCATTCAAATCACAGATCTCCCTGCTAATAGTCTAATACATATATATATGCTGTATGTAACTTAAAGAAACTATGCATATAAAGATGATGTTTGAGAAGAGAGTGTCACATACTATCAGAAAATCTTGGTCCAAATCTGATTCTGTCAAAGTTCTCATTAGTACTCTGGTTCATTCAATAAAATCCAGCAACCATACAGAGAATCAAACCAACATCTTCTTGCTTGCTTCAAACTATTGTAAGTTCACCGACCAATCCCGCCCTTGTTGGAAGCTCCATTCAATTGAAAATAATTTCTGCACCTCTGTTAATGTGATTAAGACAATCAAATGGAAAACAGGCTGGGTGGATGTGATTAGGGGACACAATATTTGGCTAGCAACTTCAGTAAGCTACGCAGAATGCCGGCTTAGTCATGTGGTTGTGAAGTAATCTTAACAAACTTTACTAAGCTTTACAACCTCCTTGAGCAACTGACCCACGGATTTCTTAATATCCTCTGGCACGACCAACTCTGTAGGTACTGATTCCAAGCCGTACAGAGTGATAGTCCTCATCACGTGATGTAGTTGAAGCGTTTTGGCATTACCGTTCCACATATGCTGATTCACAAACTTACATGAGTCTCTTAAAGCACATTTTCCGCATACCTGACATAAGAGCAAATAAGAACTCAACTAAGCAAGCAAGGGGAAAGTCTGAAAGTATGATTAATGATATGAAAGAAAGGAGTCACAGCAAGTGTACAAGGCACCCAAATCATGTACTCCATGTAGGACATGATCACATGAAGCAAGAATTAGTTTCCATGGCCTAATGGGAAAGGACTAATGGCCAAACTTTTGAGTGTTATTGTATGCTCTATAAATGATATAACAGATCTCGAGGGAACAAAAGTGGTTTAGAAAGGAACCATAGGAAGTAGACTCACAGTGTCTTCCTGAATCCTGAAGAAATTTCGCAACATTTTGGCAGAATATACATGCTTCTTCACAAGTGAAGGGCAACCAAAAAGTGCCACCTTCTTCAAGTCACTAGCAGAAAGCCATCTGAGCAAACAATTCACACAGAATGAGTATCAAGCAAGACAACATAAACTGCTTCAACTGTGCCATAAAAAGGAACACAGTCTGTAACAAAGTGAACTTTAACAAAATGATGAAAAAAATGCATAACATAGAATGCTCATCCTTGAAATAATTGGGACTAAAACCTTAACCATGAAAAGAAGATCATTACTTGGCCACGATACTTGAAAAAAATACAAGTACCATCATTTTTCTGAATTTATCAATGAAAACAGGAGGGAATAAGAAAATAGAAAGTGACTCTGGAAAACGGGAGTATTGCGTTTGTTGATTTGTTCAGCTCATTAAGTTCAAGTCTGGTAATTCAACTTGTTTGGTTAAATTTGTTCCTCGGTACAAATTTCATGGGAATCTAAAAATTGATCATTTTCCAATGTTATGGGCTTAAATCCTAGTTGTACTTCAAGCTCAAGTCCTCTGACTATGAAATTTAACTCCAATTCTCAGATAACTTTCAGCTCAACAGCTCAATCAAATACCAAATTAGCAATAAATTTATGTATGCATCCCACCATTCAACATAAAGAAATATATAAAAGATAATTTTACAGTTAGAAGACTGAAGACTTCTAGCACATCAACTTGAAGGATAGTTAAATACATTGCAGCTATCAACAAAATACATATTCAACTAATGTCAAGGAACTTGAGGGCAAGATAATCTACATAATAAGCAGCACAAGATCATGCAGACACATAAATATTAAAAAAAAAAAGAATTTATAGTTTAGTTCTCACTTGGCAACCCCCTGATTATCATTTGCAAACTCCTCGGCAGCATACTTGATGTAGTGGCGGGCATAGCTATCCTCAAAGCAAGTAATATCAAACCTATTCTTCCGCAAAAAGTTTGCATCTTTAAAGTACCCTTCCTCGTACAAGTGAGTCACAAGCATAACCATATCAGGGGATAGCCCCTTGCCAACCATCAGATCCTCTTCCATAGAAGCCTGTGAAGTTTTTAACGACTTCCCCTTTTTGGTTAACTCATTTGCAAACAATTCATGCAAGCTCTTGAGCTTAGAATCATTCACCGTATCTTCATCAACCCTTATAGCCTTCTTTATCTCCTCTGCTTCCCTTTCCCTTTGCTTATTCTTCTCCTCTATTTCCTTTTTTCTTTTCTCTTGCAAAACTCTCACTTCTTCTTCCAACTTTCTCAGCTTACTCCTCAGATCATCATTCTCCTCTATATCTTCCGTGCCTCGACGAGTTTCGAGAATTCCAACTGCCTCTTTGAAGAAAATGTCCAATGGCTTCTTATTCTGTTTCTGGCCGCTACTAACATCGATATTTTCTGAAGCTGTATCGACTTTGGTTTCGGAAATGGAAAGCGGTCTTCGAGAAATTACTGAAAGGCGTAGTGTTTGGTCAAAATCCGATGAAATCAAATGGGATGGAGCAATAGGGTTTTGGAGCTTGTGAACTGTGAAGAGACTGTGAGAGCGAAGGTTTCTCAGCATTGCATTCCTCAGAGCCATGGAAGATCACCGGAGGGGGAAAAGATTTTGCAGTACTGTAGCTAACTCCGTTGGGGCTTTAGGAGTTTTGGGCCCTATTTAGGTTGAGGGTTTAAATCATTCTTAAAATTTGGGCCATTGGTCCCGGCCCAATTTAAGTCAACAATATTGAATTCCCCCCACTCTCTTTCTCTCTCCAATAAAATGACATGTTTTTTGATCAAGATGAGGGGATACCTAGGGGTGTTAGCGAATAGAGATTTTGACAAACTACTTGTGTTCGAGCTCGGTAAGCGTTTGTTTATGTTCGTTTGTTAAGGTAAACGAACATTGACAAACAAAATTTAGAGCTCGGTTAATAAACGAACAGAGTCTGAACAGTGGTAAGCTCGTTTGCTAAGTGTTTGCGAACAAGCTCGTTTGTGTTCGTTTAGTAGTGTTCGTGAACAAGTTCGTTTGTGTTCGTTTAGTAATGTTCGCGAACAAGCTCGTTTAATGTCCGTTTAATAATGTTCGCAAACATGTTTACAAACATATAAATTGTTCATGAACGAAGATTATTTATTGTTCACGAACAAATTGTGTTCATGAACATGTGCATGTGTTTGTTTATTAAATGTTCACAAACGTGTTCGCGAACGTTAACGAACACTAACGAATGCTTAACAAACGAACACGAACAGGATTTTCAAAAACCTTAACAAACGAACACGAACACGAACACCCCAAAATCCTTAACAAACGAACACGAACAGCCTCCGTTCGTTAACAGCCCTAGGGATAGCCAAGGTGAGCAATTGGTCCGTCTGTTACATAACAGATCGAATAATCAAAAAATTAATGGTAATTTTTTATCGACATATCCGACTGAAATAAACGATCTAACCAATCATAAGTTTCGATCGGTTACGTCAGTTATAAAAAAATCAAACAATTAACAAAGTATGGTTATTTCTCAAACACAGTGCACAGACACAATGATACATAAAATAATAATAAACCATTACACAACATGGTTATTTCTCAAAGTCAGTAACAATACAAACAAAGTGCGGTTATTTCTCAAAAATATCTACCATCTTAATAAGAGCCAAGAGCTCTAACGAAAAGAAAAAAATATTGATAGTAACTTTTATTTAAATGAATGGTTTATATTCTTTTGATTTTACAATACCAAAATGACATCGTTTTGTGGCTGCATCATTTTGGCTTCATAAAAAAAACAAGGCAAAGAAAAACAAGAAACACAGATACAACAAGAAGAGAAAACAAAGGGAGTATAAAGACACATATGAGCTCTATATTGGTACCTCGCTACATGGCTCAACCATGCTTGCCTTTAGTAGCATACCCTCTATCATGGCAAGGTTGGCGGCTTCTCCAAGCTTTGGTGGGTCCCAGTGATGTTTCACACAAAAGTATTTAGGGTAGTGTTGAGTCTCATAGTTCGGTTGACTTGATTTACTTCTTCATGCATTTGGAGCGAATTCATTTACAGCCCGTTTGGTTCGCTGGAAAATATTTGAAGGAAACGGAATTCAAATTCCATGAAAAACAAATTACCAGGAAAATAGATTCCATTGTTTGGTTGGTGGAAAATAAATTACTGAGAATATAAATTCCATTGTTTGGTTGGATTTGGAATTGTAAGGAATAATGGGTATAAAGACAATTATACCCCTATACAATAATAACAACAATAATAATAATGGTAATTAAAGAAAGTTAATGAGGGCATAATTGTCCTCCTTGTTTTCCATGGAAAACAAAATACCAAGGGGTGGCCAAGGAATTTGTTCTCCTTGTTCTTAAGGAAAATGTTTTCCATCCAACCAAACACCTCCTTAATATATATATATTTTTTTGAATACAACTGACATTGTAGTATTTTGTCAAAAAACTGACATTGTAGTATCTGTTCATCTATACTTTAAGAGTCAATTTCGAGATCTCCTCCATCTGAGACTCGAACTCATGACCTCCCATCTGAGGGTGGCCACTACATGCCAATTGAGCACAAGGTGCTTGGCACACCTCCTTAATATATAGTATAGCGAAGTTATAAAATTTGAATTATTAAGGGTGCGCTTGGAAATGATTCTCCCAAGTGGGAGGTCATAGGTTCGAGCCTCAGTGGGGGCAATGTTGACTTTGTTGGGCTTCAGTAGGTTGAGAAAGTATATGGACAGATACTACCTGTAACAGGGTCAATAGTATTCAAAAAAGAAAAAAGAAAAAGGGTGCGCTTGGAAACCTAGAAAGTGATTTCTGAAAATCAGTTTTCAAGTTTTCAGTGTTTGGCTAGATGATAAAAATGAAAGTCATTGAAAAATAAGGGCATGATCAATGAAAAACAGATGTGATTTTATCGAAAATGACTTCCTTTTTTTTTTTTTTTTTTTTTTTGTGGGAAGCCATTTTGTGTTTACTGCAGCGAAGCAGCCAATCACTCCGCTCACAGCTGCCACCACCACCCATCAGCCATCACCCACCCCCACCTCCCACCAACCCCACCACCACTCACCTACTTCTACCACCACCACCACCATTGTATATTTTAAATATTTAAAATTAGAAATAATTATGCTAACACACCAAAACAGTTTTCTAAAATGCAATCAAATACTAGAAAATACTTATTTTCCAAAAAACATTTTCATAAGTTATTTTTCTGCTTTCTAAACACACCCTAAAAGAAAAAAATCATTAATGGAGGCAAAGTATAACCCAATGACCAAACTACCCTTTTTTAAAAATACTAAAAAAAAATGATGGGGTTGGAGAATGGAGAGTGCAACCTGGTATAAAACCTCAGAAGCACAGATAGGGCGGGAAATCAAGCAACCCTGACGGAGGGAAATCCATCGCTCCTTGCCTTCTTGGTCGTCTCGACCCGACCCATCGCCAGCGGACACGTAAATGGCCGAAATCGAAACGCTAGGCATCCTCGATGAGATTCAGTCCCTTGTTTCTGACAAGCTTCAAGTGGTAACTCTCTCTCTCTCTCTCTGCCTATACTTTTCATTATTCCGTTGACACACTCACATAAATTAGTTATCGATTTTGGTCTGTGTTAATCGCTTGTTATGAGTAATGTGTAAACAAAATTCGGAAATCTTCAATATTATGGTTCTACTCTTTAGTTCAAAATGGTGAATATAATACAATTGATATACACATCAATGGATACGCTTAATTAATTATGATAATAATGAATAATTTCAATCACAATATCAAACTATAAATAATCCATGAATCACGGAGTTTAATTAACTAAGTATTTCTCAGATAGTGGTGCAAAATTTAATTTTTACCCTCTGGGAATCAAATCCATGAATGACCTCTTTGTCATGGAGCCCCTCCTCAGCTAACTCAGCTTCATTGGCTTTTCAATAGTCAATGTAGAGTCTATTGTTTGTGACTTTACTCTTAGAAATTCTATGCTTGGAACTCACCCTAATTTGTCCAATTGCATTTTCCGTGCTAAACACAAGGATGGTTAGAAAAGCCACACAGATTGCCTTGGCAAGAAACATGATTTGTTTGTTTAATTCTCACTGTATAGGTGTCCTACAAGTGGTTGAGTCAGAACTTTTTGGTGTCTTCCAATGCTGCAAAGAGGTGAGGGTATCTGTGAAAGATTGGTTTGGAAAGTAAATTTAGTTTCTGTTTCTTTGTTGTGCTGAAAATATTTGCTTGTGCTTTTATAGTCTGCTTCAGGAGTTTGTTGAGAAGCATGGCAACGGTGTAGAAGTTGTTTATATCTTGTCTGGCTGGTTGAAGAATAATCCTTCAGCCTACCATGTGCAGCTGGTCTCAAGTCCTAAACTTGCAGGTTTATATTCTTCATTCTGATTGTAATTATGTTGATCTTTTTTCATGTGTTACATAAACAATCCCCCCACCCCAACCAAAAGAAAAAAATCACTTTGTTCTGTGGATCAATATTTGGTATATTGTTCTTCAGTCTCCACTCTCTTGTTCAATAATTTGTTTTCCTTTTTGTCTTTATTGTGGGGCCAAAAATTTATATTAAGTTGTAATGTTATAGCATATGAAAACTGACTGATTCACATGCAGAAGCCAAACAAGAATTCAACGAAAATTGCTCGATTCAGGTCTACAGTGTACAAGCTTGCATCCCAAAGGATCCAGCAGCCCTTTGGAATGCTGAATTTGTCCAAGCTGAGGAGCTCTTTAAGCAGCCTCCAATTGATAATTGTTTCTGGGATAACAGGTATTAGGCATTCAGCTTTCATTTTGACTCATGCTGAGTCATTGTTATTTTTAACCAGTATATTTATATTTTGACACCGATTCTCCAATGAAATGCAAACTCATTCAGTGTATCTAGCTTCTTCTTAATAACTTACTGCTCATTGATACTTCAGGTTTTGTGGAGTTTCAAATTCCTTTGTTAAGAGGAATGCTGAGGGAACATCTGCAATCACTGGTGCCCCTCCGGCAAAAAGTGCAGGGGCGTTAGGGGTTTCAAAAAGTAAACTCACAACAAGCCAAAGTGTTGCTACACAACAACCTCAACAGAAAAAGGTTCAACAGGCAGACCCTAGAACCAATATCCATTCCCCCTCTATGGTTAATGATGTCAAGAATGAAATCCCTGAGGCTAGAGGTAGTAACCTAGCTATAGATAAAGAGAAGATCACTCAACCTCTGGCAAAGAAGAAGAAGGTCCAGACTGACAAAACATCTGCTGGGAATGGAGGTGCATTGGCTAATATGTGGGGTCGTGCAACCACAAAGTCAAAAGCTGACTGCATCTCAACAGAAACTAACAACGCCATACCCAATTCAGCTGGTTTTTCCTTTTCAAATTTTATCCCTTGACTTCAAAATGTGTATTCTTTGATTGACTTGATTTTACTAGTGTTCCTATTCCTCACTTACTTTTTGTTTTGAATTTGCTTGTATTATTGGCTAGTGCAGATGCTCAAATATGTGCTCGTGAAGAGTTAGAAGATGGAAACAGCAATGAAGATGGTGAAGATGTCAACATTAAGAGATCTAATGGTAAAGGAAGCCGAAAGAGGAGAGTTGTTTTTGATTCCTCAGATGAGGAAGGGGAAGATGCAGTCAACCTAGCATCACCAGATCCTCCAAAAACTAGAACTTCTATGGTAAAACAAAATTTGAATGCTCCTGAGCTGGAGAAGGCCTTACATTTTGAGGAAAATGAGAAAACTGATACGCAATTGAAGGGAGAATCTTTAGCTAACATGGAATCTAAGAATCAGATTTCCTCGTCGGATATCTTGAGCCATGGTCCAAGTAATGATGCAAATACAGGGGTTAAAATGACTGATGATGCTCCAAAATCACCCCAAAGAAAGAAAGTATTAAAGACACGAATCGATGAGCGTGGAAGAGAAGGTTTGGCAATTTCTTAAATCAATATAATATGATTTTTTTTTCTCATGCGATACTTATGTTGGGAAGACTTTGGGACTGTCTTGTACTCTTGTGCAGTTTGAATTTCCCTAATTCCCTCTATTGTAAGCCAACCACTCTAGCCCTCTAGGGATGTCAAGCTCTGTTCTAGAACCTAGAACTTAAGAAATCTAATCTGAAAGATACTATAAAGTATTACTGTATTTTATACCCTGTTTTCACATTCACCTGTTTTGCATTTCCAGTTACTGAGGTTGTTTGGGAGGGTGAGGAGGCGACGAAACCTGATGCTAATCTGACAAAGAAAGCAGAAAACAAAGTAGCCAATGATGCAGTTGACAGGTAAATATATTCAAAGTATTGTTCTCTGTACTTCCAGCAAAAGTATCCAGGGCAATTACTTCCTTTCTCTCACTAATTTCATCTCAAAAACAGATATGATAATAGTAAATTAAGAGAATGATAAAAGATCAGTTATAGAAGCATTTGACTTTTTGTGTTATCGTCAACCATCACTTTCATGTCGTCTTTCCTTGAATTGCTGGAAACTTCCTTTTGAGGCTCTCTCCAATGGAAAAAGGTCTGCCTGAACTATAATGATATCTCTTATAAACAGATATACATTGTTAAACGGATATGCATGCAAGAAGGGATCAAATACGTTCAGATTCAGGTGCAATGTAACATGTTTAGCAAGTACTACTGTACTAGTGCTGCCTCTATTCAAAATTTTTGATGGCTAAAGATAAAGCTTCTTTTCATGGATAATTAGGACCATGGGAAGTGCTGCATATAGAAAATACATGAACATATTCATATGGTACCTATGGCCCCTAGTTACATTAAAAAAGAAGTTGGTGTTAAGGAATTTTCTCTTTGACCATCATGCTTTCCCCCAATTCGAGATCTATTTCTGGAATCACAAGTAGTTTGCTTAATTCTGGAGAGTGATTCTTGAGTTCATTCATCTTTTGTACATCATTCTGGAGAGTGTCTCCCAATGACTTCTCACTTTTAATTTTGGCATTACACACTTTCTTAACACATGCCACTATTTCAGACCACCTGCACCTAAGAAGCCAAATGCAATTGGAAGCAATGCTCCATCAAACCAAGCAGCCAAAGTTGGAAATAAGAAGGTTGGGAACAAAGACCCTAAGCAAGGGAATATTCTCTCATTCTTCAAAAGGGTTTAAAGGCAGATTGAAGAAATTCTTTCTTGTAGTGGCTGGCTCTTGAATTTTCGTGTAGTACTGGGATAATTTCTGTATGACTCAGGCCCTTTGAAAGTGTAGTTTTGTGCCACAAACAAACTTAGTGTCATTGGACTAAATGTAGTTCTTAGCAATATGAATTATGAATCCTACTCGATGCTTCTATTGTCTACGATGTTTTGCCCTTACCTTAAAGCGTTAAAGACATTTCTATTTTCTTTCTTTTATTTATGATTTTTTTTATTTGAATATTTAATTCAAAAAGTTTGATTCGATATCAAGTGAACATTGATCAATATTTCTTTATACTCTTCCTTTTGGTCTCGAATAGGAACAAATTCTTTTACATGAGTACATGACATGTTCTGATTCTTTCAGAAGGTTACAATTTTATTACTTTTTTTTTTTCTATATATATCAGCTTCCTTCAGGCATGGCGTGACAGATTTTGGATATCCTGTCCCTCAAATATAGTGGGCTGTGAGGCTATGAAATTGAAAGGAATAATTTTCAAGAAAAACAAAAAGGCATAGAAAAAGCAGAGGCCCATAACCTCTGGGTTGCTCCTGGAAAGGAATCCCCTGGTCCCAATCTTCTAGGACAGTTGGACCGGGAGGGACCAACTGACCAATTACCCAATTTTCTCCTGACTATTTATCCCTTAATATAACTCAATTGGTTGATGATAAATGACAAATTTTATTGTGGATCATGTTCCATAGAGCAGTGTAGACTATGAAATAAGTATCATTCTAATTATATTTTAGTTTTATTTGATAATATTGTTTTGTTTTTTAGTTCCATTTCTACACACATTAATTTCATTATAACAACACAAAAGCATCATTTTAATTTTATTATAATTTTATTTGACGACCATGTCCACATAACACTACGTGGATCATGGTCCACCATATAACAACCGAATATAAATTTAACCCTTTGAGAAATTTAAGATTGTTTTTCTTTTTTTGGAAAAAGAAATTTAAGATTGTTGAGGACTTGAGGTACATTCTTAATTTACTTTTTAACAAAAATTTTAAGTTAAAGGATAAGTGAGACAATTGCATTTTATAATTTTCTCCTGGCTGCATGCATATATGGTGTATACATACGCACGTACATCTGAATATATATATATATATATACATGATGTGATGTATATAGGCACGTGACAGAGGTACTATATCTGAAGCTCTGGTTGTCTTTTAATGCAGAAAGCATATGAGCTTTGTATGAATTACAAGCAGCAACCTTCTTTCTGTTCTTCACCTCTTCACGAAGTCTTTAAGGTCACGTATCATCTCATCTCATCTCATTCTGTAAATAAAGATTGGATTTTTTTCATCACTTTCTTTAATTCAAAGTTTGGTTCTTGGAATTCCAAGCCATGCCCAGAGTTTTTATTGGTCACCAATTCTTTTTATTATCTGGTGTGGTTTCATCTGTTCAGTTCATGATTGGTTACCTTTTTAATGCAAAAATTTTTTTTTTCTTCTTTTAAATCTATATTTTTGTGCTCTGTATGTTTTATACATACATATAATTGTGCATGTAAGTATATAAAAAAGTCTGTTTTTCTGAGGTGTGGCTTCTTACAGCACAGGAGGAGGTAGAGCCATGAATGAGTGAATGGTGGTGGTGGTGCTTTTCTGCATTCTTCTGTGACAAAACGAAACTGAATACTCGTATTTGCTTACTCACAAATTAAAAGGCAAAATTCCCTCGTTCCAAGGATCCCACACTCCGACCCCAAGGTTACCTTTCTGAAAGGTAAGAAACTCCTATTTCTTAATGGTGATCAGGTGTTGTTTGTCTCCACACTCATATCCTAGGAGTTGAAATGGGGTAAACAAGTATCTAATTTTAGAATAGAAGAGGGAAAGTAGAGTGTAAATATAAAAGAGATAGGGAGAAAGAAAGGAGGGAGAGGCAATCAAGAATCTTAATACGTATAAGCTAATAATAGATTGTTAAAATCAAGTCCCTAATTTTAGCAAATTCCTATGTCTAAGCTCGTATCGGGTATCAACTCTCAAGGGACATAAACTAGGAAAGCCTTTTCTACAAATGTGTTTTTGTCCATTGGAATAATTTTGGCTCAATATCAAGGATTAAATTGAATATTTAGGTACTTGATTGTGGTTATGTTTGGGAATGCTAACATTCTACTTGTTTAGTAGTGGTTAGGCATTGTTTAGTATTATCATTAAAACATCCACTGGGGATTCATGCCTGGGATAATTAGGCTGTAAAACTAGGAAACAACTTGTCTGCTGAGGTATTAAAAGGGTAAAATGATCATGCTCATGTTGTTTAGGAACTACTGTTATGTTTAAGGTGACAAAGCTAATGTTGTTACTTTGCTAGCAATTGGAAAATTCTTGCCCACAAAAGGTGAAATTCTCTCGCTCCAAGAGCCTCCACACCCCGGCTCGATAGGATGATGGAAGGATAAATCACGGTAACTAAGCTGTCTCTTAAATGGGAAGATCAGTGTCTAGTACCCACAAGGAACCCACCACTTTGAGTGTAACTGCCACACTGCGGTTGTCACTTGTCAGGTCTCAGTCCTGTGCCCTTACCCATAATTTACCACTTGAGGACCAACTGAGCTGTCCGTGCGCGCTCAGCTTAAAAAGTGCACGAGCACACTAACAAATTAAAGCAAGGGCATGAAATTAAAGTCAAGTTTCGATTCTTGTGAACGCACTAATAATCTATCGTGTGAAAGAAAGTCGTAGATAGGCATGCGGTTTTATCAATGTAGGCCATTTACTCATGCAGAAAGTAAATTTGGATCAACAACTACACTCAATGGTAAGGGAATGTTAAAGTCATGCAGCTAACAGCATGAATGCAAATCTCATGTAAAATGTTGGGTGTCATCAAATTAGGGAAACATGACTTCATGAAAAGTGGAATAATTCCTTTGGACAAATGAGTCTAGCCAATCCCAATAAAGGTGGTAATCTTTGTCTACTGCACTTGGAAGAATTTGTTATCTTTTGAGCATTATATTGTTTATCAAATGGTCAGCTGAAATGATTTGTTACCTTTTGAATTTTACTGGGATGGGGCATATTATTATATTTCCTGCAATTAAGGGGAAAGGAAATTTGTCTTTTTTGTGATTGCAATGTTTTTGATAGATTTGGTATCTTAATTCTCCTTTCATCTTTTCCCTTTAGCTGTAGCTGATATTGTGGTGAAATCACTTTCAACTTGGATTACTTAACCCTCACTTTGACTTTTGCCAACATGTTATTGGCAATCTTCATAGTCAAGTTCTAATGGAAGCCATTAATGCAGACTTCTTAGTGTGCATTGAGTCCCTAGATGGGTTCCAATATCTTGGCCAACCTTCTTAGAGTAGATTGAGTCCTTGTGACCCTAAGGACCACAAGGAGGTAAACCAGTCTAGATTGCCTATAGTTGATCCATTCAAACTAAGAAAACTAATAGACAGCTCCTGTTGGGAGTTGAACTTGTAACATTGTGGTTACTAAGTCAACAACGTGACAAACTTAGGCGGAGTTGTCCCGGACCAACTTTCTCATACTTATCGGGCCTCTAAACTAATTGGGCTTCAATGGGCCAAGAGTATTAACCCCAACACTCATCACACATATATTGAAGTCATGAGAAGCTACATTGCAGTGATATTCAACTATGGGATTTTCACTTTTCTATGTTTCATCTTCTGCACCTTTATGATCACTTTTCTCCTCAATCTTTCAAAACCACTTTTGTTTTAAAAAAAACAACTTTGGAAAGAAAGTAAACATGACAAAACTAAAATAAATTCCACATGCCTGTAATGGCCTCGATCTAAGTGTTAAAGCAAACATCTTTTTCCCTTGTGGAACCATACAATCATGTAGATGGGTGGTCAACACCATAATTATATTGTTGCTTTTTCTGAATTCAAATGTTAGCTGCTCTGTTGTTGGATGAATTTAATTTGTTCATGTAAGATAACCATTTTTGAGGGGTGATATTTTGCTGCAGATGAGATGGATGCAGTTAAGCAGTCCAGCATTGCCCAGAACAAGAGCAAATTGAGCCGCGCTTTCTCTAAAGTTTTTCACATTCAGTTTGTAATAGGAGCTGTCCAGGAGGCAAAACACAAGTCTAATAAGTCCCATGAAAAAAAGGAGAAGAATGGTGTGGTGAGAAGCGATTTCAATGCGCAGTTCAAACGTTTTGACGATGCAGATGAGAAGCTGAGGCTAATTGCAGCAGAGGCTTTTCTTGCCAGACTGTTTGCTAGTGTGTCAAGTGTTAAGGCGGCGTATGCACAGTTGCAGTTTTCTCAGTCTCCTTATGACCCCGATGGGATTTGTGCTGCAGATAAGATGGTGGTGTCCGAGTTGAAGATCTTGTCGGAGTTAAAACAGTGCTACTTGAAGAAACAGATTGATGATGAGTGTTCTCCTCAGACCACTCTTCTTTTGGCTGAAATTCAAGAGCAGAAGTGCAGTCTCAGAACTTATGATATCATGGGGAAGAAGCTGTGTTCTCAGGTTAAGCTAAAGGACTCAGAAATTGCATATCTTAGGGAGAAATTGGTGGAAATCAATACAGAGAATAGGGTGTTGGAGAAGAGACTGAATTCAATATCTGTTCCCTCAGAATTAATAAGTCTCAGTTTTTTTATTACATATCTTCTGCAGACAGTGGAATCGATTCAGAGTTTTACTCGGGTGCTTTGCGGGGAGATGGAATCTGCAGGGTGGGATTTAGATGCTGCTGTGAGATCAATTCAACCGGGAGTAGTGTTCTGGAAAGCAAACCACAAATGTTATGCATTTGAGTCCTTTGTTTGCAGTGTGATGTTTGATGGTTTCAATTACCAAAACTTCTCAGTTTCTTCAAGTGAGCAGAAGAAACAGCAGGAGAGGCTATTTTTTGACAGATTCATGGAACTGAAATCTCTCGCCTGGAAACCAAAATCGAGATTCGCTAGATTCTGCTGCAAGAAATACTTGAGGCTCATTCATCCCCGGATGGAAGAATCCCTTTTCGGAAACCTGGACCAGAGGGCCATGGTGAAATCAGGCAAATACCCCCCCGAGACAGCTTTCTTTACAGCGTTTTCTGAAATGGCAAAGCGCATTTGGCTTCTGCATTGCCTGGCCTTTTCTTTCGACCCCGAGGAGGCATCAATCTTCCAGGTTAGCAGAAAAACGCGGTTTTCTGAGATCTTCATGGAGACAGTGAATGAAGAAGCATTCTTGTTATCAGATGGTAATCCAGAAACAGAACCCCAGGTAGCTTTCACTGTAGTTCCAGGTTTCAGGATAGGCAAAACTGTTGTTCAATGTCAAGTATATCTGTGTTGACAAAAACAAACAATCTGTTTTAGCCATTGAATTGATTGCCAATCAAACATCTCCAACTTTTGTGATGTGTTCTTGAATGATATGATGTCCAAGATTCTTAGCTAGGGGTGTGGGGGTATTATATATATATTCTTAGCTGTACATTACATGATTCATTTGCATGCAACAATATGTTCATTATGTGTGTGATATTGGAATGAGTTGTGTATGCAGTTTTCAGTTTGTGTTGATTGCATACTATATTCAAAATCCATCTTATAGCTTTTGGATTTCTTCATGATGAGCCATATAATGGAGTACTTGTAGCAATTTTTGTCATCAAGTTCTTGGATAATTGTTATTTTTGTCCATAGAAGGCGTTTGGTACTTTTCCATCAATTAAATTCTTGATAAAACATTTTTTCATGAATGTATTTGATGAGAATAATTTTGTAAGGAAAATTAATTAACATGTTTGGTGTTACCCTAAAAATATCATAATTAAATTATCTAAAAAATTAATTAAGATGTTTGATTCATTTAAGCTTTCCTATGATTTTTTTTTTTTTAAAATTTAATATGTCATTGCTATATACAAACATTAAAAAGAAAAAAACATTACGAATAATTGAGATTTTAATAAATCACTTATAAATTAATAAATCATATGCCAAAAATTTTAAGTCTGTAACAAGAATATTCAAAATTCAAAATTCAAAATTCAAAATTCAAAATAATGCGTATGTAAAAAGTGGTAAGAGAAATAAAAAATTTTGATGCACTAGGGACTGGGATGAGATTATGAATATAACAGGGGTAAGAATATAGAAGAAAGGTTAGGGAAAATAGCAAAAAGAAGAAAGGAAATTAGTGATTCATTCATTCAAAAGCATCTTCCAGTACAAGACCGCTCCTTATATCCAAGTCGGCCAAATTGCAATGTTTTTAGATTCACGAAGAACTTGAGAATATGGAGCTTAACTTCAGAGGAAGATAGACAAACGGTTGATTGGTTTTCAAAATGGATTGTAGATATAGGAGATGGGATAACAGGAGTTGTAAACAATGGGTTGTCTGAAATCGATATTCCGCCAAGGTTTCTCTTGAAGCGTGGACACGATCCCATAGCAACTATAGTGGAAAGCACCTTACCAAGCGCGAGATATGGCATGATTGATGAGTTCCACCTAGAAGGCCGAGCGATCCTGTCACCGACTTTAGATGTGGTTAATCAAATTAATCAGTACATGTGCGATATGAACACTGCATAAGGTCGAACTTATTTAAGTTGTGACTCTTTGTGTAAGACAGAATCAGACGGTAAAAATCTATCATAAGTACACACTCCTATATCTTCAAAAAAAAAAAAAGTACACACTCCTGAATTCTTAAATAGTCTGAGATTTTCTAGGCTTCCCAATCACTCATTGACATTAAAGGTTGGTGCACATGTTATGTTATTGCGGAGCATAGATCACTCTCTTGGTCTTTTCAATGGTACGCGCCTCATTATCACAAGATTGACATATCATATTGTGGAAGTAGCAATAGTTAATTGGACACATCAAGGAACAAAAGTTCTTATTGCCCGAATGTCTCTCACCCCGTCTGATACGAGATTGCCCTTCAAGTTCCAGCGTAAACAATTTCCGTTGATACTTGCATATGCAATTACTATTAACAAAAGTCATGGCCAAACACCAACTTACGTTGGGTTATTGCTAAAAAAATCGATCTTTAATCACAGTCAGTTGTACGTGGCTTTTTCACGAGTCACTCATCCTCATAGCCTGAAAGTTTCAGCTCGAGACGAATATGGACAAAATTCTTTTACTACTATCAATGTTGTCTACAAAAAAGTTTTCAATAATGTATAGTTGAAAAAAGTTATATTATGTTTTATTTTTATACAAAGATGACAAAATTGTTATATATTTATATATAAAATATATCTTCCGTACATATAATTTCTATAATTGAGTTGCTATAATTAGACCAATTAATAGAAATCCTAAACATTGATGCGTAAATTGTTTAAAGTATCAACACCGAATGTATATATCTACATGTTTGTTAATAATTAGTAATTATTTGTTCATATTCAAGTAATAATAACATCACAAAACACAATCGATTAAACTCTATCATCCAATTACACTATATAATATTTGATGTTACGATTTACACAATTGTATTTCGATATAAATATTATTAACATATTTTAACAAATCCATTCCGTGCAACACATGTTAGTATATATAACAATAACAAATGAATTCTTAAAGAGATGGTAAAGGAAAAGTTATATGATAATCACCATCAATATTATATTATATTTATAACAAATTCTTAAATGCTAACATCTAAAATCCCTAAAACCCTATTCCTTAAAACCAGCATTTCACAGAACGACGAATCGCCAATCTCAGTCTCTGTCTGAACTCCGACGACGACGCCTCCTGCCCTCCCCTGCGAATCTGCGACGAAGCTGCTTCCCTCCCTCTCCTGCGAATCTGCAAATCTGGGTATGTCTTGGTCATTGAAATCTATGGAGTAGGGAGTAGGGACTGAGTGACAGACGAGGCCTTGACATGGCCGTGTGAGTGAACTCAGTGCATTGGCCGTGTGAGTGAGTGAACTCTATGCCGTGTGAATTGGATTGTTAATATATGATTGCTTACTGATGTTTTTGCCGTGTGGATTGTTAATTGGATTGTTCTTACTGATGTTTTTGTTATTTTTTTTTTGTTTTTTAGCATTGTTATTTGATGAATCTGTACTGCTCTGTACATTTCCATTGCTAAACATGAATTCTATTTTTGGATTTGATCTCGCTTACTAGGAATATGTTTACACTCAGAATATGATCTGCTAACCCATCTCACATTGGTGTATCTTGCTTTCATGATTCTTTGGTTTGCAATTTTGAGTTCAATTTGCTTTTCTTTTAAATAATAATAATCAGGAGAAGTGGAAAAGATCATTCTTTTGTACACAACCTAACCAAGCTTTTATTCTGCTGAGTATGATGTAACTATATAGCTCTTATGATGGTATATTGCCTTCCACTACTTCATATTTTGTTATAACCATATGCATTAAGCACGACTTAAATCACAAATTAGTATGTTACTTTTGTTGAGTGACGAGGTAAACCAACCTGTTTCGATGGCTCTAGACTGGGGAATATGCCCCGTCCATCCCTTGAATGATGTACAAACTTGGGTTGTAGGGGGGCTAATTTCATACACTTAGAAAGTAAAAAAAGAAAAAAAAAAAAAAAGAAAAAAAGAAGAAGTGAAACATAATGCTATCATTCTTTCTATGGCTATCGTCTCCCACTTAAAAACTTCCTCAGGAACAACATTACTAACTCCGAGTTGAGGTTTATGATAATCTCACTTGCCTCAAAATTATAGAAAAGAAGCTTCCAAAATTTCTCTGTATGTATGCATCAATTTTCTCACTCATACCCATATGTTACATGCATGATTTTTGCATTTTGGGTTGTTTATTGTTTCTGCAGAACTGACTTATTTTTGGTGAGGATGGGTAATGGGTTTGGATTGTCCAATTTGGTAATTGATTAAATGGTTCAGTAAGTGTCCGAGTTACTTATGGAGATTTGCTAATTGCCATCCTAGTGTTGTATTAAGTTCAATTTTCTAGCACATATCCTTCACTGGGATGACACAAAAAATTTAAAACGAGTAGAGGCATTTTGGAATCTGCATGATTTCTGATTTTATTGAACTAGTCATTTCTAACATATTGCATTGTCATTTTGATTGTGCTATGTAGTTGAACATTCATTTTAGTAATACTTACTGAGATGATTGTGAAAATTTGCAGAAACCCTAACACCATGAGAAGAGCTCTTGTTCTCTGCACTCGCAATCTCTCTCGCAACATTAAATGCCCTAATCAGATCAGCTTTAGGAGGAATAGTATACTCAATACTCCACTTTACAGTCCTCTCACTTCTAAGTTTAGGTTTTTCTCATCATCTGAAAATGAAGGTTCATCCATCCCTAACAAGCTTGAACCTGCCAGCCAGCCAGAGGAAACCAGCTTAACTCAACTTAAGAACAGTCAGCTTCCGGTCGAGGTTGAAGATGTCAACAACAAAGGTTTAAAAAATATTTTTTTTTTCTAAAAGATTCCTTTCTTTTTGTAGAAAGTTGCTTTTAAAAATATAATATTGGTAAGTTATTTGTAGTATGGATTGTTAAATGTTGTACTAAGTTTTTGTCCAGTTTGGTTGTTAACTATAATATATAGAGATCTAGAAATTTTAATTTGAGAGCATAGAGATTTTATCATTGAAACAGGGCTTCTGAAACTATGCAGTTGTAAGAAACTTGGCAGTAAGTGTAATTTATCACATCACTATCACTTTTTTGTTCTATATTGTTGCAGAGCTAAAAGGGTTGCTACTGGACTACTTTGATGGTGATAAGAAGGATGTTCTTCCCAATATCATTGAAGCAATTATGAAGAGAAGATTAAGCGGAAAGCATGATGACACAGATGATGAGTTATTGGAGGACTTCCAGATGAACCGAATGGAGCCTTTGGATACTGTCGATGATGAAGAATTTGAGGAAGGTTTTGAGGATGCTCACTCAACTGATGAAGAGATTGATAATTTGTATGATGCAACAGAAATTGTGAAGAAGAGAATGGCACATGATGAGTATTTCAACATGGATGACAAAAAGTGGGATGATATGATTAGTGAGGCTATTGCTCATGGGCATCTCAAGGATACCAAAGAGTGTGAAGAAATCTTAGAGGACATGCTTCAGTGGGATAAGCTTCTACCTGGTACGCTCAATGATCCTTATCAAAAGCAATGGAAGCATGATGTGTTTTGGCATTATCAAACTCATTTTGCCTGGATTTATTAGGGTAGTCATTTTTGGCACCTTGAAAATGGTGAGAAAATGTTTACAGTTAATCATTTCAACTAAAAGATTGAGAACATTCTGCACCACACAGATTTCCAATGATATCTGGCTTAGGGATCACCAATTTCTAGAAATAGTAAATCAACAACGGTCATAAATTCTTTCAACTTTTTCCCCTTTCACAAATAAATTTGCAACACCAAGTGCCCACAATCCCTGTATCAAATCCTGCCCACAATGTTTCTTTCTTCGAACACTTTGATTGGTGGTGGGTGCTTGTGTGTATTGGCCTTCCCACTAGTAGGGGACTTAAAAAAGATTATTTAGTTCGGCAAGGAATTTTTTTTTTTTTTTTTTTTTTTTTTTTTTTTTTTTTTTTTTCCATTTTGTTGGCCCTTTCTACATTCCTGGAAGGGAAAAGTTAAATGAGGAAAGTAAATGCAATAGAAAAGAACAGAAGGGATTGCAGTCCAAGGTAAGAGTTCAGGCCAATTGATATGTATGAGAATATCTGCTTCCTTTTTAGCTGAATGAAATGTCTCGCTTATGAAAGTGGTTGTTCAAGATGTCACTTATGGCTGTGGAGTTCTCTTACTGAAATTAATGCTAGAATTCATTAGTTGACTGTAGTATCTTGAGAATTTCTTTAATTTATCAGATCTCTCCAAAGCACCTTATATGTTGTTTCTACTTTCTCACTATACCACTGAATAACAAAATTGAGTTTCTTTTTCTTTGCTGTTTTCTTTCAGAATGCATTTTGGTCTTCATATTTTGAGTAACTGTAGCTTGGCCCTCAAGATTTCTGTATGGTTCATTGGTTTTAATCTTTTTCATTTTCTGTTTCATAGATGAGATTAAGGAGAAGGTGGCTAAAAGACTTGATGAGATATCTGACATGGTTGAAAAAGGTGAGCTTGAAGCTGAAGAAGGTTATGCATTGTTCAAGGAATTTGAGGATCAAATGGTTCTGGAATGTGGTAAACTCATGGAGAAGGAGCCTTTGGAATTTGATGAGTCTATCATTCCTGATAAGAAAAAGGATGTGGATGACCCACCTGGTGAGGGGCCAATCCTTAGGTGGCAAACTAGGGTAGTTTTTGCTCCAGGTGGTGATGCATGGCACCCAAAAAATAGAAAGGTGAAATTGGCTGTTACTGTCAAAGAACTTGGCCTATCTAAACATCAATTTCGCCGTTTGAGAGAATTGGTTGGAAAACGTTACCATCCTGGGAGAGATGAACTTACCATCACAAGTGAAAGGTAAGGTCACATGTGGCAATTATATTTTGCACCCTGTCCTATGCTTCACTTTATTTGTTTGATTAAAAAGGAATTGGATTATGGTATCAGGTTTGAGGATCGTGAGGAGAATAGAAAGGATTGCCTTAGGACTCTATTATCTTTGATTGAGGAGGCTGGAAAAGCAAATAAAATTGTGGAGGATGCTCGCACTGCGTATGCCAAGCAGAGACTTAAAGCAAATCCTAAATTCATGGCGAGGTTACATGCTAAGACTGCTAAGATGAGAGAATCTACTACCCCCTTGCCTGAATGATACGTCTATAGGTAAATGTCAAAGCTATGCTTTATTAAGTAGTTTTGATCATTAATTAATTCCAGTCTGATATGGTCTTTTCATGGACAGATGATGTACCCTGGAAATATCTAAAAACTCAAGCTGAAAATACGACACCAAGTAATGCATCTTCCGGGTTTGAATTTGAGAATGATTCGGTTTTTGTTTATCAAGAGAACTCTGGTGTTCACCCTGGAAATTCCAAGACTGATTACTTGGCATGGATTAAAGTGGAGAAAAAATAAAAATAATTTGTGTAGCAGGAAAACATTGCTATTTTGCTTTACTTTGTTTTTTGCTCTGTAGTTTTGGCAATTGTTGTAGTCAGGTCTGGTTAGTTAATGAAATGTTGAGATGCGATGCGGAATACTGTCAGCAATCAAGTATATTACCATTGACATCTCATAGGTGGTTTTTATTTTCAATTATTATGGTGTGTTTGGTTCATGGGGTTAGACACAAGGAACGAGAATGAAAATTATACACATTATTTGATTCACAACTTTTTAAAACACATGTATAAGATTTGATTACCTCTATAATTACAAAACTCATTAACTAATTGAAATTATGTATCATCTTATTAATTCAGCCTTATCTACTCATGTCATTGCTTTCTTATTTCATCGTTTCTCACTTCATCGACTTCTTTACTACATTGCCTACTTATCTCATTGTCACTCTTAAGATCAAATATTGGCCCTGTTTGGTAAATAATCAGCCTATCAGTCAATTTTGGCTTATTTGATCACTATTAGTTGTTTGGTTAATAAGCTTTTTGTAACTCCAAAATGCTAAAATTCAAAAGGCTACTCAAAGCAGCTTTTTCAATTAGCTTTTTGAGAAAAGAAATTATACCAAATAGATAACAACCAATTTATCAAACAACTTTCTACAATCAACTAATATTATCAACAAATCATATTTTCTAACTCAAACAACTTTCTACAATTAACTAATATTATCAACAAATCATATTTTCTAACCCAAACAGCCAACATCCATTTACCAAACAGTGCCATTGATTTTTTGTTTTTGTATTTTTAAAATTTTTATTTTGATTATAAGGTCATATATAACCAAACATCAATAGTAGCAATCATTCCAATACCACCATACTACCATACATATAAAATGCTTTTACAAAAATCCATTCCAATTATCAAGTATTTGATTTTTATTTCGATTCTAATTTTCATGTTCGAACCAAACACACCCTTGCACTATATAAATCTGAAAATAGTCTTAGCATTTGATTTGTGACAGTGCGGCTAGATGTTCCTAGTGAGCATTCGTGTCATTGTGCACATCAATTAAGTTCTTAATCATTTACCAATTACCATGTTATACAGAATTGTCAGTTGTATGTTGTATTTTCCTTCCAAAAGGGTTTAATTACATGAAACTGGTGTGTTATTTTGTTAACGACTGGATAACAATTTGGTATTTCTGAATTGCATGCTTCTTTGGCACATAGCTACATAAGATATATATATATATGAATTAAAGCACTTTGCAAAATAGTACTCCTTGAATCCTTGTGACTTTTCCCATATGTTACTACTTGTGGTGCAGTATTTTTTGGAGGGCCATTTGTTTGACTCGTACTAATGAAAATTTGACTCCATGAGAAAATGACAAAAAACAAAAAAAAAAAAAAAAAAAAACTGTTGAATTAGATTTGTTGCAACTAATCATTTTGGAAAATAATGAAAATTAATGTCGACGTGTAAGTAGATGGCATGGGGTTACTAAAAAAAAGAGATCTGGGTCCAAAATAGTATAGATACACAATTTACATATTAATAAAATCACGGGGTCTTTCTCTGTACCCGAGTTCTCCCGGAATTCCTCCCCACAAAGAAAGCTCATTTGCCACGTACTTGAGCTACCCCACTGGGTTATGAACACACAATGTTAACATATATGTAATTGATTACCTTGTTTTGTAGTCACAAGTTCTTTCAACTACTACAGTCAATTTCAATACTAAAAATACACAATTTAATCTTTTTAAAATTTAGTATGGTCTTGTATTCACAAATTCTCTTCTACAACTGTTATGTATTTTGACTTAGAAAAATAATTTACATTTTGAAAGTTCACAATTCTAATACTAAAAATACACAATTCAATGTCATTTTGTACTAGGGTGGACCCTGGTCATGGTATAACAACTAAGATTGAATACAACCAAACTTTAAATAAACTCTTCAAAAGTCTGTTAGTATCCAATTCATACTTTTAAAAAGTCTTTACAAATTTGTAGGTATTTGATATGAATTTTTAAAAAGTCTTTAAAAGTTTATTGATATTCAAAACATTATTGACCTTTACATATTCTGTCAAGACATAACTTTTATAGACTTTTTCTTCTTTATTATAAATAGTTGACCCTCAAACCCCCAAACTTCTAAATTTTTTCTCACTAATTTCAAAACTCTCTATGAACTTTTTCACCCTAACTTCTAAAATCTAAACTTTCTCTACAAATTTTCTCTCCGTAAACAAAGCGAACTTTTTATCTATTACCGTCATACTTTACTATATGTTTCATAATATTAATATAATTTTTTGTATTCCATGAATTTTCATTTGAAATAGTTTTGTTTGTAGGTACTTATTAACACTATATAAGTGATTGACATATAATGTCCCACCGTACTGTGGATGTAGATGAAGAACTAGAAGAATAATTTTATGATATATTATAACATTTTTTGTAAGTAAATTATAAATAATAAGAATCGAAGTTATTGAAAGTTTACAAGAATGTATTTGATTTAGAATTTTAATTATTTTTGTAAACTTTTTAAAATAAAAAATTCATAAAAATTAATAAAAAGTCTATGAATGTTACTCTTACAAAGTTTATAAGAGTTTAGAACGACTCTATGAAAGAAATTAAAAGTTTATTAAAATATATTATTTTAAAAATGATTAAAAGTCTACAAAAGTCATGAATGAATACAAAATTATAACTTCGTAAGTTGACAAGTATAAAAAGACATAAAATGATAAATGAGATATTATGATTTTGATTAATGAGCCAAGCACCTTGTGCTCATATTCCACCTCTATGGCTCTCCTTGAGGGACTATCACAAGATCGAACCTAGGTATGCTACTTGAGGAAATACAAAAGGAAAAAATTTAAAACAAATATGTTATTAAATATGAACTATTGTCTATTCATTTCAACTTGATAGGGAATATCCCTCGGGGACCGGGACCAATATAATTGGTCTGACCAAATACGCGACACAATCGGGATCCGAGTCGACCTGATCTGACCGGAAAGGATGCACTTCCCGACCATCCCTGATGTGCCACCTTCATGATCACCTCTCGGGGACTGACTTGCGTCAAGATCTCACCACCGACCTCGTAAGCTCGGTCCGATCACTATGCCTCTACACCTAAGTGGCGCGAAGGGCATCTCGCCCCACGTGTACGGTCCCAACTTCGCTTAAACAGGGGTCGGTGCATGCGCTCCATGTGCCTGCCATGCGAGGGGCTCGGAACTTGTTTCCTACCTACACTACAAATACCTCTGGAACCTCTGACCCACTGTCACGTCATCCGAGTCAAATATCACTTTTCATGGGTTTTAGTCCAAGTTCTCTAGACTGAACGACCTAAGCATAGCTCGTACCGTATTTAATCTGTATTTACAATATCACAACTATATTGACTCTTATTAGATTTGTAGAAATAAGCTATAAACTCTATAAAAGAGAACCTTTGTTTATTTGTTTTATTTAATTATTATTATATAATAAATATATTTATTATTAAAATTTCATAATAATAGAAAATACCTTTATAGTTATTTTTTTAATATATTAATTGATAACATTAAGCTATTAATTTTATCAAATGTTTTTATACAAACCGCTAAGTATGTCAATAAAAATGGTCCATCACTTCCAATGTCTTAGATACACTATTACTTTCGAAATTCGAATTGATCAGACAATTAACTTAGTAAATATAATATTCTAAGTTCAACTCTGATGATTTTATCAGGACCGGGTCCACCGCAAACCGAATATGATAATGTAGAACGGAATAGGAAATAGTAATTTTATTGATTGGGGCGTGGGGCTCAATAGAATATGTACAAAGCCAAAGGAACCAGCCCAAGAAATGACGACCCAGATAATAAATAAATAAATAATGGGGGAACTAGTGAATAAAAACAATAAATAAGGAAATAAGGGATTAATAAATAAATAAATAGGAAAGAATAACGCAAATATGGTACCACCAAGACTTGAATCTAGGCACATCAGCAAGAGGGAGGGGATCTGACCACTAAGCTATGAAGTGGATCGTGAATTGAGGGACGTCTTGCTTGGACCAAACCCCCCTTTTATACTACTGATGGATCACTTGGCACCCTCCACGTGTACGACATCAAGATGGTGCCAACTCCCCCTAGACATGCGTCCCACATCTTCTCGTCACGTCAACTGATAGGTGCCAAAGATACCTAGTTTAAGAGTATAATAAGAGGTTGAAATTGTGTTATTTAATTTCCTTTTGTGGGTAATTTATGGTGCTATGTGCTTGAATGTGCTAATCCTGGCAAAACTCTATCATTGGGTGCACTTTAGATGGTTTTGAAGGTGCCAAGCCCAAAGGAGTGCATATGGACGCAAACGGGGGCGAACCGGGCAAATAGCGGCAAAAATACATGTCCACGTATGGGTCCATGCGTGAATTTGAACGTGGATAATTTCCAGAAACTTCCATAGACCAATCCACGTGCGTGGACAGGGAACTTATCCGAAATGGCGTTGCGTACGAGCAGGTGTACGCACGTACACCCACTCGTATGTCGCCTAGGTTCAACACCTATAAAAGGGCGTAGGCGGGATCTCAAGAGAAGATAGCTAGTTTTATATCAGAATTTCAGTTCCCTCTTTAGATTAGGTTTAGATCTAGTTTTATTGCTTTGTTCTTGGCTAAGGATTAGAGAAGGATTACTTGGAAGGCCTTGTGATTGCAATTGTTATTGCTTTGGTAATCTCTAGAAACTAGTTTCAATTGCATTTCAATTTAGCTTTCAATTGCAATTTCTTTCTTCAATTAGTTTTTGAAATGTTGATCTCTTTTACTTTTGAGTTTCAATTTCATATGATGCGTAGCTAGATCTTAGTGGAGTTGGATGCTCCTAGCTAGCTAGGGCTTATGCATGGTGTGAATAGAATTGTCCAATTGAATTGATCGATGTTGTGAAATTGTCTTTCAATTGTTCATGTGTGGATGGTGTTGTGAGGAAATTTGTGCATATTGATGGCCACGATAGGTAGAAAGAGAGAAAAAGTGGAGGTTGTGAGATATCGGGCCTCCACGTAGTTTTGATCATCCACATTCCCGCACTTAGTCTGAAAGGACGAGGTCCGGAAGGAGTGGTAGACAACATGTCTGATAAAATGGCCCAACCGACTGAGAAAATGGGAGTCCAAGTGTGACGCCGCTTGGTGAATGTGCCTTGAACTTCCTTGAGTGAAGCATTATTTGCATCCATTTATTCTAGCATATGTGAAGCACATGCATAAGAACTAGTGAAAGGCGCGCTCCAACTCTTTGTTCCAATAGATTGCTTACTTTTGATAATTGTTTTTGTTGAAACCTTTACTTCATGTTCCCTTTTGCTTTTGTTGATTCTTGCAACTCTTACAGCCCGCTTGGTTCGCTGGAAAATTTTGAGGAAATGGAATTCAAATTCCATGGAAAACAAATTACCAAGAATACAGATTCCATTGTTTGGTTGACAGAAAAGATATTACTGAGAATTTAAATTCCATTGTTTGGTTGGGTGTAAAAAGGGTAAGGAATAATAAGTATAAAGACTTATATGCCCTTATGTATTAATAATTAATAATAATAATAAAAGTAATAATTATTTTGTTTCAATTTGAGGCCCAATATATAGTTTTCTACGGAGTATTTGCAAGGATTTTGGGCCAAATATTTTTTTTTATTGATAACAATTAGGGCTAATTGTTAGGTTTTCTTCTAATCTTTCTTCAATATTTTTCTCATTCTTCCTTCTTCAACGCCGCAGACAGATGGTAGAGTGAGAGGCTTAGAGATAGAGACCAGAGGGCGAAGTGGCATCACGGACTCACGGCGAGGCGGCGTCGCGAACTTGCGGCGAGGCGGCGTCGTGGACTCGCGGTGAGGCGACGTCGCAGACTCGCGGCGGAAAGAGACGAGGCGGGTGCGTCGAGGAGGCGGCGAGGATGAGGCGACGGTGACAGCGAGCGGCGAGGGCACAACAAGGGCAATTCCAATTTCCAGTTTGGCAGTGAGGAAGACAAATCAGAATGAACAGGAATAGGAAGAAAGTCAAGGGTAAATTAGTCTTGTCAAGCCAATTTTTCTTCACAACACCTCAGGAAAACAAAATACCAGGTTCTCCAGCGGATTTTGTTTTCCTCAAAAGTAAGGAACTCAATTTCCTATGGAAAATCAATTCCAATGAACCAAATAGGGGAAAACATCACTTCCATGATTTTGAAGAAAAAGATTTTCCTGCCAACCAAACATGCCATTAGTGACAAACTCCTTTGAATGCCATGCACTTGACTTGACTCCAATTTGTCATTCTTAGAGAATGACACTCGGGGAGTTTATTCCTCGTTTACACTTCAAACATTACCACTAAAAACTATCCGTTCAACAGAACTGCAGTTCCCTTTCAACACAACTGCAGTTCCTTTTCGATATAACTGCAGTTTCATTAGATAATATAAAAACAAATGTGAGACATTATCTTTTGAAATGAACTATAGTATCAGTTATGGAGCTCCGTTACAACTAACGACTGCCTTCTCTCACTCATTACAACGGCATCGTTTTGTGACCAAGGTTCACCGTAGAACGACGGCACAAGTGTTAGCCATTAAAAAAAGGTTTTAATACGATAAAGGAAAAATCTTTGATTTATGAAATAGTCGGCAGAATATGGTAAAAATCTTTTAGTTCATGAGTATTTTTATCCAATTTTAAAAGGAACATTTTTATACTTAGAAATGAAATTAAAAAAATATGAGAACACAAGAATCAAGAATCTCACTGATTCATTCGTTCTTCTTCAAAAATCAAAATCTTAAACAAATCAAACAAATAAATAAAATCTTATTCATCGGAATCGCAAAACAACAATCGGAAGCGCAGCGATTCCCGGAAATCTCATGGCTCGACGAAGTAGCCACACAACGGAGCTAGGGTGCATTGCCTGCGACGACCTATCGGATCTAGGCGCCGGCAAGGAAGGCTGGCTTGTCGAAAACCCTAATCTCCTCACCGCTCTGGATACCCATTCTCTCGCGCTTGCTAGCCGATCAATCATCCTCGTCCTCCAGTGGACCGATGCCGGCGACCCGGCCGCCAAGATCATACCCGAACTCTCCCCGATCCAGGCCGAGTACTTGTCCGCTCTCGCCTGGTTGGTATTTGATGATATCAAAGTCCTCGCTGTTGGCACCTCTTCTGGGTATTTGCTCATTTACTCTCTTCGTGGCGATCTCATTCACAAACAGGTACTTCTGTTTCACCATGTTTATCTAATTGTAGATAGATTAGATTAGATTGACTGATATCTGAGAAAAAAATTTAAATTTCAGTGAATTATCGAGTTCCATCTCCAATGAACTTATTAGACTTCAATCTAGGAAGTTACTTCTACTAAAATGAAAAGCTACAGAAAAAGAAGGCTGAATCTTAACAATAAAACACCGAGGTTCATAGTTTCAATAGTAATTCATTTAATAATCTTTTTATCATATACACTCTGAACCAACATTTAAGTATAGACCTTACTGAAGATTTCATTTGGCAGTTGGTAAACCCTGCAAAGATCCTAAAATTGAGGGTTCGCGGAACTAAGAGAGATCAGATGCAGAATGCATCATTGGAGGAAGTTTGTGTTGTTATGCCAGGTGCTGTTGCTCGCTTTGAAGGATCTGATATTCAGGTACAAACTACTGTTGCAAGTGTCTTATTCCTGTCAACTTATGATGTATATTATGCTCAAATGCGGTTGCTGCATTGTTTTCTTACTAATATACTGTAGTAATATCTCTATGATGGAATTTCTTGAAATTCCCAAAATTGGCATCATTCTTCCTCTCTTTGTTTTGTATTTGAATTCCAGCATCAAGGATATCATACCTTTAACACTTGCATTATATGAGATGCAGAGTATGCTTCGGAGATGGTTTCAAGAAAGGTACTCTCAGTTTTGGGATCAACCAAAACCAATTAACAGATATATGGAAGATTCTGGAGATTCGTTTGGAAGGCTTCCTTACCAGCTATGGAATGTTAACAAATATGGATCATGTGTTGATGCTGCTATCATTGGTGTGATGCCCCCTCCTCTAATGGAACATCAGGTAATTATTTCCCTTTTTTCCCTTATTAACTTGTATACTTCTTCTTTTCCTTAACTTCTAGTGGGAGCCATAACAATAATGGTTGTTCTACTGTTCTAGAATCTTGAAACTTTTCTTTACTAGATTTTGAATTCTGTTGCTATTTCCCCATATGACGTATGGAAACTTTCTGAATTTATTCTGGTATTTGAATTCAGCTGCTTTTATTGTTGGGCAGTCAAGCCAGCGTTATTATTGTGCAGTCACTGTTGGAGATGATGCTGTGATTTCTGCATATAGGTTAGTTTTGCAAATTTTTAATTTTTTCCTGTGGTCTCTGTTTCTCTAAACTTAGACATAACTTTTTTATTTTTCAAAATTGTAAGACTTTCAGTGGACAAAAGCCGATCAATTGTTGGGGCCATTCTCTCAAAAGTAGTGCCTGCTACATTTTCAACAATATCATCTATCTCGAAAATGTTATGGCGAAGTGAGCCATCACCCACAAGAAAACCAGAACCGAAGCCTCAACCCTTTGCTAAAGGTGATATTTTATTGACTAGTACACTTAGTTCTCTTCAGCTGCTCAATGATATAATATTGTCATGTTGAAAACAGATACAGTTTATCAAATTAATTGCTTTAGAATTTATTGGACATTCTAGAATAGGGTTTTTAGTGCTTGTTATTTAAACAAATGCCCTATTTGTGTGCCTTTTTCTGGATCTTGTGTATTCATGTTGCAAATCTATGATTTGTGCGACAGCTTCTCCTCTGACTTGCTTGAAGGATTACCCGAGAAAGGGTGAGAAACTCACATTATCGCCCAGTGGAACTTTGGCTGCAATAACTGATTCCCTTGGTCGTATCTTGCTCTTGGACACTCAGGCACTTGTTGTAGTCAGATTATGGAAGGTTTCACTTAGTACCCATGTTGTTGGATAACTTCTGAGTTCTGACATTCATGGTCAATTTAAATGAACTTCTTCGTCTTTGCAGGGATACCGTGATGCAAGCTGCTTATTTGTGGAGATGCTTGTCAATAAAGATTCTTCCACATTGAAGTCTGCCCATCATGAACATATAAAGAGTGATTATTGCCTATGTTTAGCCATTCATGCACCGCGAAAAGGGATAGTAGAGGTACCTTTTCATTAATACCTGATTTTATTCCCTTTGTGATTCGCTTGAGCACAGTTAAAAATATGTTCTTCAAGAGTGCATGCTTTGTCTTATTACCTCAAACCGAGATAAACGCAAGGGCTCTCTACTTTTAAATCATCTGCACAATTTTCCTAATATCAATGGCAGCTGTAATAAAATGTTACCTATGTTGTCCTATGGAATAGACGCGTTTCTTGTTTGAGCATCAACTATTCCCTCTCAATTTCTATTGCAAAACAAGTTGGTGTCCCATCATTTTCCGAGATGACACAAAAGTTCAGGTGGTTTTATTCCTGCTCGTGATAAAATTGACAGTTCTTGAGTTCTTCCCATGCAGATTTGGCAGATGAGGACAGGACCTCGTCTTCAAACCATTCCATGTCCGAAAGGTAGCAAAATACTGCAACCCACATATCGCTTTAGCTCATCGGAAGCATCACCATCCTCATACATACCCTTGGAAGTTTTCTTTTTGAATGGAGACTCTGGTCAATTATCTGTTCTCAATAGATCTCTTAATTGAAATGCTATAGAGTCTGAATGGCATGTACAAAGGAGCAGGGCTGAAAATCAAGCCACTGCCACCCTAATTTAGAAACATTCCGTATTTTTCCTTGTACCAGTGTAAAATTTCCCTCAATCTCTGCATATATCCAAATTTGTTTTCTGTTTTGCCAAAGATCCTAATACTATACTATCAAAATAGATGTGATTATGCTCCAAAAGGTGTAGCTGAGTGAGTGGAGCATGATTCTTGTACAAGAAAGTTACAAGTTTGATTCTAATAAACTCTTTCTTAGTCAAGTTTGTTGCTCAAGGTATTCCTAGTTTGATTTACTTTTCTTGTGTGGTTTGTGAGTTATGCATATGATATGAGTGGGGTGGTTGGAGTTTCTCTCGTCATCTAAAAAAAAATGTGTCTATCTTTTTGACTACTCAAGATTTTGTATCCTCGGTGAAAATTAGCAATACATGATACCCTCTTCTTGGTGTATTTATGTGAATTGGATTTGCACTCTATTCTAATCAAGTTCTCGTGTTATGACAAACAAATTTATATGTTATCCTTGCATAACTCGCATTAACAAGTACAAAAACACGTGAGTTATGCTTGCACAATATGCAAATTTGACTTGTACATTAAGCTAATTTGGTTTTTGAACAAGTACTAAAAAAAAAAAAGAAAAAAAGAAAGAAGAAGATGCAAGTTATGCTGGTATGATATGCTAATTTGGTTTGCATCTTGAACGAAGGGGTGTTTGGTTGGATGGAAAATCTTTTCCATGGAAAAGATTTTTCATGAAGTGGAGGAAAATGTGATTTTCCATTGTTTTTTTGGTTGGATAGAAAATGTTTTCCATTGGAACTTGAGTTCCCAAAATTAAGAAAAATAAATTCTTAGTTGGAAGGTGGTATAATGGAATTTGGGAAGAAAGTTTGAGCAAGTAGACTATTTTACCCTGATCAATAATAATATAATATATTATCACTATTAATTGTTAAGGGCATATTGGTCTTTATATTCATAATTCCTTACTATTCCAAATCCAACCAAACAATGGAATTCATATTCCTCCAAATATTTTCCAGCGAACCAAACGGGCGGTAAGAGTAAAACTCTATGTACTTCAACATTTTGTTGTCTATCACTTATTTCTTGATTGATCCAGAAAATATAAAGAATAACAATTTGTATTCTATTGTTGTCTATCACTTATTTCTATTTCATTTTTTCTTGTTTGATAAAATCCGAACACGTGGCAGAAATTATATTTTATGAGAGTACACTTATCATTTTCTATTGAACTAATTTCGCTTGTTTTAATTTTACCATTATTCTTAGATGAAATAGGTAATGATTTTACACACAATATAATATTACATTCACATAATGAAACTAATCTAGTTGAATATATGCTGAACCCATTTGAGTCAACAGGTACATACAAAAATTTGAACTCTTGAGCTCCAAAATTATAATCTCTTTTTTTTGAACCAATTAACAAGCCTTACCTTATGTAAGGAATAATAAATAAATGAAATTAAAAAAAATTGTGTAATAAGTTTGTTTTTTTTTTAACCTCTAACATTTTTATTTTTTGTCATATTAAATTAATGAGAAAACGTTGACAGTTACTACTCTACATCCCAAAGCCAAAACACAGCGGGGAAGATAAGAGGCTGGATTTGGGTTGTGGAATCTGGACCCTTTCCCTGTCCAGCTGAGATGGGTTTCTCTGTGTTAATGGCAACGAGGTGAGTGAACCCACCACCCTTACCTTACCTCACCTCACCTCACGTCTTTCTTCTTTCTTCTTTCTCTCTAATTAATTAATTTCCATTTCTTGCAGTGGGTGTAGCAGTAGCTATGGGACACCGGCTCTGGGCTGGAAATCTTCAACCTCGCTTGCCCAATTAGGGTTTATCCCCAATGGGCTGAACGCAATTCGGACCTCCCGCAGAACCGCAAACTTCATACGGGCGTGCGCCTCTTCTTCTTCTCCTTCAGGTGCCTTTCTTGCTCAAACTTGTTGACTCGGTTCTTTCATTTTTATGTGATGATACGGGTTCGCATATGTTTATCCACATTGCCAAAATTAGTAGTGTTCTTATGGTTTTCAGTATTTTCGGTTTTGCATTAAGATGTTTTGGATGAGTAAATTGTAATGTTGGAATTAGCAATTGACGGAAGCTGGAATCTTGCTAATTTGAGTGCGTTCAATTGAGAGATGAGTAGTTAGTACTCCGTGTGTTATTGAAGTTCTATTTATGGACTGAAGTCCAAAACTTTAAGTGTTACACCACTATTGGATTGGACAACAAATTTGCTGGAATAAAAGGAGACAATGGTGGTGATGCTTTGTTATAATTCTGGTACCCCTCTGCATATTGTTGTGCTCACTGTATTACTTAATTCCTTTGCCGGGTGTAAGAGAAAGGGGGTGGGGGGTGGGTTGGGAATGAAGTCAAGCTGCCAACTTTTCTGCAACATTGTTTTTTTTCCTAATGAATATGGAGCTAAATGAGGCATTCTTCTTTGGCTTGATCAAATATTTTATATTTTTCAGAACCACTTTTGGTGAGGGCAGCAAGAAGAGAACGTGTTAGTCGCCCACCAGCTTGGATGATGCGTCAAGCGGGAAGGTATATGGCTATTTACAGAAAGCTTGCAGAGAAACACCCATCCTTCAGAGAGAGGTCAGAGACAACTGATCTCATTGTCGAAATTTCTTTGCAGCCTTGGGAAGCTTTTCATCCTGATGGAGTAATCATCTTCTCTGACATATTAACCCCTCTTCCTGCATTTGGAGTCCAATTTGACATTGAAGAGGTTCGTGGTCCTGTGATTCAGTCTCCCATTCGTTCTGAGGAGGGATTGAGAACTTTGCACTCTATTGATTTGGAAAAACTACAGTTTGTGGGGAACTCCCTCAAGATTTTGCGGAAAGAGGTATACAACTTATTCACTCAAGATACTGTTATATTACATCACTTTTATTTGGCATTGACCTATCCAGCAAACTTTTACAAGCCAACTAAAATGAACTTACTGGTCAACTCTAGGTCGGGGAGCAAGCTGCAGTTTTGGGATTTGTGGGAGCTCCTTGGACTATAGCTACATACATTGTAGAAGGAGGGACTACACGCACATATACAACAATAAAGGGCATGTGCCATACGGCTCCACATGTGCTGAAAGCACTTCTCTCTCATTTGACTAAGGCAATTACTGAATATATCATTTATCAAGTTGAATCTGGAGCTCATTGCATACAAATATTTGATTCTTGGGGTGGACAATTACCGCCTCATATGTGGGAGACTTGGTCAAAACCTTACATTGATGAGGTAAGCTTTTGGTCTTGTTGTTTGTATTTCTTGGGGACTCTTCAAAAGTGGTGCAATCTTTCCCAATTTCCTTTGTAACTGTTGATCAGTTATGTCAGTGAGAAGGAATGGATTGGTGTGTGATATAATTGATGCATTTATCCTACCATCATTCTGCAACCTTTTTCTTCTGAAGTTTGGAACTTTTTTGTGTTTCTCAATGCTGTTAGAGTGTTAGTTAATCTGAAGCTTTGTTTGATATTTAGGATAGATATGATTCCAAGTTTCGCAGTAATATTTATAAGAATGTGTCATAAAATTGGGACTTGAAGAACTTTAAGTTAGACTTAAAATACATGAAGAATTATTAGATTTTATACCTTCTCAGTGATTGTGAGCATCTCCTTGTTGCTATGAGAAATAGCATTGGAAACTTTATTTATTTATTTATTTTTTGAGGAAACTGTGCCTTTTATCAAATTGTTGGGAACTAGGTTTTAGCTGTTATTTGTAGATATCCACATCTTGCCAACAACCACTATTGCTTATACTTTCTTTCCATTTCTTGGGGTGAGGATTTGTTAAAAAGATACGGAGTAATATTTTTTTCCTGTGGCTAATATATTGCTGTGATTGTGTGGTCAGATTTCAGAAACCACAATGCTTTATTTGTGGTATAATGTGTTTTCTTAAAAATTTAGTTGACACCTCTCAGAGCTTTCAATGCAGATAGTAAGTGTAGTCAAGAGGAAGTGCCCACAAACACCGCTTGTGCTCTACATTAATGGAAATGGGGGGCTCCTTGAGCGGATGAAAACTACTGGAGTTGATGTAATTGGGCTTGACTGGACTGTAGATATGGCAGATGGAAGGAAGCGACTGGGAAGTGATATCAGCATACAAGGCAATGTTGATCCTGCTACCTTATTTTGTCCTCTCTCAGCTTTGACCGACGAAATCAACAGGTTTGTTACACGGCTGAACAGTGTTAGATGGGATATTGTTAATTATTGATGAACTGGACAATAAATTTAACATTAAACCAACGGATACAAAATTTTACAAGAAACGGAATTAGATGTATTTCAAAATACAAGTACATATATTTCCCATTGCTTGCTTACTTTTTGTTCTTATTGTTTAAGCTAGTTGCCTGAGCAGGCTGAGCTGCTGACTGCTTGTTTTGTGTGATTTTATTTTAAATTAACTTCATAAGCAAATAAATTCATCGCCAAAAGGAACTGGGGGAAAAAGTCATGACTCTTAAGTGGCACTACTCTATTCATAAACTTAAATTTATGAGTTGATTGCCTGCATTAAATATGTTAAATTCCTGAAAATGGCCATGGCCCACAAGTTGTAGGAACTTGGAACTCGTTTTTCAGCCAGAGCTAATGTCTGCCAATTCATTTGCACACTCGAATGCTAAACCTAAGTTTATGAGTTGGACAAGAAAATGTATGTACAGTTGGTGAAAAAAAATTGTTGCAGCTTGATGGGTATTTCAGAAAAAGATGAGGTTATCCTTGTTAATGCCATTTATCTATCTATCTATCTATCAATGGCATGAGCAATAGCGTTATTCAATTTAGAGCGCCAAATTAAGGGTAGTATGGGTGTAGTATAGATTTCATATCTGGTGATTTTAATAGGTTTATTCCTTGAATCGTTGATTGCATGAGTAAAATAGCTGATAGTATATCTTTGACAGGGTTGTAAGGTCTGCAGGACCCAAGGGTCATATCCTGAATCTAGGCCATGGAGTGCTTGTTGGCACACCCGAGGAAGCTGTGGCTCATTTCTTTGAAGTTGCAAGGAGTTTCAATTTTGATACAATTGAAAACCATGCAGCAGCTGAGGCATCTAAAGTCACGGCGTAAAGGACAAATTTTGCAAAGGAGGCAAGGCAGCAGCATAGCATTATTATTACATCAGTAGCTCACTAGTACGTGTCTGAGATGGGAGGAGTTTTCTGAACTTGAACTTGAACTTGGTAGGTCCTTTACATTCTTGTGGGCAATTAAGTAAGAATGAGTCAATTCATTTTAGTTGTATTATAATATATTGTTTCTCAAGTATATTAATTATTTTAGTTGTACGTGTGAGCCTACATATGTGTGTGGTATCTTTACTGCATGATCCTGCCTCCACCCAATTCTGAAATCATCTTATTCTTCTTCCAAGAGAAAGAGATTATGATTTGAACTTTTGGTATCTCATTCTTGGATGAGTATCTCATTTGACTCATAGTGGGAATGGCATGATTCAAAAGAAGTTGCAAGTAGCAAATTAAAGCTAATAATGTTAATTAGTGACTCCCACTTGCATTTTTGCTATAAAATTTTGAAGCATATACTTCCTATCATTTGGCCCAGCTTGCCCCACTCAAAAGTCTTTCATTTTGATGGAGGATGGAGAATGGAGGTATCCCATCCAGCAATCATATCTTTGGTCATTCATCCAATTACTATTCATTTTTATTTTGATTTTTAAACAATAAATCCTAAAATGTGCACCAGACATTACGTCGCACTTTAAGATATGTAAAATCGCAATTTGAAAAATGGTACCACTGATTTTTTTTTTTTTTTTTTTTTTTAAAATATCATGCATTCTGAAAGATGATACGACCCATACAATTGTCTTAAAAAATATCGTTGGTCTAATCTATCATTTTTTTACTGTACTATATTTTATTTTTAAGTGCTACTTATGTTTACCGTAAAAAGTACGAAAGAGTAATTAGAGAGAGGTAAATAGACACACTAGTGAGATGATGCCTAGTTTTGAAGTTTTCTAGCTTGGGTTTCATGTTCTTCCGTCCTCGCTTGGGTAGTTGTGTCCTCCTTGAAGATTTTGTTGGTAAGGCTATGTTGTAGTGGGGTGTGTGTGTATATATATAGTGGAGTTTAGGTGCGCGCCTTAACGTGCGTTCAGTGTGGTCGCACAACTAGGTATATAAATATGCACCACATAATGTTAGAAAATGTACAACACAAATATATACTATTAGATACGCATCGCCAAGAAAATACACCATTAGGTTTGCATAAAAGCACTACGCAGTGTTCAGAAATGCACAATTAGGTGTAAGGAGTTATGGTGCATTATATTGGGTGTATTGTGTGTTTCTTGGTGTATTTGTGCATTTTCATTGTTGTGCATTTTCCTAATACTATAGGTGCATTTTGTTGACATACACTAGTCACTCGTGGTGTATATTTCAAATGGCACAGGAAGGCGCAACCGCATTTGAGCAAACTCATACATACATACATACATACATACATACATACATACATACATAAAGGATCATGTGAAACAATTGCCTTAGTTGAGAAATATGATGAAATTATATCCGTAGATTGAGTCTAGATCAAGGGTCGAAATTGGAGATTTTTTTAAAAAAAAAAATGCGGTGGCATTATTGTAATTTTGTGTAAGTTAATTTTTTTTCCTTCTAGTGCACATTGTTCCTTCTTCCAATGCACATTGTTATGCCATACAGTGCACCTTGTTACTTCTTCCAGTGCACATTGTTATGTCATACAATATACATTGTTCATTCTTCTAGTGCACATTGTTATGTCAGTGCACATTGTTCCTTCTTCTAGTACACATTGTTTCTTCTTCCAGAGCACATTATTGTGCCTTACAATGCATATTGTTGTACTTTACAGAGCATTTTTTTTTTTTAAATTGTAGATGACAAACTTTCTTTAAAAGATCAATTAATCTTGATCACTAGTTACTAATTTGAGTTGAATATTGTTTGTTTGTTTATTATTTATGATCGTTTATGATTTGTGTTGAAGATCCTATATTAAATTTAATTTTTCAATAATTGTTTCACATCTTTCTGCCTTCGGTGCGCATTTTTTGCCTTTCAGTGCACATTGTCCCTTCTTCCAGTGCACATTGTTGAAGTTTGTAGGTGGCGGTTTTTTTTGATCTAGGGCTGAGATTCTATCTTACTTCTCACCTGCGACTTTCTTCTCACCCGAACCCCTTCCTATACATATATATATATATATATATATATATATATATATATATATATATATATATATTAAGGCTATGTTGTGGTGTGTGTGTGTATATATATATATTCTAGATCAAATGCGAACAGGGCTTTTCATGCGGGTGGTGTGGATTCTACCATTAGGTATGTATAAATTCACCAAAAAAGTGTATGTAAATATATTATAATGAAATGCACAAATGCATCACACAAAAATGCACCACACAAAAAATACACCACACCTAATGGTGCATTTGCGAACACTTTGTGGTGCATTTATGCGTACTTAATAGTGTGTGAACGCTCTGATCCTATATATAACGGATCAGGTGAAACAATTTCCTTAAGTGAAAAATAGGGTGTAATTACAGACGTTGATTCAGTCAAGATCTAGGGTCCAAATTGAAGATATGTAAAAAAAAAATACGGTGGCATTATGATAATTTTGTGTAAGTAAGTTAATTTTTTTTTGTCTTACAAAGCGTTTTCTCCATTCTTCCAGAGCACATTGTTATGCCTTCCAAAGAACCATATGACATTGTTATGCCTTCCAGACCAATATATGGTCGCGCTCCCATGAGAAGCACTCTTAATGTGAGAACGTTAGGATATTATTATTATTATTATTATTATTATTATTATTATTATTATTATTATTTTGTATAAGGGTATTTATGTCTTTAAAACCTATTTCATTTCTATTTCTTTAACCAACCAAATATTGGAATACAATTCCTAAAGTGTATTCTTTCAGCGAACCAAACAATATAATACAATTCCTGTTCTATTCCTTACCTATTCCATTCCCATGTGGAACAACATTCTTATTCCCTCCAAATTCATTCCGTGAACCAAACGTGCTGTAAATGTTAACTTTAAGCAGTAAAAAGTGAACTACTGAACCAAATAAAATAAAATTTCAGTTATAAAACTCTAAAATCAAAACCCTAGCTACTTGCAATGTACTTTCGTATTTTTGCAAGTGCAAACTTTTAATACTAAATATGTAAAATGTTAACACTTAACACTAAATAGCAGATTTTAGTGTTCACATTTGCATAGTAAAGTTGGTGATAATTATGAAACTGTCGCCGCATTTTTTTTTAAATATGATATGGTGCGTTCAATTTTTTTCAGATGTAAGGTTTTGATTAGTTCTTAATTTTCTCCTACGGACTTGTTCTCATATGATCCAATACCTATATATATATATATATACATATATATATATATGGGGTAAAAGATCATGGTATGATGCCAAATACAGAATAAGACAAAAAGAGTGACTAGGTTCATTCATATCTCTCCAAAAGCTGAAGAAATGATGGCAGTGCAAAGAGAATCACATTACACCCATTGGCAAAGCAAAAGTTAAAAAGGGTAATTGATATTTTATTATTGATTATTGATTTCTTTGAAGAAATTCTCATTTATTTAAATATATATCCAGCAGAAAAACAGGAAACATTACATGTAGAAATCGTAGGATGCGAAATGCGTGGAAAATATATAAATAGAAAAACTATAAGTATATATTTGTTCCTTAAATATGCATAGATATTGATTATATACTACTCGGTAGTTCTTTTTACAAAATAGATCTTAGATTTATTTTTAATTATAATTGGAGAAATGATCATAAAACGATTCATCAAATTTTCTTAAGTTTATTAGTAAGAAGCTACTTTGAAATACTAAAAAGCTTACTTTTAAAAGTTTTTATTCATTGTAGATTTATTTATTTTAATGTATATTTGACCATGAGAGGAGAGAAATATGAAACATCTTACAAAGAGTTGATAATATTTAATTGTAAATTTTTTGTATTTTTATATTTATAAATATAATTTGATTGTTTTAAGTATTGTGATAATAATATTATCATATGGCCACACGAGATACATTTTTTATTTGTAACTAGTGTAAATATTAAATGAAGGAGCCTCTTAACACTTAAATATGATTGCCAAAGACCTTGTGGTGCAGTGACATCAAACCCTTCCCTTTATACGGGAGGTGGTGGGTTCGAATCTTAGTAAACAGATAGTGCATTGTAATAGAGTTAGTATTATTAAAAAAAAACACTTAAATATGATTCTTCATTTATAAAACTTGACCTGAAATTTAAATACGGAGTATAAATTATTTTGTGAAATAAATACAAGGACATAGTGGTCACAATCAATAGAAAGTTATGAAAGATTCTATCTGCAAAGGTGAAGCTAGTAGGGCCTCTTTTAAAACGTTAATAATATTCTCTAGATATTGTGTCCCTTGCTTTTGCGATATGTATCAAGAAGAATAAAAAGCATCCTTTGATTTTCAAGAAATTGAAAGGCGAGTAGCAATTTATTGCTAGACCTAAAGTTTGGAGTAAAACTTTCACTCAAGTTAATTTTTATAGTGGTGTTAATTCTGGCGTATTTTTTTTTTTGAGAATAATTTAACGTATATAATATGTGCATTGTAAAGGTATCGGATCGGGATGTTTGGACCAATGAGAGGAAGGGTAGATTTAAATGAGAACAAACTCCTTAGGTAAAAGGTAAGTATTAAATTTAGCTGCCCATTAAAGTTCATCAACGAGTGAAGGTTCTAGTAAAAAAAGTTCAATTTTATAATTATTATAAACATTCAAATTTGTAATAACTATAAACTAATCTCACTCTTTTTCCTTGTTTTTTTAATTAGCAACCATAAATTGTTGATCTGTCCAAATGGATGTATTAGATCAATCCTCCCTTTTTTTTTTTTACATGAGAATCTATTCTCACTTGAAGGCTGAACCCCTATAAGGACAGGATCGATTCCATGACTACCTATTGTGCATCTTGTAATATTTGATTGTGTATTCGCAGATAATTGATTGTGCATTTGGAAGCATTCTCCAAATTCACTATCAAGTATTTCCCCAAAAAATGCGATGGCATTGCTGCATTTACAATTGTACATCTTTTAATGCGTAATTGTGCATTCGTGGATAACTAATTGTGCATTTGGAAACTTTTCTTCAAATTCACTATCAATAATTTTTCAAATGCACAGTCGAACATTCTCAAATGTACAATTGTAATTACAAAAATGGCATCACTTTTAATTTTTTTTTAGCCATTGATGATCTTAGATAGACGAATGAGATTAGTTTTCACATTCTTAAGTGAATAGTTGTTCTCATTTGATCCCAATCATGTTCACATGAGAACTATCTCCCACGTAAAAACTATGGGCAAATCTAGGACTTTTATCTTCGGTTTGTTTGTGAATAGTTGTTCTTTTGCATTTTTTAGCCATGGGCTCAAGTTGTTGTTGTTGTTGTTGTTGTTTTTTTTTTTTTTTTTTTTGGGTGTGTTTTTAATTGTCTATTATTTGAGTATAATATTATCTATTTTTGTGATTAACCTATGTGTATTTTTTGTAGGCAATATACTAGTGTGCAATGTGGCCTCCTTATGTGCGCATTTTCACTGTCGGTTGTGTGCATTTTGGATAATTTAGAAGAGGAACAAGGTCATCCCGTAACAAGTGTGCATTTTCACGGTGGATGGTGTGCACTTTGTTAAACCTATATGTGCTGGTTGGCATTTTCTAATATGTATTTGCTATTTATGTTCCAGTAGTTTAGGTTTGTTATAACTTCTTGCTAGTCCTTCTCATCTGGCTCTATTTATACCTAGCTCACTTTGTTCATCAATGCATAAGCTTTATATTATCTCAACATGGTATCCAGAGCCTGAAATCTCCAACGAAAGTTTTTTTTCCTATTCTTTCTTCGCTCCATGGCTACTATCACCCCTGCGGTTGCTTTCTCAGACAATACGACCATGACTGAGGTTGTCCAATTAACTACTCATGCTCACTTTCCCATCACGCTCACTTCCACAAACTTCTCTGTTCGGAGGCGCCAGGTCTAGGCCACTCTTATTGGCTACAATCTGCTTGGCTAACCGGCCAAGTTCACAGATACTGCTAACACTAGCAGGAACCCGTGCCATTTAATTTGGTATCGCCAAGACCAAATTATCATAAATGCACTACTTGGGAGTTGTTCTGACACGATACAACCCCACATTTCTTCGACTGCAACGGCCTACGACGCATGACAAAGACTTGTTGCCAGTTATGCTAGTGCCTCTCGAGGTAGAATTGTTTCTCTCAAGGCAAAGCTAACAAAAAATCTGAGAGGTTCACGGTTTGTTACTAACTACCTCAATGATATGAGATCCATTGCTGACGATCTTGCGTTAGCTCAAAGTCTAGTTTCTAATGAAGACCTAGTGGTTTATATTCTAACCCAGCTAGGGGATGAATACAGTTCCATCATCTCTGTTGTCCGCATATGATTAATACCTATATCTTTGGATGAATTAAGTGATGTTTTGACCGACCATGAACGACAATTAAAAGAAGTTGAGGATGCCCACCAGTCTCTTCTTGCCACTGCTAACGTTGCACAAAAGACCTTCTCTTCATCACGGAACAATCAGTCATCGAACTCTACTCGGAGGTTTCGTAATAACAATAACTCCAATCGGCAAAGCTGGCCGCAAGGTGGGAATAACCGGTCTGGGGTGGTCTGCAAGTTCTGTAACTTTCCAAGACATGAAATGAAGGTATGTCGCAAGTTGGCAAAATTTTTAAAGGAGCATAATGTTATACCCATGCAGGTCTCCACGCATCTGCAATCTCCTACAGCCAACTCCACGGTTGGTCCATCCCAGTCATAGCTATTTGATAGCGGTGCTTCCCACCATGCCACGCCGAGTATCATTCCTCTCTAGATATTCTCTGAATATAGTGGGTTGGACGATATTCGCTTGGGTGATGGTAAATCTTTAACAATCTCTCATGTCGGTCGATCAACCATTCCCACATCCTATTCTACTCTTACTCTTAAAAATGTCCTACGTGTTCCTAAGTTACAAAATAATTTAGTTTCCATATCCCACTTCCTGTCTGTACATTCCACATGTTCTTATAAATCTTGTTATGTGTGCGTTAGGATCTTCTGATGGCAATCCTGCGTATTGGCTATTTTGGACCAATGTGAGTATATAGTTGGATGTACATGGAAGTTGACATTTTCCATCGGTGGTACATAGATCGAGTTGTGCATGTTGAAATCCGGAGTAATATAATCAGCGATTGATCTTTGCGGTTCTTGAGGTATTCCATAGTAGTCTTCTTCACGATTGTGTTCTTGTGGATTTGCTCTGTTAGCTTGTGGTTCTTCAAGAATTGGTTCTTCATGGTTAATCGGCCATTGTGGATTAACTGGTATAGGGGTGGGTTTGGTATAGCTGCTCCTCTTCCTTGTGGATTTCTTGTTGCGCTTGATGAAGCCATTTGTGATTTCTGGATGTTTTTCTTCCTAGTTGCTCTATTGATTTCTTGAATATAAGGAAATAAGCTTTGATTTCCTTTTGCTCGCGTGTGCATTCACCTGTTAAGATTATCAATGAAGCAAATATTCAACAATTGACTAGAAGTAGTCAATTGGGTAAGTAGCAAAAACAAATAAAATAGAAAATGAAACAAAATAAAATGGTGTGGATTAACAATGCTCAAATCTAGCAATCATTCAATCAAAATAAACAAAACATTTGACAACCTATTGCCCTCCCCGGCAACGGCGCCATTTTGACAGATGGTAGTTTTGGGTAGTTGTTGAGATGTCAAAAGATATGTGTATATATGATAAAACGGAAAGTCAGTGACTCCCCGACTGTCGGTCTCGAAGGAAGGACGTGGAGGTGTGACAAACGTTTGTGTGTTTAAAATGATTGAGTTATGCTAAGGATTCGAGTTTGGTGAATGGTGATTCGAGAGTGAAAGGGTTCATAAGGGTTGTGTGAAAAAGAGAGTAAAATAAATAAGATTAAAAGGTATGTAAAGAGGTAGGGATTGGAGAGTGTTCATCTATGTTGCATCCTCGTGTGTCTAAGGTAGTGGATAAACAAAGCAAAGATGTTGGCTATTCAGGAGTGTGTGTTCTTAGTCCTCTTCCACCTTTGTGTACTAAGGCTTTTTGGACTTAGAAATGCCTTCAAGCATCCAAAGTCCTAAGAGACAATTTCTCAAACACTTAAGCTACACACTTTCCTACTATTCTTAAGAAGTCCGTAGGATCTATGATTGTTACAAAGCTTTCTATCCTAACTCTAATCAAAGACATGAAAGAGTCAAGAGCTCAATCTCTCATCTAGATTGGCCAAATCCAAACAAGATATAATCAAAACAACAATCAATAGACAAGAATAGATAATCCAACAATCCAAACATTTAGATCCAAAATAAGATATAAGATCATCACACTAGCAACATATCTTCACACAATCCAAATCCCTAGATTAAACTAGCCACTCATGATAAGAAATTCAAGACAATAGCTAATTCAATCCAAGAACAAAGTAGTAAAATAGATTAAGATCAAATAGAAATCACCTAGAGTTGAATTAGTCCTTCAATCCAAGCTTGTTGTCTTGCTACAAGGAGAATTCTCTAAACTAAGCTAACTATTCTAGTAAATGAAATTGCAAGGAATGGAGAAAGTTCTCCAAAAATTGGAAAAAGGAAGACTCCTCTGAAATTCTATCAAGAGGGTTTAAATAGTCTCCGAAATGTAGCCCTAGGAGGAATTTCGCGCAGTGTCAATTCCACGCCCCTCCACACGCGTGTGGCCATGCGTGGATGGCTACTGGAACGTGGCCACGCGCACCAACACGCGTGTGGCGGTCAGTTTGGGTCCTTCGGGGCTCCGGACTTGCTTGGTTTGTTCCTTAAGCTCGGTCTTCGTTCCTAATAGCTCCCGGGACTCCTGTATCGACTCAATTTATGCTGAAGGTAGCTTTGCGTGCGGTTAGTGAAATTAAAGCACATTTAATCACAAATTTATCATGTAAGGATACTAAAAACGTTACAAAGCACCCTAAATTATACTCAAATAATTGGTATCTTGGGAGCTTATCACTAGTCCCAAGACTTATGGGAATGGGTTTTGAGGAAGTCACAGGGAGACTAAGTTTGGTCCTGGAATAAAACTCTGGGAGTCTAGAGGTTTTGGGCCTGGAATAAACTTTGGGAGTTTGGGAAGCCTGACAGGTATGCGCATTATACTTCTCATAGTCATTATCCAATGACTATAGGAAGTGGGGGACTTATGATGGGGTCACGAGGTATGGGCTTAGAATTTTTGGTTTGGGCCAAGCCCAAGGTGTCTCAGGCCTAAAGTGCAAGTGGGAAGGAGGATCTGTGCATACCAGGAGGAGGGGAGGCGCCGCCTCTGCCGTTCGGAGGGGGCACCGTGTGCCGCGACGGCCGCCCCCGGCGCGCTGGTTGCGCCACGCAGCGCGCGATCAGCGCGCCACATCATACCTGGTAGCGGCTGTCGTGCCGCCACCAGGCGCGACTGGAGTGCCTTGCCGCGCCTGGGAGCAGCTGTTGTGCCGCCACCTCCACCGACAATCCGTGGTCAGGGCACTCCGTCCGTGATGTGTCCTTCGTGCCTTCTTCCGTGGGATCTTGGACCTGTTGACCCGAGCACGTGGATGGTGGAAGACGTGGGAAGCGTGTTTGGTGGGAGATGACGCCTTCTGGGTGTTGTACACATGGAGGGTGCCAGGGGCTCCATCAACAGTATAAAAGGGGGGTTTTGGTCCAAGCAAGGCATCTGGTCAAATCACGATCGACTCGATAGCTTAGTGGTCATGTCTTCCTCCCTTGGTTGATACACCTGGGTTCGAGTCCCCGTAGCGGCATAGTATGGTATTCTTCGGTATTTATTTGTGTATTAGTCCCTGAATTCCTTATTTATTTACTAGTCCCCTATTATTTATTTATTTATTATTTGGGCCGCCATTTCTTGAGCCGGTACCTTTGGGCTTTGTATATATTCTTATGAGTCTCACGTCGCAATCAATAATATTACTATTTCCTGTTCTGTTCTATATTATTATATCTGGTTTATGGTGGACCCGGTCCCGATAAAAGCATCAATACCTTACTATGTAAAATACAAATATACAGATACATATGTGTATATGTGGTTTCTAGATAGTTTAACTTAATATAATTTCTCATTTAAAAATTTAGCTTTTACTCTTCTTTTTTTTAAGCCCCACCACCGTGATTAAAACTTATGACCATCAATTTAGAATGATAACCCCGATGCAATCACACTATATGGTAGTTGACTTTTGCCTTTTACTTATTTTAATTTGTTGGGCGAAGACTTGGAGGGTTGAGTCCATCATCTTTTCATCAAAATGTGGTGTTGATTGCAACGCAAGTATTAGGAAATAATTAAAGTTGTGTGTGTCTTCACTACTATATCTATGCCTTTTAGCATAATGGTAAAAACTTAATCTTAATAATTGGTATCATGGTATGTCACATGGAGAAATGTGACACTCATTGTTACGCAAGTAAAAGAAAATAAAGTTATGCATTCGCTACTAGTTATTATAACTTTTTGCATAGTGATAATCACTTGATCCTGAAATAATTAACTTCTTTTTATTATTAAAAATTGACTTTTCTTTAGAGTTTACCTTTCATTTGTATGATACTTGATGTGAAATATGTGTGTGCGCATACTGCATACACACGTTGCGTGGCAGCTTGAAGATGTGAGTTAAACATCTTGTTGCCATCGAAACATGGCATTAACTACTATACAAGTATAATAAAATAAAGTTATACATTCGCTACTAGCTATAACTTTTACCGTAATGATAAGTGATTGATTATATATATATATATATATATATATATATATATATATATAATGCATTTTTAGTGGCATTTTGTGCATGTTTATAGCTAGTATCCTTCATACAAAAGATCGGAATTATATTAAAATTCCCTACATTCAAAATTTGTTTAAGATTAGACTAGAGTGTTGCCCCAACTCTAAGATGGGAAGCATTGATCATTCTTAACTATTAGGCTTTATTATTAAGATACATTTACTATGCAAAACTAGCTTTACACTGAGTAGCGAAGACAATTTTATTATATTTTCGTACCAGTCAGTGCCACACTTTAATGGCATGATGTTAGGCTCAACCCTCTAAACGTCCGCCCCAACATCTACAATGCATGAAAAGTCTTACAAAGATGAGCATTTTCATATTTCAAACACTTTTTCACATTTAAAACTCACATGAAACTTTTGTGATATATATATATATATATATATATATATATATATATATATATATATATATATATATATATATATATATATATAAAAGAAGTTTTAGGGTGTGTTTTAAATCAAGGGTGTAATGGATTTATAATGTACTACTTTTAATACTAATGGAGTTAATATTTACACATATTTAAGGAAAAACATAAAATTTGTGAAAAACTGTACTATCTATATTTTTAAAATTTACATGTCTTTCCTCATTTTGTGTTTTTAAATTATAAAAATTTTTGTTTCCCTGTATGTAATGTCCCATTTTTCATTACCTAAAAGGTCATTAACTGTTCTTAATTACATCGAACTCACCCCCTTCCATATAGGAGTGTAATTGGGTGCCACTAGATCACAAGGTATTAATTATAATATTTAACTTGAGAAGTAATTTTCCTGGCGCATGGCCGAATTTTAGGGCGTGCAAAATGGCAACAGCACAAGTCCTCAATTTTTAGAGGGTCCAATATTTATTTTTGACCTAGCTACTTAAGAAATAAAAAAATCTACAATTAATTTTAAAACACATCAGTTTTATCCCAAATCACTTCTCTCTCCTACTAATTAGGACCTAATTAATTGAGCGTGACAAAACTATTATGTTTCCCATCGGCATATATGATGTCTGAAGTCCTAAATCTACAGAGATAACTCAAAGTAAAAATCATTAATATTTTATTTATTTATAAGAATAGTGCCACAAAAATTCAAAAACCAGCCCAGTCTTGATTGCCGACAAAAGCATATATTATATACCATGCATAACAAAGAGTACATTTGCAGCTGCAGTAGCTTCACATCATATTACATCCGTACGTGCGTGAAACAACATTACTCTACTCCATCAATACTCTTCCCCCAATACTCCATCAATACTTTTCCATTACACCCTTGATTTAAAACACACCCTAAAACTTCTTTATATATATATATATATATATATATATATATATATATATATATATATATATATATATATATATATATATATATATATATATATATATATATATATATATATATATATATATATGCCACTGCTCCCGTGTGTCCACCATCCTCCATAAGTCCATGTGGACAATCTAGATCCATTGATCTTGAAACTACTTATGGTCACTTATGGCTAGGATTTAATGACATTATTTTAAAAACTTTTTTACTGCTGTAATTCCATGGATTGATTTGTAATGTTATAATGGTTATTTATTTGGATTAAATTTAATTATAGGTGATTTGCATGTTTGTAGGAACATATCATACGGTAACCATGGAATTCGAATTTCAAAACTTCAACGCTTAGGATCCTGAACTGTGCATTGTGGGATTTTTATGTGTGCAGCTCCATAGTAGTTGCTAATTATGTAGAGTTTATGATTGCATTAGTCTTGAATTGCAGTGAGGTTGCACCGTCGGCATATAATAGATATTAGGTTTTTTTTTCATCTTTGTAATGTGCACGTTTTTTTTTTCAAATTTGTGTGCAACTACATAGATGTGTTCTAGGTTTGGTATTGTGCAACTATGTGCGTATGCCTAACTGGGGGTCGATGTGTGCACCACTTTGTGGGTTACTGTGCAACTTCAAGAATTGTGCATGTTCACTAGTTTTATTGTGCAACTTATAATTCTATTTTTTTCATCTGTGCAACAATTTTTGTATCTCTGTGTTTTTTGAATCAGGATTATTAGTTCAGATGGTTTGTCACTACACGTGTATGGTTGTTTCCCTATTTAGAGAGTAGGTTACTGATGCGTAGAAAAAATGAGTGATGGTGAGTGTACGGGTGTGAAATGTCGTTCCGCTGAGGATTGGGGGTTATGGCACGTAATATGCAATCACAAAACTAGGCACTAGCATAAGGAGATCAACAAGAAGCTAAGCAAACGACAACAAGGTAGAGCAAACACATATGAACAATAGATAAATATAAAATAAATAAATAGGACTCAAGTTAGCGGGGATTACCATCTAGATGCTTCAACAACCTACGGGGTTAGGGAAAACAAATACTAGCGGGAATGCACATAGGAATCCTAGTCTAAAGCAACAATTGTAAGCAAATAAACAAGAATTAGAGCAAGGATTGTCCCACTTTCATGATGTATCAATCCCAGCTCTTAAAACACAAAAGCATTTAAAACCCCCAATTTCCCCTATTTTCATGGGAAGAAATTGGGTCTATGCAAGGGGTGACACGAATTCATCACCCAACTCTCATTGAAGCAAGGAATCCTCCAAATACATGTCAATGAATATGTACATCAAACATAAGCAAGATTCAAACACAATACCCTCATAAACACATGAATCCCAAGTTGAGGTTCTTCCCCTTTTTCACAATAATCACAACTTAAGCATCAAAATAGATAATAACTTTTAGCATACTAATAATAAGTGTTTAATTCTAATAGATAGTATTTTGAACATAGTTTCTAAATATTATTAATATGTAACCTGCAGGCATTTCAAAACACCAAAGTTAAAAACAGTAAGGATTTTGGACTATTATTTAAATGTTTTATATTAATTATTGCATAATATTATTTTGGTAATGTAGTGTTACACTAGAATTTTCCAATAATAATGCATTGTACATCAAAACATGCATAATAAGTTGATTTGAGATGATGGATGTCATAGATGAAGAGAATCTCTAACAAGGACATTGAAGGGTCTCATCAGCTGATCAATGTACTCAAACTAAATTGTTGCAAATATAAATAAATATAAGGGAAAAAATTTCAGTCACAAATGCAGAAATGATCATAAAAATGTGACAATGCCCTTCTATTGTTCATCGTTGATTTACGAAAAAGTTCACAAGTGCTACCCAAAAATGCAATCTGGGTGAAACTCGTTTTGTGGCCTTAACTGAGAAAGAAATATAAGAAAGTAAACCAGCTCGCTTAAGTTGTCCATAATTGATCGGCTCAAACAAAACAAAATCAATAGACAACTCTCACGAGGAGTCAAACTCATAATCTTATGGCAACCAAATCAACTGTCTGACTAACTCGGCTGGAGTTGCCCCACGCTGTACTCAGCTCGCATGTTGTAGAAGAGACGTGTATTGTCTTCTACAACAAATGAATATAGCTATTTATGCTTCTGTTGTTAAAAAAGAGACGTTATCTGCATATGTTGTAGAATAAGCGGGCGTGTATTGTTTTCTACAATGAAATTATGAAAACATATGGTTATTTATGTACTAGTGATTTTTTTTTTTTTTAAAAAAATGAGGGAAAATGATTAAATATATCTTTGATTTTTACATGAAAGAGCAATTAAGCCTTTGAACTTTAAAAATGTACAATTATACATTCAAATTTGTCATTTTGGTGCATATAAGCTCAATAACCGATTATTCACCTAGAATAACCCATCATTAGGATTTTGTCCACAACTCTAGTGACCGACGAATGGTCACCATTGCCATTGAAGAAGAAGGTGATCATCCGGTTGTTTTCTCTATCAAGTGGAGAAGGCGACCAATCTAGTTGCCTTTCCCACTGGAAAAAGTGCCCAGATGTCATTTTTATTTTTTTGAATTTCGGCGATTTTGCGGCGGTCAACGATGATAAATAATGGTATTTTACCAGTAAATAAAATTTATTTGACTCATTTTGAAAAGTCCGAACGTTTAATTGCACATTTTAAAGATTAAGAGTTTAATTGTTATTTTGTGCAAAGTTCAATGGTCTACTTGACCATTATCCCAAAAAATAAAAATGACAGTATTTTGATTGAGTAGAAGCCCAGTATTACAAATTTTTCCTATATATATAAAAAAAAAATCCTATAACATAGAATCCTCAGTGCAAAATAAGGTAAATATATACAAATTCAAAAAAAAGAAAACTATTTGTGGTAAATTTTATATTAAACGTGTATTGTGACAAGTATCATTGTTATGTTTTATATTTATAGTTTATTTTTTATTTATGGAAAAATTCGTACCTACTATGAGTATATGTTTTGCTGAAGTTTGCTTTGTGACTGTAGTTAGCAAGCAAATTAAAGGGTCACAAAAAGGTACATCAACTTAGGTTGCTCATAAATGACCAATTTAAATAAAAAATATCAATAATCTTTTACAAAAATAAATTAACTTAGATTTCCCTCACACGTTATGTTTTTAATTTGTAGATTTAATCTACCCAATATTGTACATATGTACATGCCAAACAATTAAAGATCGAACAGCATGCAGAATCCTAAAAGCTGAAACAATGACTAGACAAAGTAGTACTGGATCGAACAACAATATTGTAATGTTGCAGTGTCGAAATGTTTCAGTCTAAACACCTAAAAAAACTCAAAATAAATAATTCTAAACATATAAAGAATTCAAGAGAAAGAGGATCATCATAATCATAATACATACTGTATATACTATTATCCCCTCTCTCTATATATATACATATACATACATGATACATACATATATATACATATATACATATACATACATACATACATATATATATATATATATACACACACACACATATACTAGTCTTTTCTATGCACGATGTGCAAAAACAAATGTTCAATATTTATATTTTTAAAGATAACTAACAAATTAAATCCTTACTAATTAAAATATATATGAAATCAAATTTATTTATTATATTAATCCAATATATAATGTCTACAAATATTATTATCATTAAAGAATATAAATATATGGTAGATATATGTGTATGATTACAATAGTCGAAAAGATAACGGAAGTTATAACGGTATGGTTATTTTTGTCCCAAAAATTATATAGTACAACTCTAAAAGCACAATGTACAAAATGATTAGCACTACAAATATGGACATAAATTAGGGATATAACTTTGATTGAGACTTATTATATTTTTAGATTATATAACATTGCTTCTTTCCTTATGAGGTAGTACAATATAATCCCACATAATGAGAAAAACTACTTATTTAAGTATGAAATGAAATATTATACTCTTTAGAGTAGATAGAGTGGATTGAATTGTTTATATCCAAAAAGATTCATCGCCTAATTAACAATGAATCGCGATATTTTGATGATCTTTTCTATCTAATAAATCGCAAATTATATCGTGGACCGTGGTCCACAATGCATTATGGACCGCGGTCCCAAAACGACGTCGTTTTGATTAATGAAATAGACGGATGAATTCGCGCCACTCACTTTCTTTTCATATATACTGCAGTTTCTTTTCATATATACTGCAGTTTCTTTTCATATAAAACTACAGTTGTATATTATCGAATGAAACTATAGTTATATCCAAAAGAAACTGCAGTTGTGTTGAAAGGAAACTGTAGTTATGTTGAAAAGAAAGTGCAGTATATATGAAAAGAAACTGAAACTACAGTATATATGAAAAGAAACTGAGTGGTATATATAGAAAAGAAACTGCAGTATATATGAAAAGAAACTGCAGTATATATGAAAAGAAACTGCGTGGCGCGAATTCATCCGTATGCAATGTTTCATTAATCAAAACGACGTCGTTTTGGGGATCCGCGGTCCACAATGCATTGTGGACCGCGGTCCACGATATAAGAACTGCTAATAAATGGGGAGTCTGTTTTCATATATATTTAAAATCGTTTGCCTTACACCCACCCCAGAAGTATATGCTTCAATAGGAATCATAATACATGGCTAGATTAGAAATATATGAAAAAACGTCTGCCTTAACTCAATAGGTAAAGTACATTATATTACATAGTTCAAGCATTTGCGACTTACCCATTCAGTGATTTTAGTAATGAACATTCTCAAATTAGATTGAGTCGGGTGAATATAAGAAAAATTATATCAATTACCAATTTATTACTATAAAAAAAAGTCATTTAAAAAAAAAAAAAAGGCAAGCTAGGTACTAGCTAGATTTAAACCACCACTAGAGTAGTATATCATCAATGAGAGACATAAATACAAGACTAGCCTAGGGTTTTTTGCAACACTAGTTTAGGGTTCATCATCAATCATATATGCATCAAGAAAGTGCAAACTTCATAAATTAATTTTAATTTGGTACCTAAACCACCTAGACATAAAAATACTATTCCAATCATCTGCAAATTGAAGAGCAATTAATCACCTTAATTGGGCCCATAATTTCCATTTTAATCTCTAAAATAAAGTACCAATTAACTCTTTCAACACCTACCATATCATAAATTATATATATCAGTATAAACTTCAAATTATGTATCAAATACAGTCTATCTAAAATTTGATGCACATCGATGATAATAGAAAATTAAACTATAACATATATAAATGAAACTTAACGAACCCACAAATTTGTTTCAATATAGTGGACCAACACAGCTGATTCTTGAATTTATCTGATGAATCTTCAGAACCATAATCTGGACACAGCTGATATATAGAGTGGTGATGTTAGATACACATATACATACATATATATACTGAAGATCAGGGATGAGAAGAATTGAAGCAAATAATAAGGCTTTTATTGGAAATTAAAGCAGGAATGTAAATTTTACCATTTTCTCCTTGCAAATATTCAAGAAGCCGATTGCATCTGAAAGCTAGGGGTAGCAGTAGGTTCTTCATTAGGCTTGAGAACATTATTATTATTAGCATTAGGATTAGGATTATTAATAATAATGTTTGTCTTTATTATCTTCTTCTTCTTCTTTTTCTTGTATGGGATTCCTCTTGCCTTAGCCTGAGAATCTCTGACTTCCCTGAGATAAACGCGAATGGCGGCGCTAGCAAAGGGGTTGGTCTCCGGCAAGCCGCCGTTCTCCTCGTAGGCGGCGCGGAGGCGGCCGATGAGGGCGTCGAGGCTTCCCCAGGCTTGGCGGAGAGGGCAGGTGCAGGGGCCGGCGGGGTCGGGTTGGCCGAAGAACACGCAGGCGTGGGAGTGGACCTTAGTTTTTCCGAACTGGTCGAGGTATTTAAGGAAATCCAGGACGTGGGAATAGTGGCACTGAGACAGCGCCACCGCCGGCCGTTGATTCTTCAGGTACTGCCCGAACGTGTTCCAGTCGCGCCGCTTCTGCGACTCGTACCGGCTCAGCTGATGATGAACGGCGCCGCCGCCGCTGCCCGGTTGCTGTAACTGCAGCGGCTGAGGAGGAGGAGGAGTTGTCATCGTGGCGGCGGCTAATCTCGATGACCCTTCGCCGTACTCTCTTCTCTCATCCGTACTACTGGACGTCATCATGGCTGGATATATAAATGAGAGCTAGCTTGCTAGCTGCAGAGAAGAGAGAGAGAGAGAGTTTTAATGGAGATTTTAATATGATGAATGATGGAGGAGCTGAGGTGAAAGAAGACATGAAATGGGTCCAAAGGAATTCAAAGTGCTTTTAGGTCATATCTTTTTTTTTTTTCTTCACTGCATTACTCCGTATTATTATTTTACTCCTTTAATTGTGTACTACTAGTATGAGATATTTTTCATTTTTATTTTCATTTTTATTTTTATGGAGATGAGAGAAATACACAGTTATTATCCTATAAGAGTGTCTACAGGGTAATTCTATCTTGTGATCTTTGTAAGAGTGTCTACGGGGTAATCCTATCTTGTGACCTTTGTAAGAATGTCTACTAGGTAATCCTACCTTGTGACCTTAGCAAGCAAAGACTTTAATTTAAATGAGGTAAATCAACATATGTTGTCATAATTAATTATTAGCTTAAACCAAAAAGGTCAATCGATTTTTTTTTTTTGATGGATGGAAGCTTGGAGAGTTGGAGGGTTTAGTCTAACACCTTGCCAGCGAAATTTGGTGCTAATTGCTATGTAAGTATAAGTAAATAAAGTTGTACATTACGGGTAATTATAACTTTTTGTGTAATGGTAAATGATTCATTATGATATTTTTTTAAAAAAATAAAATTTTAAATTTATTTCCTTTTTATATAGTTGTGCCAACATCATCACAACAATCATTATTACCAATATTAGCAGAATTCAGCACTTTGATTTTCACCCTCAGCTAATTAAATGAAAATTAACTCTTTTTTTTTTTTTTTTTTTTTGGGAGCCACTCGATTAGTCGATTATAATTAAATTAAGTGATAAATGAACTGTTTTCAATACCCAATAATCATCAATGAAGTAGGGTGATTGAGTGCAAGTAATAGATTTTGGAGTGACTCAATTATGCACATAAGTAGTAAATGGTAAGTTTTAGTTACCAAATCTCCTATTTATTGACTGGGACGGTGATTGAGAATTTGAGAGTACAATTTAAATAATTGAGTTAATTCCATTTTTAATTTGGTCCTAAATTTATAGGTGGCAGTCCACTTTTAGTTCTTTTTTATCGGAACATTCTAATTTGGTCCTATCATTATTGTTGCATGACCATTTTTGGTCCCCCATCAACAAAATCACTGAAATACGGTTAAATACAAGGCAATTTTGATCTTTTTTATACAAAGTAGGTTAACATGCTATATTATTTATGTTTATTTTTTTGAAAAAAATCAAATTTGAAGACTGAAATGCTCTTGTATTTGACAAAATTTAGAATGTTTTGTTGATAGAGGACCAAAAATGGTCATACCACAATAATACTAGGATCAAAAGTGGATGTTCCAATAAAAAATGACTAAAAGTGGATTGTCATCTATAAATCTAGGACAAAAAATGAAATTAACTCTAAATAATTTTAACAAATTTTAGAGTAATTTGATAGCGTGTATAAATGAAAAATAGATGATTTTTAACCCACCTAGGTTTGCTAGCTAGCTATGTGCTATGTTGAGCTTGGGAAGGATATGTTAAACTTTGGCCTGCTTAAATTTAATCATTTATAATATATCAATTGTAATAGAGTAAATAGTACTAAATTATTAAAGTGTCATTTATATATGATATTTTTTATAATTTGAGACATAAAGTGTCATTGTATTTTCTAAATTATTAAAGTTCAAATTATATTTATTATAACAATCTCCAAATAAATAACTAAAGTCACTTACTGTAAATATCTAATAGTCCAAGAAATTGTTATGCAATTTTCAAAGATAATATAAGAAGACAAACTAGTTAACTAGATATGTCTCACTCCATCTAACAGTCCAACATAAATATGGAAAATGTTCTGTTTCTTGGTAAATAGCATTTAATTTAATGATTCATTAAATTTCGTATCTTTAATACCTCTGAGATCTTTATGATATTCATTACGGAATAATTTTTACCCATGTGAATTCGCCAATCTCATTAATTTCAGTATCAAATTGTTGAGCGGTAACCTGGAAGGCCGAGTTCAGCATCATGTCATTAAAATAAGGTATTGACTATTATGTAAATATAATAAAATTTTGTCAAAAAAATGTAAATATAATAAAATAAAATTGTGTCTTTATTTCTAGTTATAAATTTTGACATAGTGGTAAGCACTTAGCATGGCAATTTGTATCAGAGTAGGTCTCATGTTCTAATTGAGACCGGTAGGTAATGAGAGGGGATTATTGAGTAGCAGTTTATTAGTATTTTCTTATAATAAATACATATATATATATATACATATATATATATATACATATATATATATATACATATATATATATATACATATATATATATATATATATATATATATATATATATATATATATATATATATATATATATATATATATATATATATATATATATATATATATATATATATATATATATATATATATATATATATGTTAGGATCAAGTAACATGTACTTACTGTTATACCAAAACCTATAACTAGTAGCGAATATGCATGTACCTTTATTTCCTTATTAGTCAATGCCACGTTTCGGTGACAGGATTCTGAACTCAACCATTCAAGCCCCCCACCAAATAATATAGTATGTGTCTGTACATGCATATATACACACAAACATATACATATATACATATAATAATATGCTGCCAAGGGGAATAATTTAATTGGTAGGCATGTCAATCTTAACCCAAATCGATAAAAAATCAGTCTAGTAAGTCAAGTAGTCCAAACGGGTTAGTCCAAAATTTAGTGAGCTAGCTCGATAGTTCGAGCCACTTATTAAGGTTATTCTTCATTAGAGTAGTGATGTGGAACATAAATACATAGAGTTTAGATGTACGCTCATCTTTAGTACTCAGTATTATTTTATTAAATTTTTATATAAAGTTACAATTAATTGTATTAATTAATACTAGTAATAAACATAATATGACTAATACCTATACCTATCACCTAACAGCTAATTTACCAAATATTTTTCTACAATCAACTAATGTTATCAACTAGTTATACCCTCTAATTAACCTAATCAACTAACAACTAATAACTATCCGCAAACAACCATTTTGTGAATTTCAACTACATTTTCAGCAAGATTTGTCAAACATAACCTCTATATATATATATGCCCTCTACGCTCTTAGCATGCATAAAGCTAATAATCTAAATGGGAAGTTTTCTCTAATAAAAGTATGAAATCTTAGCTTGGGAACTTCAATAATAGTTGTTATATATAACTTTAATGAGTAGACAAAAATATAAATTAATGGAAAAAAATACCATATGGGTACCAAAAAGTAATCTGAAGCTGCTAAATTTGGGCCTTTTTCCATTTAACAAATGAGAATTTGTTGAACTGATTAAAGGTCACCCACCAATAATGTATGTATCAGACAGTGACCATAATTAAAGCTGTATTTTTTTAAGGATAAATTAAAGCTGTATTTAATTTTAAAAAAATTATTTAAATCATTTTATAGTTACAGTTTAGGTAATCTTCACTTTTACCAATTACCCTATATGAATTTACTCCACTCAAAAGTCAAAACACACATGGTTGTGAGTTTTTTCTTAAATCAAAATTACTCTATATGAATTATTGTACTCTTTATTTTGTACAAATCTAATCAATCTATTAAAAATTTAATAAAAGTCAATAATATTAGTTCTTAATTGAAATGACAATTGTGTTGGCAGTGTATTAAGTGTTTTTCTTTTTGTTACTTTATATTTTCTTTCCAATTTTACCCTTCACATTTTTCTTTCGGCCTTTATTTTAATATTCGGCCTTTATTTTAATATTAGTCATTAATTGAAATTAAAAATATGCTACTAGTATAGGTGACATTAAATGCTTATCTTTGATATTGTATTATATATTTATAATTTCTTACCAAGTTACCCTCAATATTTTTTTTTCTTTTGTCAATTTTACCCTTATTATGTAAAATACAAACACATGCATTGATGCATACATGTGCATATGTAGTTTCTATAAATATATTTTAATTTAATAATAATTTTTAATTAATAAATAATGGGTATCTATTTCAATTGATTTTCTCTTTGAAATTTTAACTTCTATTTACTAGTTTAACTTCTTTTTTAAATAAAAAATTCCTTATTATTAATATTATTATTTTATAAAAGAGTTTTGTTTTTCATTTGTATCTTATTTGATGTGGAATATATGCATCATTTGCTTATTTTCAACAAAATATTTTCATACTAATAGAAATTAATTGCATTTGCAAAAAGCTAATCTAATCATTTTAAAATGAGTTAATACCACAAATGATCCTCTGACTATTGGGGTAGTACTCCTTTTAGTCCTCAACTTTCAATTCGACCACAAATGGTCCTCTGACTTTCATTTTTGACCACAAATAGTCCTCTGTTAAAATTTCTGTTAAATATGTGTTAAATCTAGGGGTAATATTGTCAAATTGATTAATATTATTATGATTACTTCTTTTTTAAAATTATATGACAACATAATTAATTTCAAACATTAATAAACATTAAGTTAATAATTATAAAAACAAAATGGACGTGACAAATTACATAAATGAACAAATTAATTAAAAATCCATGATTAATGTTCGCAATTTGTACTTGATTAATTATATTAATTCAGCGGTGACAGCCTTCATTTATGTCCCAAACAAAATGTTTGATCAACTAATGAAAAATGAAAACTATTAATCAGCCATATACGAACAATCATGAAAATGAAGGAAGCAAGGTTTATTTTAAAAAAATTCTTCCATTTTAATCTGTTGGTTAAATTAAAAAAGATAGCACTAATATTAAATCTTCATTTTGTACGCATAATTACGAGAAAAAGGTGTATTGTCTTTTTATTTAGGAGTATTTATATTTGTTAATTGTTTCAATTATGCTTGTTGGTGAAAAATTATAAACATTTTTATTTTATGACCATTAGATATATCAATTTGACGATAATACCCCTAGATTTAACACCTATTTAACAGAAATTTTAACAGAGGACTATTTGTGGTCAAAAATGAAAGTCAGAAGACCATTTGTGGTCGAATTGAAAGTCGAGGACTAAAATGAGTACTACCCCAATAGTCAGAGGACCATTTGTGGTATTAACTCTTTTAAAATACAATACATACTAAGTTCAGTGCCCTCTTTTTTTTAAAAAAAAAAAAAATGCCAAATAAGAATATTTCTTAACATAAAAAATTAAAGTTACATCTTCTAATATTTATAAGATTTATGTGCTTCTTTATTTATTTCAATAATTTAATTTAACTAACTTTTTATTGTTCATTAGGCATTATTCAATTGCACATGTGTGTATTTACAACTATTATTGTTAGATATAATTAATATTAAGCAAATTTCACTTTTATATATATATATATATATATATATATATATATATATATATATATATATATATATATATATATATATATATATATATATATATATATATATATATATCGCGACATTGCCACATTTGGTCATACTTTTTTAAATATTGTCTCATTACATAGATCAAAGAACTAACATGTATGTAGTAATTCTATCATATCATTCAACTAAAAGAGTTTATGAAATAGGGAGAAATATTGCATGTTGGGACCAGATGTTTAATTTGACGGCTTGAATGATAAAATTACATAATATAATGACCCTCTTTTGTTAAAGGTGGAAAAAATCAATTTAAATAAAAAAAATAATTCATGTGGCAAACAAATGAAAGTCAATAATGTAATGATACAAAATTTAAAAAACTAGGACTAAATAGATGCATGTGATAAAAATGTTACAATAATTGATGATTAAAAATGAAATTTGTTCTATAATAATTTACAGGGTTACTACAAATTTGCATTTTTGTATAAGTTTAAGATTTTAGTTAGTTAAAATTGAACACATCCTTCGATCTTACCCGTTGTTATAATGCTACATTCCTCACATGATTTTAGCCTCTCATGCACATGGGTCAAACTACACTGAACAATTGAATTCGATCAATTAGCTAAGTCTAACTTATGACCAGGGCCAGCCCTGGCCATGTCGGGCCCGGGCGACCGCACAGGGCCCCCAAACCCAATTTTTTTAAAAATATTTTATGTTTATTACTTTTATAAATAGATATCTCTTTGTATATTATAGTGAAATCTAAATGTTAAAAAAAAAAATCTCTCTTCCCCTGTGTTCTTGTCACTTTATTATTATCTTTGTGTTTTTCGTTTTACTGTATTATATTTAATTAGATTGCATCTCAAAACAAAACTAGTGAATGTCCAAATTAAACTATTAGACAGGACCCCTATTTTTAATGCAGAGCCCTGCTTATGACTATATAGATTCATATGTTCTCTCTTATTTTTTCAATGTGAAATTCTTAAATTTCACTTATTCACAAAATTCTTAAATTTCACTTAAAGCGATATTGATCTTATTATACTCGAACAATATATGGTTGATAAATTTTTACACTAATAATAATAATAATAATAATAATAATAATGATAATGATAATGATAATAATAATAATAATAATTGTTTTACGGTTACTTAAAATGTAATATTAATAATTTGGTAAAAATTTGTGTGAGACCATCTCGCAAATATTTGTCTGTTAGATGAGTCGAGTTGTAGATAACTTGATGTGTAAGTATCACAATTTGAGTTATAAGTATTACAATATTTATCATTAGTAACAATCAATTTTACCCAAAATAGTATCACGTACAATTTCACATATAAGTATTACAATGTCTATCATAAGTAATTATTTATTTTTAATTCAAATTGATACTAAATTTTCTACAAATAAGTGTTATGACTACTTATATTTCACATATAGTTATTACAATATTTACATTAGAATTATACTTTGTAAGTAATTTCAGTTATAAGTATTACAATATATATCATTACTAACAATCATTTTACCCTAAATAGTATCACAATTTCACATACAAATAATACAATATATATATATATATATATATATATATATATATATATATATATATATATATATATATATTATAACTAACAATTATTTATTTCAAATTGGTATTAATTTTTTTGTGATAACAAGCATCAAGATCCATAAAACGTTCTCACATAAGTCTGACTCAAATAATTTTAATGGGTCTAAAATTAATATTTGTGATTATAGAATAGGAATAAAAAAAATGATTAAACATTTACAGCATGTTTGGTTCATAGAATAGGTCTGAATGGAATATCAATCCCGAAAATATACTTATTTCATTATTATTATTATTATTATTATTATTATTATTATTATTATTATTATTATTATTATTATTATTATTATTATTATTATGCATACAATAATAATAATAATAATAATAATAATAATAATAATAATAATAATAATCTATACTAATAAGAGGCAAAGAAAGTTAGGCATATAATGGGTAGAAAAAATGACGGTCAGATTATTAAATCAAATGGATGGTTCAGATTGTTTATATTTATATTTTTTCTTGAGATTTCCTAATTTATTCTTAATTATGCGATTATCTGTTAAATTTTCTGTTAAAACTTTTTTATCTTTTCCGTTAACTTTTAACTTACCCATTAATTTCTATAAGTATGGTATTAGGTTCGAACCTCATCCCAATCAAAGTTGGCATAATTGTCTAACATATACTACGAATATGTTATAGCATATTATTCAAAAGTATGTACTCCACTTTATTACTCTTATTAAATTAAATAAATTAGTAGTAAGAAAAAAAATACATATGCATTTTTTTAATTTATAATTCGATGTCTACAATGCATTTATTCAAAAAAAAATCATTATCAAAAAATTTAAAAAGAGATATAATTTCATTAGTTATATATATTGTTTATATTTTCTACAATACAAATATTCATTACCTTCAAATTTATTAATTAATTATATTTACTACATTGTTGATTTATTTTCACACTATATTGTAATTAAATATCAAAGTTATACTAAAAAATAATGTTATATATTTATTTACCTAATATTATGTTAACAACATTGGAAACAATTTAAAAAAAATATTTGAAACCAATCATATTAACTACTTAGGCATGATTTGTTGACAAAGAAGACATTCAAATAACCCAATAAATTGATTTAAAACTCATTATTAAAAATGTCAGTGTAAGGCAATAGAACATTGTGACAAACTTGATACATTGAAAAGATGTTGAGACTATAACATTGTTGGTATCAACCTTTCAAATTCATAAAAGGAAGAAATTTGAAAAATAGCTACTGCATTCATAATCTTGTATGTAAAATACTTATTGTGCATTATATTCTTTAAATATATTAGAACTAATATAAATTTATAATTCATTCATTTTCTACTATCAACCTCTTTGGATTAAAGACAAAATGAGCATCGATCTTGACAATAAAAATAGTTGGTATATAGGATTGGGCATTATCTCATTCACGCAATGCGCGTGAAAAACTCCCTCCCTCTCTCACATATAAAACCTTTTGTATGAAGGGTATTTATGTCATTTGAACACTTATTTGGTTTTTATTCTTTCAATCAATCAAACACTATAATATAATTTCTGAAGTCTAATCCTTTAGTGAACCAAACAATGAAAAACAATTTATATTTTATTCCCTATATATTCCATCCCTATGAAATAACATTCCTAATCTTTGAAAATTTATATTCGGTGAACCAAATATACAGGTATACATATACGGAGTATAATAGTAGAGTAGAGCATAGCGATTAGCTAGGTTCCGGTGAGGAAAAAAACAACGTTAAGTGTTTCATAAGCCAGGCTAGCATTAATATATTATATTACAGCTGTGGTACTAGAAAATTAAACATTTTGACGCTAAGAATAAACATATAATAATAATAATGGTGTATAGATAGACAGCAGTGGTGTCACTACGTACCATCACCATCATCACTACTGCTAATAATGCTTAGTGATAATATTGTATATTAATATCTCTCTCCATACACACTACACTCACTAGTCATGTTGCTTGTTTTAGTGATGTTTTTTGTTCTTATTTACTCTCTCTCTCTCTCTCTCTCTCTCTCTCTGTGGCAATGCTAAAACACACATAAATTTCTGGGAATACAATGGGAGGGGCCTTGTGCTGCTGTTTCCCAATTTTAGGCTAATTAAGCTGTCAATTTCATCTATACATCATATGATTACACTCAAATGTGTGTTGGCCAACCTAGGTTGGATCAACTCGGACTAAGAATTCGGAGAAGATACACTAGTGTTTGGTAAATTAGTTGTATATCATTTTCAGTTCAAAAAAGGGAACCCGCTACTCATTTGAAATGGTAATCGGGATGTCATCATACTACATGATAGTTAGCTATAATTTGCACTTATTTATTAGCTATAATTTGCAGTTATTTATTATTATTATTATTATTATTATTATTATTATTATTATTATTATTACAAGGACGTGTGAAATAAAAAAGAATGAAAAACATTATTATTGTTGTTACGGAAACATATAAAAAAAAAAAGAGCAATGCAGATGAACAACAATAAGAGAGATATAAATGTTAGGGATAACAAGGATAGAATGAATAAAATGGTCATTTCATAATTAAGGCCAATTAACTAACCAAAAACTCGATCTACTTTTCAGATTTTGGCGCAAATACTTGAAATACTTAAAGTAGTCTCTTGACCAACCAAACCAGTCAAAATTGACTTGTCAGCTATGTTATCAAACATGACATTTGTAATTCGAATTTATGTTACATGTTTATGTTTTTTTGAATGGTTGATTATTACCCATATGATATCTTGATCGATATTCAAGAGTTTCTTTTTTTTGAGTTCTACTGACTCGAGGCTCGAACCCACTCCCTTCCACATGGAAGTGTATACCGAATGCCGCTTGACCACAAGGTCTTTGGCATATTCAAGAGTTTTATGAGTTGTGGTGTTTATATTTGAGTATGCGGGCATATTTGTCTATATTACCCATAAAATTTGGTTAAAAATCACTCATCGTGCATTAGTGAACGTACTTACCTTATTATATCTCTTGATGCATAAGATTTTCATGCATCAATCATTACTTTTGTGCTTGAGTGGGGTGCATTTGTCCATAATCCATTGAGCTTTGTTAAAACTTAAAAGTCAAATTTTGTTGAGTAAAAAATTAAAAATTTATTGTCCTAATTATTATACAAGTACAAAGAAATAAAATTGTGATAATTTCACTCCTATTCATCAGTATTTTTTTTAAAAATATATACACTTGACCAACTTTTTTAGTAAGCGTTTACTAACCACCTCATTATGAAATTGGCACTAGTCCTACCCATTGGATTTAGAAGATCTATTTCCTTCTTTCCATTTTTTTTTTTTAACAAATTAAGATAATATTGATTAACAAAATTGAACTTTAATTTGTGTCAAATACTTCTTTATAAGTCAAACATGTAAAACCTTCCTGACGGGGTAATTGGGTAAGCACCCGACTCGAACCACGTACAAGCAAGCACCTGACTCGGAACCACAGGCAGACAAGCGGACACATGAATCTAACGGCAACCCATTACACAAGCGGCATATTGAAGAGAAATTACTCCAACGCTCCTTATCATTATTACCGGGACTTAGTATAGGCATTAAGTGTCCGTTACATTCACATAAGAGTCGTTACACTCATAGGTATAAATAGGGAACCCTGTTGTAGGAGAACATGCAAACTATTGTACTGAAACTATTATACTTACCTTTCCTAATATTATACGGTAACCATTTTTATCGTCATTGGTGCTCTTGTTGAGAGATGAGATCAAATCTTAGGCAAAACTTTACAGATTACAAAAATTAGCTTATTACTAAAAGATAACACGATCAAGATCAAGATTACAAAAAAGCAACAGAGAAAGAGATACGTGTCGGCAAAACAAAGGGAATTCGTGAAGAAGGAAGTGACCGCATTGTCGTAGGCTGGGCATGTTAAAGAAATCTATTACCCCCAGTGGTTGAGCAACATGATTTTAGCCCCAAAAGGATCCATGTGGAGGATGTGCGTAGATTATACAAATCTCAATAAAGCTTGCCCATGGACCGATTTCCACTACCAAACATAGATAAACTGGTGGACGAAACGACGGGTTGCGAATTGATGAGTTTAATGGATGTCTTCCGAGGGTACCATCAGATATCCATGCATGAGAAAGATGTCGAGAAGACATATTCTACTACTTGGTTATGCCGTTCGGCCTAAAAAATTCAGGCGCCACCTATACTCGCATGGTGGCCAAATTGTTTAGAAAGGTGTTGTGGCGAAACATAGAGGCATATGTGGACGACATGATCGTTAAAAGTCGCAGAATCGTCTCCCATATATATATATATATATATTAGATGTGAAGGCCAATGAGTTGAAGTATGCAAAATATATATATATATATATATATATATATATATATATATATATATATATATTGCATACTTCAACTCATTGGCCTTCACATCTAATAGAGTTCTGGTCAAATCTTATTTGGAGCAGCTTCAAAGTCCATTATCTTATCATATTAATTTGATGCTAATTTTTACGCAAGTATAAATAAATAAAGTTATCATACTAAACTTTTAGCATAGCATTAAGCATTTGTGATGGTGTTGGATGTAGACCAACCAACCTAGAGAGTCAAGTCCAACATCTTGCCATTAAAATGTGATGTTGGCTGCTATGTAAGTGTTTAATTTGTTCATGACAAATTCTCTTGATCACTTAAGCACAAAGAGCACAAAAAGTCAATACTACGATGCTCAAACCCATGACCTCCCATTTAAGAGAGCCACTTTGTACCACTAGTTCACAAGTTCATTGGTTATTATATGTTTTATTTAATTATACTATATTTGAGAGATGGAAATAAAATTGTCTCAAATCTAAACTAATTTTTCATATAAATTATGAAATGTGTTTGACAGAAAGTGTTGGGCCCGACTTGAAATTAGCCACTTTTGTCAATATCTTAGGGTAAATTTTATCCTACGCATCGAATATGACATAAAATTACAATTACGCTGAATGAGCAATGATAAAATTAATACAAATTAAATGATAAAGATATTTGTCCCTAGACTAATCTCATATGTCCTTTTAGGATAATTAAGGGTTGGAGATTAATGAAAATTAAAATAAAAAATACAGTGTCATTTCTATAATATGATGGTGTATTTGAAAACACTTGATAGTGCATCCTCAATAACTAATAGTGTACACACGTGAGTGCAATATTATAGATTTATAGATCATGAGTGCACTATCAATTATTCGCAAATGCACTATTAAGTGTTTCTAAATGTATCGCCATCATAATTACAAAAATGTCATTCTTTAATTAATTTTCAACTATTAATCATCTTAGATGAACAGATGAAATTAGTTCATATATTTTCATAGGGCTATTAATTCTCACATGATCCTACTCTATATATAGTATGATAAAAGATGTGAGTTGATAAAATGTAGCTTGATGCAGTGGATATATTATTTGGTACGGTTGAGGAGAAAGGACAAACTAAGGAAAAAAAAAAAAAAAAAACCTCTAGGGACTAGGAATAATTGAAATACCTAAAATATCCAAATGGTTAACCAAGCATGAGAATTCACACTTTCAAAGAATTGTTGGCAAAAAAAATTCTTGTGAACAAAACGAGTTGTTTATTATATAAAATTTTTTTGACTGTGAGAATCTTGAAGTTAAGTAGATAAAGCTTTAAAACATATATGCATGGAAAATTCTACAGTATCATATTATACCTTCCTCCAAAACTTTCACAGTACAGTACGTACTCCTAACATTGTTTGTTGTTAATGGTTTGGTTGGTGTTACATGATCATGTCTCATGTGCTTTTTTTTCCTTTACTTTTTATTCTCATTCATCAAAAAAAAATATTAAAAAAGTTCTTTAATACCATATTTTTCCATTTTGTATTATTAAACATTTATTACTATGTTGGAAGACTTGGCCAACAACACGTTCCCTCGCAAATTATCGTTTGCACTTCCCTTGCCAAATTATTGTCTGAACCGTAGTCTGAAATTGAATCGTGAGTGTTGAATGTAAGATTAATCCTAAGGATTCTTACTTAATTTTAACAATAATTAATCATCTGAATAATTATTTGATTTAATAATAGATAATTAAATAAAATAACGAACATAAAAATAAAAGGACCCGGACACAAGAAATTGGTTATACGCAGTTCGGAACAATCATCTTACGTATCCAAGGTAACTCAATGTTTACCCAATCCACTAGATGACCATCCAAAATTATCCATACATCATATTACTCTAGTTTCATTATAACAATACTATAGTATCATTTTAATTATACTACAATTTCATTTGACAATATACGTTATTGCGTGAGTTTTATTTTTTTTTAGTTTCATTTTTCACACACACTAGTTCAATTATATAGTAACATTGAAGTATAATTTAATTACACTTTATGTTCATTTAACAATATATGTTATGAGTTTTGTTTTTTTAGTTTCATTTTTCACACACAATAGTTTCATTATAGCAACATTAAAGTATCATTTTAATTCTACTACAGTTTCTTTTGACATTATACGTTATTACATGAACTTTTTTTTTAGTTTCATTTTTCATCACACACTAATTTCATTTAAAAAAAAAACACTAAAGTATGATCTTAATTCTACTACAGTTTCATTTGACAATTGTATTGGACATGGTCCACATAGCACTATATGGACTGTAGCGCTCCGTATATAACAACTGAACCGGCCTTGTGGTGAGGGGCTAGATCAGACCAACCACATCTTTATTATTTTTAAAATTATGGCATCATAAGATATTGCAAAAATTCCAATTAACCACATAAAATTAAGGAGATCTGTTTAGGAGGTTTAATCAACAAAATGGTGATTTGATTAAGACAGTGAATGGTCCACATGCATAATGGTAGAAATTGCAGTCCCCACTTCCAAATCTACCCAATAATGTAGAGTTTTAAAATGTTTTCTTTTGTGTAATTTAAGGATATAAGTTGAATTATGCACTTTGAGTTGTTAGAATCATTAGCCTCCTGATTGCAACAATTAATCCCAAGTTAAGCACTGAATAGGGACAAGTTTTCTCATTTCAACAACCAAGTTAAACATTAAAAATCTATTACTACAACGAGGATGTTTGTTCACCAATTCCTGCAGTACTCCTTTTCATGGATTGTAAAACAAAATAGAGCCTCATGTTGCTCTAAGAGGAGTGGTCGAGTGGGAAGAATATGATTCTCATACCTGAAAGTTACAAGTTTGATTCTTTCTAATATCTTTACGGTCGAACCTGATATAAGGGGTCTTCTTAGTATATTTTATCTATTCTATGTATGTGATTTGCGCATGCTATATATAATGGATGTGATTTCCTTCCTTACTAAAAACAAAACAAAAATAAAAATAAAAATAAAAAATAGAGCCTTATTATTGCAGTTTTTTACAAATTGAAATAATGTAGATGAGCTAAAATTTGCAACATTGTGGAGGTTAGCCAACCCTTGTGTAATCTTTTCTAACCCTTTAATTTGCAAATTGCAATCACACTATGTGTCGTCGTTATTGGCATATGGTATGTCATAACTACTAATTAGAGACTAGCATTAAGAAATTAACAAGAAGCTAAGTAATAATAAGTATAACAAAAAATCAACACAAAATAAAGGAAATAGAACCTAAACTAAGGAACATTATTATTATTATTGAAATACTCATAATTCTGTACAAAGTAGTATTTGCTCTATACTTTTTCAGTCCAAAGAATCAATGCCCCCATTACCGGGGTTTGATCCTTTGACCATCCATTTTGGAAGGATAATAGAAATGTCACCACACTACATAGTAGTTGACTAAAGAGCATTATCTTCTAAGTGCAGGCAAACATATAAGAATGGAGAAAGAACATACATAACCAAGAAATTGAGGGGATGTACTACGTAGTACGAATACAATCCTATATACACAACTCTATATATATATATATATTATTTTAATTAATTAATTATTTTAATTCTAATTCTTATTTGCTAAAAAAAAAGTGACTTTTTATATTTAAACTCATTATAAACTTATTACCATTACTAAATATTTGATTCCCATTACCATTAAAATATTACCATTTCAATTTTAATGTTTGATTTTGAGCTGGTAATTTAGTGTCTTTTGAGATTTTGAGGGAGGCAAGGCAACACTAGTTGATATACCTATGGTTTTACATAGGGATATCATCATCGATTACCCTTTATTTATTTATTTTTAAAAGTGCACTTAAGATTTTAAAAATTAAATAATATTATCCCTAATATTTTGGGGATTAGGAACTGTGTTCCCTTAATTGATTATTGTTTATTTCAATTCCAAACAAAACTTTAATTTACTATTTATATCTATAATATAATGTTGGTTGATCTCGGTCAATTTACACAATCAATACTAGTCAAATACTGCAATTATTGTATGATTATTTTCAATGAGAAAAATTAATAATTTTTTTTTGGAAACAAAAAAATTAATAAAATTATAAGGAGATAAAAGTAATAGAAATAATCAATACATTGAACAAAGAAATCTTAAATTGAAAAGGATTTGTATGTGTATAAAAAAATATGTAAAATGTAAAAATTATTACATTTAACAGTGTTAAATACATTAAAAAAAAAATTTAACGAGTTTGGTTGGTGTGTACATTTGTCCTTTGAGAAGTCGGAAGTTTGAATCTCCTCTCGTATGAAAAAACCAATCTAGCAGCACTTTGCGACTTAAAGGTGCCTCCTACAGTTAGGACCTGCTCAGGACATCTCGTGATTTGACAAAAATAAATAAATAAAAGGAAAACAAAAAATTTGATAAAATTAAAAAAAAAAATAAAAAATTATCCGTATGCCTACAAGAAAGTATGCACAATATACAAACTATTATTGCAATTGATTATACGAACACGTTCTCTATTTTCGTTAAAACCTTATTGTCGTCATTAACTTTTATATAATTTTTTATAATTTTCAGATAAAATCTCCACCATTACAAAAATTAAGAACACTATTGTTTTACTCCTATGATCAATGGACTAATTTAACTAGTCCAACATAATATAAACAAAAAAAATTTGTAATTTTTCTTTATTTTTTGTCTGGGAAAAAGTACTTGTAGTTTTTAAGATAGTAGAGTTTTGTAAATCTGATTCCTAAATACTAAGGGTATGTGAAATGAAGTACCGTTGTTATCAAAATAAAAATAAAAATACTAAGGGTGTGTTTGGTTCACACATGAGAATCGGAATCGGCATAGGTATCAAATACTTGGTAAGGGTAATGTGTTTTGGTAAAAGTATTTTGCATGTTTAATTTGGTAGTAGGGTTGAATGGGAATAATTGGGGAAGAAATGAGGAATAGAAATGAAATCCTTATTTCATTAGGGTATGGATTTTTCCATTAATGGGGTATTCCAAACCCATAGTAGTATCCTAAAAACCTATCAACCAAACAATAACAATCACTTCGATACACATACTTTATGCCTAAACCCACCAACCAAACACACTCTAAGTGTTGCACTTCTCAAAAAAAAAAAAAAAAAAATACTAAGTGTTGCAAATATACTCGTCAAATATGCCATAACATGAGTATTTTGGTATGTCTCATGTCACAAAATAGTCACCTTAACAAGACCAAAACAAATAGTGTATCTATAACATTTCTTCTTCTTCTTCTTCTTTTTTTCGAGAAAATAACATTTCATTTTTAAGTACTGAAATTTCAGTACACTGTACAGGGTAGCTTTTTTGTTTGAGGAAATAATAAATAATATTTATTTTAAAATATAGACATTTTTTGAGTATTATGGATTATATTACAAGGTAATATCTTTTCAATATATTTTCTCCATCTATTGTAGCCTCAAAGAGTCAATATCTCATTACCACAAAGGTTCAATCCTGTGACCTTTCATTCAGGAGAACCACAGTGACATAATTCTACATACCAAAAGTTGGAAGTTGGAAGTTGAAAATTAATAACTTTTTTTTTCTTTCTGAAACTCAATTAGCACATTCTTTTTTTATTTTATACTGAAAATTTTCATTATTATAATTAAATTACTTGAGACTTTTTTAAAGATTGCCCAAAATGAAAATAGAAATTACTTTTTAATATGTAAAGCCCTGACTACGAGTGAACCAAGCCCATGTTTGGGTTTATTTGGGCTGGACTTTCCATTTTTCAGAAAAGATCTTTTAGTAAAAGGCAAATTATGCTATAGAACAAAGTAGACCCGGGTCAATATTCACAATTTTAGAACTTTATATTTAGAATTTTAGGATGGAGTATTCTGCTTTCATTCCTTCTTTCATTTCGGTTTTTGTTTGTAAGGACATGGAAATGCTTAATATATGGTTTTCTTTTGGTTTTAAAACAAAAAAAAAAAAAGTATTTACAATTTTAGAATTCTATATGTATTCAGAATTTTGGATCTCAATATACAAAATTGCATTAATCAATATTCACAATTTTTTAACTCTATATTCACAGTTTTGTTATATATTAGATTCATAAATTGTGTTATACTATTGAATATAGAGTTATGAAATTGTGAATATAGAGTTCTGTAATTGTGAATATAGACTTCTAAAATTGCGAACATAGAATTAAAAAATTGTGAACATGGACCCGGGTCCATGGCATAACAACCGTTAATAAAGCTAGAATGCGTTGTTTTTACAACAATTAGTATTTTACGCGTGCAATGTAACATATATTTATTAATTATATGAATTATACAGTTAAAATATTGTGTAATAATTTTAGAAGTACTTAAATATTATATAATAATATGGCCATGAATTATATAATATAATTATCAAAATAAACAAATACAATTAAACTCATGTTGAAATTAGTGAAATGTGTATGAACCCAGTACTAGTTGTATTAGATGGTTTTAAGTCGGAGTACTGCTTGGAAATTCCATAACATAATTAAGCTTATGGATTTTATGTGCCTGCGCAAGTATATATATATATATATATATATATATATATATATATATATATATATATATATATATATATATATATATATATATATATATATATATATATATATATATATATATACTTTTTTTGAGGAAACGCAAGTATATATATATGAAAGATTTGCTACAAATAAATTTGGAGTAAACCGAGGAAGTGAGGTAAGATGCTTTAAAAAAAAAAAAATTTCCTTAAATCTATGATTATGAAAGTTTTTGAAAAAAAAAATAGTCTTGTTAATGTGCTTAGGAATATTTAACTGCTTAATATTTATTTCCATTTATTTTTGTCATTTAAAGATTATTTAATTTTTAGACTTAGCATGTATATATAATTGCATGCATGATTGAGAATAATTTGATCAATTATTGATCTCAAAAATGCGCTTAGAAAAATTTGTCTAAAAATAATTCTTTTTAGGTCAAATTTTTGTCAAACTCATCTAAAGCAATTCAACATAAAATGAAGTTTTCATTTAAATTTTTTAAAGACAAAGTTAATGACTGAGTATAAGTTTTAACATCGTTAAAAAAAAATTTTAGAAATATATGTAAATAGATTTTGATGAGTCAAAGTGTAATTTAGTTTGGAAAATTGAACCCCAAATTTCTTTGTAAAAGAAGGCTCAAAATTTTTACGTTCCAAGTGTAAAAAATTCAAAGACACAGGGGTCGTTTAGTTCATTTCTCTGTTTTTCCATTTCCAGTTTTCCATTTCTCCATTTTTTCAGTTTTCGTTCTCCATTCTTCCAGTTTTTCATTTCTCCATTCTTCCAGTTTTTTATTTCTCTAATTTTTTATTTTAATAAATACAATAATAATAATAATAATAATAATATAATAATAATAATAACAACAACAACAACAACAACAAACAACAACAACAACAAAATCTATGTGTATAAAAATGATGAAAAAAAAGGAAAAAGGAAAAGGAAAATAATAATAATAATAATAATAATAATAATAATAATAATAATAATAATAATAATAATAATAATAATAATAATAATAATAATAATAATAATAATAATAGATAGTTGAAGGATTATGTGTGATTAGCTTTGGACTACAGATGATAACTATTTGAAATTAAAGTCGAAGGACTGTACGTGGTCAATAATAATAATAATAATAATAATAATAATAATAATAATAGTTATTATTATTATTATTATTATTATTATTATTATTATTATTATTATTATTATTATTACTGATAGTTGAAGGATTATGTGTGATTCCTCATTCCTCTAAGTTTTTTTTTCAATTTCTCTCTCTCACTCATCTAACCTAATATAAATAATAATATAAAAACTAATAAGTGTGAATGAAGGTTATACCCTCCATTTATGTCCATTTTTCCGTTATATTTTTTAATACATTATGCTATAAGAATTGTATTGTACAATATTTTAGACAAACATACCTCTACCGTTATAACTTTCGTTATCTTTTCTACTATTGTTACCATGAACATGCATTGACCATATATAATTTGTTTTTTTCAATAATAATAATAATAATAATAATAATAATAATAATAATAATAATAATAGTAAATCTGTGAGGATGTTAAATAATAATAATAATAATAATAATAATAATAATAATAATAATAATAATAATAATAAAAAATCTGTGAGGATGTTAAATAACAATAATAATAATAATAATAATAGTAAATCTGTGAGGATGTTAAATAATAATAATAATAATAATAATAATAATAATAATAATAATAATAATAATAATAATAATAAATCTGTGAGGATGTTAAATAATAATAATAATAATAATAATAATAATAATAAAAGAAGAGAAGATAAGATGTGCGCATAAGCCATAAGAAGAGGAAAGTGAACAAGTAATGAAAACCAAAAGCTACAACGAAATATGCACCCAACAGGATTCGAACAGAGGACCTCACGCATAGTAGTTACTGTTCACCCATGCTTTCTCCATTCTCCCATTTGGAGAGAGCCGAAAGAGTCTTCTCCAAATTTGTACATGAACTGGAAAATGGAGAAGAGAGGTTATTGGAGAGATTGTTTTAGTAAACAACTTTTCCATTTTCCATTCTTCCACTCCTCCAATTTTCTGTTTTTCCAGAAAATTTTCCATTTTTCCATTTTAGTAAACAACCCCACAGTTTTTCAGAAGAGGAGGTCAACAACAAAGTTTTTTAGAAAAGACAAGAAGTTAGATAAAGCAAAAATTTGGAGAATAAATTTTAGTACACTGAAGTTTTGAAGAAATTAAGTCCAGTGTCAATTTTAATTTGGGGCACAAATTATAAGGAGCACAAGTTTGAAGCACAATTCAATTGGAACATAAGTTCAAAGCACAATTAAAGCATAAATTTGGAAAGCAGCATAAATTCGAAGCTTAGATTCAAGTAGCACAAATTTGGAACATGGTTTTGATAAAGAGCAATGTTTTGAATATCAAATTAGTTTTTTTTTTTTTTTTTTGAATACAACTGACCTTATTACATTTTAGTATATGTTCATCTATACTTTCTGAACATATTACAGTACAAAGAGTCATTTTGCCTCGACTAAGGCTCGATATCATGACTTCTCATATGAGAGAGTCCCTACATGTCATCTAAGCACAATGTGTTTGGCTAGATTTGAAGAATAGAAGGAATTGTAGAAGAAGTTTTAAGCGGCTAATAACTCTACAACATTCAATTTTCTACACAAATTTCAAGAATGATGCATGGATTGCATGCCAAACATGGAATTAAAGGTTCTAAAAGTCAATAAAGCATGGTTCTTAGATTAAGTAGCAAGACAAATTTGTCGACATATCAAGTTAAGCTACAACTCAACGACCAAGATTTCAAATCAAAATCATCCCTCTCAACTAGATATAATTTTGATCATCTATAAAAACTAAAAAGGCATGACAACTTGAAGAAGAACTACAAGTTGTGGCACGACACAAAATAGAAAATTTGTTCTTCAAGATCTATTCATTATTATAATCTTCATAGATATATATTAAGTAGAAAAAGAGATTACTCATTCCTAATCGTATAAGTTGGAGAAAGAAAAATTATCTTTCTTGATTCTAATTCTCTATAAAGGATCACCGGTGTTTAGGGACGGAGCTATAGTGGGAGCTATATATATATATGATTGGTTAGTTAGTTGAGTTGGTATAGGTTTTTTTTCTATACAAAAGGTCCAGGGTTCAAACCCCCTATAGTATATGTTTTAGATATAAGTAAAAAAAAAAAAAAAAAAAAAACACACACACTCACGCACACGCGCGCGCGCACACACACACATATATAATTTATAATGTGTTTTCTATTTGAACTATTGTATCAAATAATTATATTTCATATTTTGTTATGAATATTTTTATAAAGTTTTGATGTGATTCATTTTCGCCTATATCCAATAATATTTATGACTATATTTGAGATATACATTTTATAATGTGTTTTTATTTGAATTATTTATCAAATTAATTATATTTCATATTTTGTTATGAATATTTTTATAAAGTTTTGATGTGTTTTATTTTTCACCTATATCCGAAAATATTTATGATTATATTTCGCCTCCACTGGACAAAATTTATGGCTCCGTCCCCTATTGGTATTTGTCCCAAAATCTCGACGGAGTTGATCGAAAGGCCACCGAAGCAGGGCTGGATTTTGGGTTGTGCAAGCTACCCAACAGCACAGGGTCTCAAATTTTAGAGGGCCCAATATTTAAATTTTACCTAGCTAGTTAAGAAATTAAAAAACAAAAAATTTACAATTAATCTTAAAAGATTCCAATTGAGAAATGGTAGAAGTGTGTGTTTATAATATTTCATACTCCATCTGTCTCATTTTATCTGTCATACTTACTATTCATTGGTCAAACTAACTATTTTTTCTTTGTTTATTTTCTTTAATATTTTTTTATTTATTTTAAAATTTTATTTTTTGTGTTTAATATTACTTTAGTGTAGTTTCTAAATATATAAATTTTGTATATTAATACTAAATTTAATATTATAAAAAATTGGGTTAAAAATAACTTCAGTCAAGTATCGTTAATCGAAACAAACACATGAAATGGGACAGAAGAAGTATTTCATATTAGAGATCAAGGCTTCGAATCCCCCCTTTGTGCACACTTTCTTCCCTTTTATTTAATCCTTTTGCCTTCCCTTTTTATATATTATTATTATTATTATTATTATTATTATTATTATTATTATATTACTATTATTGTTATTACTATTAGAAAAAATTACGGTATTAGTTAATTTTAGAGATTACGCTTTTGATAGGGTCTCATTTATTTACAAGAACGCCCTGCATCGGATTTAGACAGAAAGTGGTAGGAACCCTAATGATCTACAATAGTAGGTTACTAATCAATTTTTAAATTTCAATGCACCAAAATAACTTATTTATGTGTTTAATTTCATTTTTATTTTTGTTGACCGTCAAGTTGCATGCATGATGCATGTACTACGTAGGCAATACGGTCGGTGGTAAACTTGTAATTGAGACATTGAAGCTCATTTATGTCAAACGTGCTGTACGGATCTTCTTTTTAAATAGGATTTGAATTAAATTTTTACATTATAAATTTTTTTTTTTGTGATTGTTGGTTTTATGATCACAAAGTAGTCAACGGTAGGTCAATATTACTGTACGTATGAAATTGAATTGATAAAATTTGATAAATATAAGAAAAAGATGCAATAGGGATGAAATTAGATGCTAGATAATTACGATTGAATGGAAAAGAGAATAAGAAAATTGAATAAATTGTATGGAAGAAAATAAAGGAAAGAGGAAGAATTGAGTTTTCTTTATTATTGATTTTCCCTCCATTGGCTTAGATGATCTCTTTTTCAGATTGAAATGTATGTTAAGACATTTTATATATGTGTATGACCTAACCCTTCAAGAATATAATATTCTCCCAAGGACACTTGACCTTTGAGAATATAGTAATATTCTCCAAGGGACACTTGACCTTTAAAAATATAATAATATTCTTCAATGAACACTTGACCTTCGAGAATATAATATTACATCAATAATTCAATGAATATAATATTACATTAATAATTCAATAATGAACTATTATAATATTCAATCCCGTAATAATCTTGATTGAGCGAGCTATAATTTTGACTGGATTGCATATACGGGTTGGACTGTCATATATTTTGGGTCTTAGTTTTATGGGCCCTAGCACCATATCCAACCGTGACCATAAAAACCTATCATCATTATTCAAGCAAATTATACCATGGATTAGGGTCTACCTTACATTGTAGACCTTAGTCTAAAAATAACTTTCAGATTTTGTATTTGTAGTTGACGCATTCTGTACATGTAGTTGATAGCTTCTGTAGCTATAATATTATGTGTCTTATATGTACAAAAATTTGTTAACTGTATATACATAATGTATTAACTAAAGGTACAAAATTTTTAAATCAGATTTATAATGCAATATGAATCCTGGTTATGGTATAACAATTGCATTATTCAATTATATGTTCTGAATAAATATCATTCCTGAATATTGAATAATACGGAATAGCAAATATGTATTATATGTGTTAATTAATAGCAGCCAGCACCCTAGCAGTGATTGCAAGTTGCTTTCTTTGACCACATGACCATATCTGCAACCCACCATTTGACCCCATGCAAAATCTAGATGTAGTCATAAATGGGCAATGACAGCTAATTAAAATGCATTATCATATAAATTAAATTCTCTCTCTTATATGTTCTCCACCCAATCTTCATCGTCTATATATAGTAGCCTCTCACCACCTATGGACCATACAAACTCAAACCTAAAATAAAACATGTCTCCCTCCTACTCTTCAACTCTCATCTTTCTCCTTGTCTCCATCCAAATCCTTTCATGTTTTGCCCAAGTTCCGGCCAAGAACACTTTCAAGCTTGTTAATGAAGGGGAACTAGGCCCTTACGTTGTCGAATACCGAGCCGATTATCGTGTTCTCGACGTGTTTAGCAATCCTTTCCAGCTTTGCTTTTACAACACCACTCCCAATGCCTACACCTTAGCACTGCGCATGGGCACGGTGCGCTCTGAGCTTCGTATGCGGTGGGTGTGGGAAGCCAACCGGGGAAAGCCGGTTCGTGACGGGGCCACCTTCGAGCTCCGACAGGACGGAAACCTCGTCCTTGCCGATGTTGATGGTCGGGTGGCGTGGCAATCCGGCACGGCCAACAAGGGTGTGGTTGGGTTCAAGTTGCTACCAAATGGTAACATGGTGCTTCATGACACCAAGGGCAATTTTGTCTGGCAAAGTTTTGATTACCCCACTGATACTCTCTTGGTGGGCCAGTCTCTCCGTCTATCTGGCCCAAGGAAACTGGTGAGTAGGGCCTCAGAGGCCAAGAATGCCAACGGCCCATATACCATGATTCTTGAGCCCACGAGATTGGGCTTTTACAACCAAACCAAGAAGTCTGGCAGGCCCATTTTGTACCATGATACTTCAAAGTGGTTCTCAGTTGGTAAGAGTAGTTTGGAGGAGGTGAAGTTCAATGCCAAGACTCAAACATTGAAACTGGACTACAAGGTGGCTAAATCTTCAAAGTTGGGGGCCCATGTTTTGGCCCAGCCCAAATTCAACACCACTTTGACTTATCTTCGTTTGGAAATTGATGGAAATCTCAAGACCTACACTTTCTATTCTGATGCAGAAGAAAACTTTCATTGGGGTGAAAGCTTTAAGCTATTTTAAGCAATTTTCAAAATTTTGTTTTTGTTTTTCTAAAAAATATTAGTTTAATACTGTCGTGTTGTCGGGGTTGTTCCCACTTCCCAGGGTCATTTTGTATTATTTGTTTGTATTAATAATTTGATTTTTCAGTGAATTGAATAATGTTTGGATGATCGGCCTCCATTCAAGGACCAGTCCTTCAAAGGCAACTTTCAATACATAAATTCTCATGTTTGAACAACTCAAGTATTTTTATTGTGTCAACAACTTTTGATGGGTTTTCCTTTTTCAGTTTTTTGTTTTATGCATGCTATTTCTATTTTCTAGAAAGGTTATTAATTTATTATAGCATAACTTTGTTAAATTTTAATTGATTTATTAAAAATAATATTTTTTTTTAGTATATACTAGTATGATACCCGTACGATGTATGCACTAACAATTTGAAATATTTTGATTATTTTTATATATAAAAAGAAGATATCAGTTTTATTCATTTATATAGTTTTGTTATTTAATAGTAGTTATGTTGATTTGATATGAAAAAGTTATGAATATAGATATTTGTAATTAAAATATGAATTGATGCTAATTACCTTGTGCTCAGATTGCATTTAATAACTCTTCTATGGGAGGTCATGAGACCAAGCCTTAGTGGAGTCGCTTATGAATTGATATTTAAGATGTGCACTTAGTAAAAAGAATTTTTTTTTTATTAAAAGTTAAATACATAAATTATTTAAATTTACAAATTATTAAAGACTTATTGGTAAATTATATTATTAGTTGAAGTACAATTTCTTCTAGAGTCACCGTAAATGCAAATTTTGAGACCTTTGGGATTGTTAACTCTAAATGCAGCAACATACAATTGAGTATTGATAAAAATTAGTTTCCTCATTAACAATTTAACATGCATGAGATCATATTTGCCACTTTGCCCTTGACTTTTATTAATAGACATTACTTATGGAATCATTAACTGGAATTGTCTTCGTTGTAATTTGAATGGCAATCTCAGATCTATCAGGGTCATAGTCATTCGAAAAAATCACATTTGAGTTCCTACAATGCACATGTATTTATTAATTATATGACTTATAAAATAAACATATCGTGTAATAATTTTAAAAGTATTAAAACATTATATAATAATTTGGCCTAAAATTGCATAACACTATCTATCAAACTAAACATATACAGTAAAATGTTTAATATTTCGTATTGGTAAAACTACAAATTAAATGAGGTAAAATTATTTATAATTTGTTATTTAAGAAATATCTAACTAATAAATAAATCTCATTCTTTTTCCAATTAAATGCCCCATCTATACTATATATAAAAGTGCCATTAGCCTTATGCTCAAATGACATGTAGTAGCTATACTATCTCTTTGTGCTTCAACAGGTTGAGAAGTAATAAAGTTAGTTGTATTCAAAAATACTATATATAAAAGTAAAATTCTACAATTTCTTTTTCTCGCCCAAAATTTTGTAGTCAATTAATTAAATGTGTTATTGGTCAAATAATTAACAAAGCTTATTTGGTAAGACAATGTAAAATGAAAATTAACTAATATCTATTAATTGATAATATTTTTTCTATATTCACGTATCAATACTATTAATAAAAGTAAAATCCTCGTCTTCAACTTTCCCGCGCAAACAAATATTATTAATTAATTGTTAAAAAAAATTAATAACATTTAATTAGTAACAAAATTTTATTTGCCAAACTCTGAGAATAATTAAATCATTATAACTGTGAGAATAATGGAAACAAACTCTGCATAATTTTATAAGAAAAATAAATTTATTAATTATTATTTACACGAATAATAATAATTCGAATACTTATCTATACGTCTATATCTATACTACTATTACTAAAAATAATATCATCCCTTATGAAATTTTTGCCCAAACAATAGTAAATATAAAATGGAAAAGAAAACTGATATTACTAATTTATTGAAAATATAAAAAAGATCCTAATATATACTATATATAACAGTAAAATCCTCCTATTTAATTTTTCCGCCCAAACTTTTGTAGTCAATTAATTAAATATTTTATTGGTCAAATAATTAATAAAACTTATTTGGTAAAAAAAATGTAAAATTGAAATTAACTAATATCTATTAATTGGTAATATTGTTTTTGCATTCATGTATTAACGTAATTGCATAATACCGTGTAGAAAAGACATATTAATTAGGCTCAAGTGCCATTCCGCACCATGAACCAAACGCGATTCTTCATGCCGCACCCTGACCTTTCATAAGTGCTGTTTCGATGCATAAACCATAAAATTTTTGTCGCCTAGACTTTTTAATAGGTTTCCAGGTAATTTTGATGACATGTCAGGTTATTAGTTGATAAGGACCAGTCAACTCCCAAATTTTTAAGTCAACCTTCTTCTCTTCCACGTCTTTATCCAACGAAGCTCCCTAGATGCTCATCGTAGGCGCCACCGCGCCAGTACTGTCAACAGAAAACTCATCGCCACCGTTGTTCTCAGACACCGCCACCAATTCCACGGAGAAACCGCATTTCATCCAAAGGATTTCAATTCAACTTTGTCCCTGTCTTTCCGGCTCAGAACACTACCGATGAATCCAACTCCCCATACTACGATTGCGCATGACCGGAGGAGATCTAGATAGAAGGGGGAAAGGAGAAGTGGCGAAAAATGCCAGCGGGCGTGGAATGATCCCGATTGAACGAGTACGGAATCACAACATCCGCCACCGCTCACGTACTCTATGGATAACAAACCCAACTCAAATCCACCTTCAACATAATCTCTGGAACCTCAATGTCTTGCCCACACCTGAGCGGAGTTGCAGCGCTGCGGAAAAGCTCGTATCCCGATTGGTTTCCGACCATGATTCTATGGGTTTACGACACCAAACCCGAAGACTACTTGCCATATCTCTGCGGGTTGAACTACACGAACCGGGAAATCGGGGTGATTCTGCAACACAAGGTGACTTGTAATTTCAGTAGCCAAATCTGCAAATAGCGATGGTTGTTGAGCTGCGCTCCCGGCATCTCGACTTTCTGAGTTTTGGGTGTTCCGTCTGTGCGTAGGGATAATTCTCAGGTGTGAGTGGCTAAAGTAAAGCTTTAGGGCAGAACCGGTGCGTATGGCCTAAGGTTCCGCAGAAGATCAGAAGCAAAACGAATGGAGTCATTCGTATTGGAAGGTCTGGGTTGATAGTATGATTATGTTGCGTCTTCAACTTGGCATAAGACAAACGGTCGAGTTTGACTCCCCATTTGCAAAGGAATATGATGAGATGCAGTACATACTACGAAGTATGAGGTTTTTATAGCAAAACTTGCAATGAAGGTTAGGACAGCTCCTCATTCTTCTTCCAACCTGAGTGTTCTTTGTTTAATTTCCTGATTCATTCATATCAATTGCTTCCAATTAACAGTATTTCATTGACCTTAGAAGGCATAAACTATGGCCCTTTCATGATGCTTTCTAGAGATATTCAAGAACTTTCCCTCTACTGTCTATATTATTTCTCTAACTTGGACTCAGCAATACTTCACTCATTGGTTTCATGTTGCCTGCGGTCCCCATTTGTATACCACAGTGGATAAGTACAGAACGAAGGTGACGGAAGGGGATAGTACAGAAACCATGCAATAAACAAAAGAAGCAGGGACTCTATGGAGGAAAGAGAGACAGCTGGAGAGAAAAAGAAAAGAAAAAAACCAAAATGATTAAATTACTGCCATGTCATTCTTGTCCATAATAAAATACCTCCACATCAGCACATTATTACCTGCAACTTGAAAGGAACCTGTTAAAAAGTCTAGGCGACAAAAATTTTATGGTTTATGCATCGAAACAGCACTTATGAAAGGTCAGGGTGCGGCATGAAGAATCGCGTTTGGTTCATGGTGCGGAATGGCACTTGAGCCTATTAATTATGTAATAACATAATAATATAATTGGTAATATTATGTATCGTATAATTGGTTTTCTATTTTGACCAACTTCCATATAGAGGGTGCATATTTTGTTTACTTTTTTATTTTTATTTTCGTATATATGGTAGAAAACATGAATGAAAATCAAGAGTTTTTGGATGGTTATTATATTTTTAGCCATTATTCAAATATTACAATATTTTCAGCTAGTATAACTACCTAATAATTATTATGGTAATTAAGAAAATTAATTACACAGATATTATTATAATTGAATAATTATTATTATGTTAACTAGTATTTTCACCCATGCGATGCACGGAATGGATTTGTTATAATATATTAAGAATATTTGGATCGATATATAATTATATAAATTATAACATCAAATATTATATAGTGCAATTGAAGGTATGTTTTGGATCGATTATGTTTTCTGATGTTATCCTTGTTTGAATTCCAGCAAATAATTTCTTAATTAATAGCTAATGTGTAGATGTACGCATGCGGTGCGAGAACTTTAATTTAGAGATTTTATATATCCTTGTTTAGGATTTTTATAAATTGGGCAAATATGCTCGTTCTCTAGTAACTCAGTTATAGGAATCAATTGCCATTCTAATTCATATGTACGGAATATATATTTTTGTGTAGATATATAGAAATTTTTCCATCTTGGAAAAAAAACATCATATCACCGATTGTATTTGCACATTATTGAAAATCTCTTTGTAGACAACATTGGTAATAGCAACACAATCTTGTCTATCATCGTCTAGAACTAATTAACACTTTCAAACTATCAGGATGGATGACTCGGGAGAAAGCCATGTACTGTTGTTGGCAGACTACTCATGCTTCATATTTCATCAAAGTATATGTTTCTTATGATATTATGATTTATAACTTATAAGAATCGACAAATAAACTATAGTATGAGTCTTCCTTGCATGCAACAAATATCACAAAAATTCAGTGTTCTAAAATAAGTGTATAAATGCAATATGTAGATAATTTGCATTGCATTATACATCATTAATTTAATTACTTGTCGGTTAGTTATTGCAAAATCTTGAGGTACACTTATATTTTGATATTCAGTAAGTATACCTATAGAAAATTTTCACCTTGGAGTAATGGGATAATCAGTTAAGTGATTGTTGGTTGACAGTAGAGCGTTGATATTCTCTGGACAAATAACTGTTGAATAAATACCATAAATGGCATTTTAGTGACTATATTGTGATACAAACATATGTGGGGTCAACTTTCGATTTCCGTCGGGTCAAAGTGGATTCGGGTTTTTCGTAGTTAGACGAAAAAATTGATATATTTTACGCTCAAAAGTCAAAACGGATAATGGGTGAATGAGAAATTAGTTCTCAAAGTTGATCCATTTGAGTTAGAAAAATGGAGAGAAAAAGCTTTCAAGTACCTTTTGTCTCACATTGGTTTGGAAAGTGGGTTTGCACAACTACTTATACAAGAGTCTTTTTAAGGCTTATTGAATTATATAGCATAGAGGCTCTCTCTCCCACGCAGGGGGCGGGTGCAAATCAAATCCCAAAATGAACTTGAAAATGCTTGACTCGTGTGCGCCGACACCTGCAGGCACGAATGTCGTTCGGAAAATTGCCTGGTCTTGCAGGTTGAGTTATGCCGATATTTCGTAACAGTGTTTTGGGCGAGAATTAAAGTTGAGGATATTGTTTTTATTAATAGTATAGATTGCAGTGCAGAAAAATATATGTACTGTATTATTACGATTAGTTATTTTAATCTAGAATTGTATTACGAATAGGAACGTAGAGAAGAATATATTTTATTAGGAATTGTATTACCATATTTTAATGTACAATTGTATTGCGAATAGTAATTGTATTATCATATTTTAAAATATTATGCAAACCTTAACAGTATATGAGCGTTTTGGGCGGGAAGTTAAAGTTGAGGATATTGTTTTTATTAATAGTATAGATTGCATTGCATGAAAATATACGTACTGTATTATTACGATTAGTAATTTCAATCTAGAATTGTATTACGAATAGGAACATAGAGAATGAAGAATATATTTTATTACGAATTGTATTACCATATTTTAATGTACAATTGAATTGCGAATAGTAATTGTGTTACCATATTTTAAAATATTATGCAAACCTTAACAGTATAAGAATGTTTTGGGATGGGAAGTTAAAATTGAAGATATTGTTTTTATTAATAGTATAGATTGCATTGCAGTGAAATATATGTACTGTATTATTACGATTAGTAATTTTAATTTAGAGTTATATTATACGAATATGAACGTAGAGAAGAATATATTTTATTACAAATTGTATTACCATATTTTAATGTACAATTGTATTGCGAATAGGAATTGTATTACCACATTTTAAAATATTATACAAACCTTAACAGTATAGGAGTGTTTTGGGATGGTAAGTTAAACTTTATGATATTGTTTTTATTAATAGTATAGATTGCATTGCAGGGGAATTTACGTACTGTATTATTACGATTAGTAATTTTAATCTAGAATTGTATTAGGAATATAAACGTAGAGAATGAAGAATGTATTTTATTACGAATTGTATTACCATATTTTAAAATATTATGCAAACCTTAACAGTATAGAAGTGTTTTGGGCAGGAAGTTAAAGTTGAAGATATTGTTTTTATTAATAGTATAGATTAAGCTAATAATTACACAAATATTAGTATAATTACAATTAAACATGGGTTGTTGGATTTTTTTTAAATAATTACAATTAATTCATTCAGATATGGAGGAGGAAGAAAAAACTAAATGCGATATGGTGAAAATGAATATACTTAAGGTATTAAAGAATAATTACACATATATTTGTGTAATTGCCTAATAATTATTATGGTAATTAAGCTAAGCATTTGTCGTTAAATTTATTTTTATAATAATTAAAATTAAATTATTTCTCATTTTTCCATATTTATTTTAGTACTAATATAATTACGTAAATCATATTACATATCGATATTTTATAGATAATTTTAGACAAACAAGTCATATATTATTCATCAATTAATTGAGTCATATACTTTTACACTAATTTTATAATCAAATAAATATACACGTGCAAGATTAGATTTTTTTATAATTTCATCTTTAATTTTATTATCTAAATGTATAATAAAAAAAATTTATACGTACATCGCATGGATAATTGGACAATTATTTGCTCTAATTCAAGCATGAAAAATATCAGTAAACATAATCGATTGAACCAATTTCATCAATTGTACTATACAATATTCAATAGTTTTCTGTTAGTAAACAGACCTTCTTCAATTTTGTTCTGGAAAAAATATGGTCTTGACGCGGCCTACAACCATAAAGTGTTTCTTACATGGTCAATTTTGCACAAATTAAACGAAGAGATGTCGCTGGTGAGCTTACCTTGTTTCTCAAATGTCCATTATTATTTGTGTTAATTAATAGTACCGTACACCCAGCAAGGACGGCAAGACTGCAAGTTGGTCTCTTTGACCTCTGCCAGCACTAGTCTTATCTACAACTCACCATTTATGCAAATTCTAGATTACTCATATAGACAGGATATGGTGGGAATAGTACGTTGTCCCCCCCACTATAAACACGCCATTCATGCGTGCCAGCAGGCCCAGCACCCGCCTTACCGCTTCTCGTCTCTTGCTCTAAAGACCAGGGTTGTTTACTTCATTTTTCTGTTTTTTCATTTCTCCAATTTTTCATTTTTCCTTCTTCATTTCTTCAGTTTTCCATTTCTCCAGTTTTTCAATTTTCTTTCTCCATTTCTCCAATTTCATCATTTCTTTAGTTTTAGTACATAATTTGATTACAAAACAAAATACTAAAAACTTCATTAAATACAATCATCTCATATAACATTTGTATATTCATATATACAACAAAGATAATAATAATAATAATAATAATAAAGATATTAATAATAGTAGTGGGAATTAACTGTGCGCAAGAGAAACGGAATTTGCTAAAGAATGCTGCTGGGCTGCTGTGGACAAAAGGAATTCATGCTAAAGAAGAGGGTGAAAATAGTACTGTTCACCCGTGCTCTTGCCATTTGGAAGAATGGAAAACTCAATTTTGACTCTCTCCAAAATGCTATAGAAATGGAAGAATGGAGATGGAGAATTGGTTTTAGTAAACAAGTTTTTCATTTTTCATTCTTCCACTTTTCAAATTCTCCATTTTTTTTGGAAAATCCTCCATTTTTCCAAGTTACTAAACAACCCCCAAGTATCTCTCTTCCTCGTCCTTTTTTTTCCCTTTCTTTCCCTTGATCGGAGATGTGTGTACCATTGTTATACCATGAACCGCACGGAGTTTATAATACATTACGAATCCTGATACAAAAATTTTGTAGTTTTATAATAATAGTTAACTATTTCTGTATATATAAACAAATAACTTATAATTACTGACAAAGAATATGATAACTACATGTACAAAAACTCTCAATTACAAGTACAGAATGTATCAATTACAGTAGAAATCTAAAGATTATTTTTAGACAAGGATCTAGAATGTAAAGCAGTTATTAATTCATGTATATAATTTGCCATGTCTTTATGGGTAATCTTATTTGTAATTAGGGCTCAAGATTCATAAGAATAGTTGGGCTAGCCTGCTATCATTTTACCTCTATGAAAATTATATGTGGATATAAATGCTGATTTGGAGTATTTTAGGAGTAAAATTGACCAAAAAGAAAAAGAAAAAGAAAAAAAAAAGACTAACTTGAGAATTTGAACAATTTTTAAAGTGTGTGTTACTCCTACTGAGATCTTTAATTTAGTGAAAATCATAAATTGTAATGCGAGTCATATATTTGTAAACCCTTAACTTAAAGATGAATAAATTATGGAAAATATAATATTTCTTATCCTCTTGAATTTCTTGTCCTATTTTTTCTTTTGGTGTGGCTTCTCTTCATTAGGTGACCATGAATTGGCTGCCTCATCATTAATTAAAATGAAAATATAACCGATTAACTAATGTCATTTCGTGGGGATATCCAACATTACTCATTAAGTATATATATATACGTACATATTATTATGTGATCGAAAATAATAAGATCCATTTGACATATTCTACATCGAAGTAAAAGACTTATTTATTTTAAAAAAATAGTAAATTAACAATTGAAACAATCTTTAAACTTTTAAAGTATATACTGTAGTAAAGATCAATCATAGGTAGAATGTTTTGAATTATTTATTGAGAAAAATTCACATGAAAGATAATTGTATTAACAAAATGAATGTTTGAATTCATATCCTAAATTGATATTGTCTTTAAATTTATAATCTAATACTCCGTATGTTTTTGTGCCAATCAATATTAAGTGCTTTAATTTGTAATTTTATATATATATTTCTTATTTGTAATCATATATTTAATTTAGAGTTTTAATAACTTTTGTAGACTTTTTTAAAAAAAATTGTAAAATTCTATAATTATTTGTCATAAAAAGCTTTTCTAAACTTCTACAAAGTCTACAATATTATTAACAAAGCCTGTAAAAGTAATTTAAATTTATAAAAGTTTTCAAAAAAAAAATTTAAATTTATAAAAATCCAACATTTCAAAAGTTTTTAAAAATTGACAGAAGTGGTCATCAAATTCACGCTAATGAAAACCCTTGCATTCTTTTTGAAGGATTCTCTAATGAAAGAAGAGGGTGGCTTCCCTTCAAATCACCCTTAACCTACAACAATGCCTGATAGAATACAATAAAAAATATAAATAAATAAACAATTGGTTAGGCAATTTGCTCTATAGCTACCAGGTTCAAATTTCTCTCCATTGGAGTGGTTTATTAGTCTTTTTTGGTTTGACTTGATCAACAATAATAGGTAATTTAGACCGTTTTACTTTCTTACAGTATTTTGCAGATTAAGGTCACGAGATAGATTTCACCTAACATATACATTAGAATAGTAATTGTGACGTTCCCATAAATTAAAGAAGACAATAAAAATTAATTCTTCAATTTTGTTCTGAAAAAATATGCTCATGTCACGGCCTACAACCATAAAGTGTCTCTTACATAGTCAATTTTGCACAAATTAAACGAACAGATTTTACCTTGTTTCAATTCTCACATATGTCATAATTAAAAGCACCGTACGTAAACCCAGCAATGACTGCAAGTTGCTTTCTTTGACCTCTCCCAGCAGTCTTATCTACAACTCACCATTTAATGGACCCCATGCAAATTCTAGATTAGTCATAAATGGACAATCACAATTAATTAATTATCATATACATATATGGTCCGAACCCAATCTTCATTCTATATATAGTAGCCTCTCACCACCTTTGGATCATACAAACTCATAGCAACTTATTACAATCTTTAAGAACATGTCTCCCTCCTACTCTTCAACTCTCATCTTTCTCCTTGTCTCCATCCAAATCCTTTCATGTTTTGCCCAAGTTCCGGCCAAGAACACTTTCAAGCTTGTCAATGAAGGGGAACTAGGCCCTTATGTTATCGAATACCGAGCTGATTATCGTGTTCTTGATGTGTTTAATAATCCTTTCCAACTTTGCTTTTACAACACCACTCCAAATGCATACACCTTAGCACTGCGCATGGGCACGGTGCGCTCTGAGCTTCGTATGCGGTGGGTGTGGGAAGCTAACCGGGGGAGGGCGGTTCGTGATGGGGCCACCTTTGAGCTCCGAAAAGACGGTAACCTCGTCCTCTCCGACGTTGACGGTCGGGTGGTGTGGCAATCCGGCACGGCCAACAAGGGTGTGGTTGGGTTCAAGTTGCTACCAAATGGTAACATGGTGCTTCATGACACCAAGGGCAAATTTGTCTGGCAAAGTTTCGATTACCCCACTGATACTCTCTTGGTGGGCCAGTCTCTCCGTCTATCTGGCCCAAGGAAACTTGTGAGTAGGGCCTCAGAGGCCAAGAATGCCAACGGCCCATATACCATGATTCTTGAGCCCACCAGGTTGGGCTTTTACAACCAAACCAAGAACTCTGGCAGGCCCATTTTGTATCATGACTCTTCAAAGTGGTTCTCTGTTGGCAAGAGTAGTTTAGAGGAGGTGAAGTTCAATGCTGGGCCTCAAGCATTGAAATTGGACTACAAGGTGGCTAAATCTTCAAAGTTGGGGGCCCATATTATGGCCCGGCCCAAATTCAACACCACTTTGACTTATCTTCGTTTGGAAATTGATGGAAATCTCAAGACCTACACTTTCTATTCTGATGCAGAAGACAATTTCCATTGGGGTGAAAGCTTTAAGCTATTTTAAGCAATTTTCAAAATTTTGTTTTTGTTTTTTCTAAAAAATATTTTATTTTAAATGCGTTGTCCAAGTTGTTCTCGAGTTCATTTTGTATTGTTTGTTCAATAATGTTTTGATGATTGGTCCCCCATTCAAGGACCAGTCCTTCAAAGATGTCTTTGTAAACACATTGATCCTCATGTTTAAACAACTCAAGTACTTTTAATATGAGTCGACAATTTTTTTTATTCGTTTTTCATGCATGATATTGATGGAAAGTTTATAGTAAATACCAATTTTGGTCCCACGACCATTAGCAAAATGACAATTTTGGTTCACATGTTTCATTTCTACCAATTTTGGTTCCACGACTATTGTTTAGTACCAATTTTGGTCCCACGACTACTGTTTTAGTGCCAAAATTCATCGCGCTGGTCACTCATCCGTTTAAAGCGTGCCGAAATCTAAAATTTTTGAAGGTATTTTCGTCCTTTTCAACTCAATATCCCAATTTGAGCATGAATAAAGAGATTTAAGCCCTAAGATCGATCACAATTCACAATTCTCCTCCTCAAATTAAGGTAAAATGAGGAGGAAAACTGCGAATTTTGATCGATTTTAGGACTTAAATCCATTTATTCATACTCAAATTAAAATATTAAGTTGAAAATGATGAAAATACGCTTAACAGTATTAGATTTTTGCACGTTTTAAACGGATGGGTGATCGGCGCGATAAATTTTGGCACTAAAACAATAGTCGTGGATGAAAATTGGTATTAAAACAATAGTCGTGGGACCAAAATTGGTAGAAATGAAATATGTGGACCAAAATTGTCATTTTGCTAATAGTCGTGGGACTAAGATTGGTATTTGCTCGAATAAATTTGTTAAACCTAAATTTTTTATTTATAAATAATATTTTTTAGGAATAAGGGTCAAATAGGCCACCGAACTACACACGAAACTGAAATTAGGCCATCGAACTCAAAAACAATGCAATTGGGTCCCTGAACTACCCAAATTCATGCAAATTAATCCAAAGTGACTTGTTGACTTGATCTTCGGGTTACCAACTTTAAAAATAATATTTTAAAATAATTTTAAATAAATTAATTAATTAAAATTTTAAAAAAAAAAACAACAAACAGGAACAAGTCAATTGGGTCCTTTTTTAAATTTAATTTTAATTAAGTATTTTATTTAAAATTATTTTAAAATATTATTTTGGAATAAGGGCCAAATTGGCCACTGAACGTAACGCGAAAATGCAATCAGGCCACCCAACCCAAAAAACGTGCAATTAAGTCACTGAACAGCGCAAATAGCTCCGAATTCACCTGGTAGCCGGTTTTCATCGATCCTTTCCGGTTAATGGCTGACTAGGATGATTAGGTGGCAATTTTACATTTATTTCTTTTATTTTCCTTTGCTGGCTCAAAGTCCACCGCGCAAGAAAACGACGTAGCCGGGTGCAAGAAAAGTGATATAGCCTGACTCCTGCAACCCAGCACCCATATTATAAAACTAGTCAAAGAAACCAAGAAAGAGAGAGAGGAGTTTAAGGTTTGATCCATGGGGAAAGAGAAACCTAGTAGTTGCAATGTTTTGATGTTCTCATGGCTAGCCCAAGGCCATTTCACGCCATTTTTGGAGCTAGCCAAGATCCTATCTTCAAGAAACTTCAACGTCCACTTCTGTTCTTCTCCCATAATTCTTGAATCCTTCGCAAAACTCAATCTCTCCCCCTCCATCCATCTGGTGGAGCTCCGCTTGCCCTCCACGCCGGACCTCCCGCCCCACCACCACACCACCAGCGCCCTGCCGCCGCGCCTCGCCGCCACGCTCCAAGAAGCGTTCCAAAACACGGAGTCAACGTTCTACGACGTCGTTTCCGCCATAAATCCCGACTTGCTCATCTACGATGGGTTCCAGCCCTGGGCGGCCTCTCAGGCGGCTTCTCTCAACATCCCCGACGTCCATCTCTCCACCGCCGGCGCGGTGGCGATGTCCAGCTTGGAGCACAGCCGTGTAGACGGCGCCCGCGGGTCTAAGATCCCGTTCCTGGAGATTTATTACCATGAACACGAGATAAGAAAGTTCATATCCATGGCGAAAAAAAACCCTACAGGGGTAGACTTGGGAAGCTTAGGATTCAAATCCATTGAACAATCTCACAAAATCATGTTTATCAATAGTTGTAGAGAGATGGAGGGGAAGTACGTTGACTATCTCTCTCATCTAACCAAGAAAGAAGAAAGAAATAAATGCAAAATTGCCACCTAATCATCCTAGTCAGCCATTAACCGGAAAGGATCGATGGAAACCGGCTACCAGGTGAATCCGGAGCTATTTGCGCTGTTCAGTGACTTAATTGCACGTTTTTTGGGTTGGGTGGTCTGATTGCATTTTCGCGTTACATTCAGTGGCCAATTTGGCCCTTATTCCTATTATTTATAAAGTTGGTAACCGGAAGATCAAGTCAAACAAGTCACTTTGGGTTAATTTGCATGAATTTGTGTACTTCAGGGACCTAGTTGCATTATTTTTTAGTTCAATGGCCTAATTGCAGTTTCGTGTATAGTTCAGTGGCCTATTTGACCCTTATTCCTACTTTTTAATATATATTGTAATGATTGTTAGGGCATCTCATCTCTTTTGCCCTTTTATTCTTACTAGTATTTTAAACTGTGCAATGCACGAAATTGATTTGTTATAATATATTAAGAATATTTGACACGTGTGATATCTTGAGATACACTTATATTTTGATACCTAGTAAGTATAACTATATTAGGAAAAAATTCACTTGAGAGTAATGGAATAAGCACTTGAGTATTTGTTGATTGACCGTAGAGCGTTGATATTCTCTGAACAAATACAACGCATCAACCAGAGGCTTAAAGAGCTTTTTTTTATCTTGTGCGATAGGTCGGAGGCAGAGACAAAAACAGATACCATTACTAAGCAATAAGGAGAAATATGAGAAAGAGCATAAAAGAATAGAAAATATTCAATAGTATAATTGTTCTTTGCTTTTGAGAATATTTATAGTGCAATTTTAATAGTTAAATATAACCTGAATTTTATTCAAAATTATGAATTACCGATCTAGAATTGTATTACGAATAAGAAAGTAAGAAAGAATATATTGTATTAGGAATTGCATTACCGTATTTTAATGTACAATTGTAGTACGAATAGAAATTGTATTACAATATTTCACAATATTACGCAAACCTTAATAATATTGGAGTGTTTTGGAATTGGGCGGAAAGTTAAAATTGATGATTTTGTTTTTATTAATAGTATAGCTTTTGTGGCCCCAACTCTTTCACATCATCACTCGATAACTTCACTTATTTTCTCTCTGATTCTATCCCTTTTTCCCCATTTTGTAAACCTCAGTCTTCCATATCATTTATTACTTTATTCGCTTTACTATAATTTTAAAGAAAACAAGTCAAATAGGCTCCTAAACTTTACTCAAAAAATCAATTAGACCCTTAACCTTTTCAAAATTGCAATTAAACCCATAAACAAGTTATTTTGAAACATTGAAGCACAGGAACTAGTTGGTAACCTGTAATTACAGATTACCTATGGTTTCGATGACCTTTCCTACACTTTCTGACAATAATCATTGGCGACGGGCGATTGGACGGTCGTGTTTGGAGGAAGCGACCAAGTTTGCCTTCTTTGCTTAAGAAGGAAACCAAGTTTGTCGCCTTCTCTAGTGAAGGAGTAAGCGACCAACGACCAGTTGGTCTGCCTTATTCTTCGCTTGAGAAAGCGACCAAGTTGGTTGCCTTCTCCAATGATTAGAAGCCTTCTCCAAACGCGGTCGCAACCGTCCAGTCGTCGGTGATTATTGTCTGAAAGTGTAGAAAAGGTCCTCGGAATCCTAAGTAACCTGTGATTACAGGTTACCAACCGGTTTCTAGGCTTCAATGCTTCAAAATAACATGTTTATGAGTTTAATTTCAATTTTTAAAAGTTTAAAGGCGTAATTGACTTTTTGAATAAAATTCAAGGGCCTATTTGACTTTTTTCCTAATTTTAATTTCAAATATATAATAATAATTTTAAATTTTGATTTTAGTTGTTTTTTGTTTTATGCTTGTTATCTAAGGAAAGTTATATATTATACCATAAATTTGTTAAATTTTAATAGTTTTATTACAATAATACTTTTTAGTGTATATAGTAAGGATTGTTGTGGATAATCTTATTTTCAATGGATCAAGATCCATATGAATATTTGGGCCTGGCCCGTTAATGGCTAATCGAATTTGCGCAAACTCCCAAGTTATATTATCGACTAAGGTTCACTTTGCATTGCAAAACATGATTCAAAACAACGTTATTTTGTTAAAGTAGCGTTGAGTTTTTTTGTTTTTTTTTTTCTTTTAGTTTGGTCACTTTAAGAGTAGGTACATAATCTCTTAACTATATGTATATAAATTTAAACATGTAAGTACATATGTGTTAACTATAAGTATATATGTGTAGGTAAAAACTTGTGTGAGACCGTCTCACCATGAGACGGGTCGGGGCGGGTCGGGGCGGGTCAAGATGCAAATGTAACACTTATATGCACAAATGTCATACTTATATGCTCAAATATAATACTAATTAGGAATAAAATTTTTGTTACTTATAAGGGTAAATGTAGTACTTTTAAGAGAAAATACAATACTTTTACATTTCGATTTAAAAGTATTACATTTTTCCTCAAAAGTATTATATTTACCCTTATAAGTAAGGGATACTTGTCACTATTACTTATTATGAAAAATGTATTACTTTTTCTTTTATAAGTAACAAAAATTGTATTCTTGATTAGTGTTATATTTGAGCATATAAGTATGACATTTGCACATATAAGTATGACATTTGTATGATGCTTTGACCCTGATGAGACCGGAATGCAACAAATAAATGATCCATTAAAAGTCTCGAGTGGCCCGGTAACAAGATCTAAGTCAAGGAAGATGATGGATAATACACTAGGCTTGGACTACATGGACCGGCCCAAGAAAGCAATTGGATCAAGAAAGCCCAAGAAGGACCCTCAACACAAAGCTACAGAAGAGTTCGATAAGGATTAGATTTAGCACTTGTAATATTAACAACATTAGGGCTTATTAGTTATAATGTAACAGGGACTCCCAATATGGGGCGGTCCAGGATTCTTATTCCTTGTAGGGCTCTAGGCCCAAAATATGTATAAATAGACCCTCCACACACGGAGAAAGGGGGAAGCAATTCTGAGCAATACAATACCTATATTCTTTCCATATATTTTTCCTACATATTTCCTATATTCTCGTTATTCTAACATGTAGTGTTGGCCTGCCTTTGACTACCCAAAAGTCATAAAATCAACATTGGCGCCGTCTGTGGGGATCGATACGGAAAAGCTTTGTACTTTCCTCTGAACTCGAGAAACATGGTGACTACACAATTCTAAGGGCTCAACCAGGGAAACAGATTAGAGATGTGAAGCATTATTGGTTATTCAAGTTAGAGATTACACAGAACCAAGTAAGTCTTTATCCTTATTGTTCTTTTAATTAAGGATCCATGATCGTGAATATTGTTTAGTTTATTAATTTGATTAATCAGAGCCTGCTTGTAAATTGATTAATCACTACAATTAGGATTCATGATATTTTAGGATTTTTAATTATAAGGTTTAATTAGTTTTGGGTTTGTTGATTACTGCGTCGTATGTGCGTACTGTAACTTAGATGATGGATTAATGTGGATTTCAATAACATTTGATTTCTTATGGAATCAACAAACATATATGTTTTATTGGATACGTACTGTTTGTATATATTTAAAAGAAAAAAATTGATTTGCATGTTTTCTTGGCTATGTGCGTATTGTACGTATACATTAAAGTAATGTGCTTAAAATAAAAGTATATTAATGAAGTAATTGTGGCGTGATCAATTCATGTACGTGTTGTTCTTGGTTACGTGCGTACTGTTTATATTGATATATTGTCCATATTACAAGTAATTGTGATTTTGGAATCATCTATATATGCATGTACTGTATATTGTTATGTTCAATGCATCAAGCTATGTACCTACTGCTATGTAGGTATTTTTGCACTCAAGATATATATAACTTGTTATTACATTATTCTTATAGTATGTGATTTGTCACTATTAATCATGTATTATATGTTATAAGAGAACGACATATCAATTAAGGCTTGTTCACATACATAAATATGTCCGTGGAATCAAAATCAATTGAAACCAACAAATATATACATGTACTGTTTGATTATATATAAGCTGATTTAGTTGGTTTCTGGAATCGATTATTACGTATGTGTACTCCTATTGCTGGATTATTTGTATGAATGTTAGAATCAACTACTGCAATGGAATCAAACTTGGAGTCACGAACGGCTATGGTGGCGTAGCTGGGTTCCCACGGCGGAGGGCAACAGGCAATGAAAAAAAAAAAAAAAGCCAGTGGCAGACTCGTATTCCCACCGAGTGCACAGAAACGCATACGCATAGCAATGAAAAAAAAAAAAAAAGCCAGTGGCAGACTCGATAAGTTCTCCACCACGTGTGGAAGAAACGCATACTCACTAGGCAATGAAAAAAAAAGAGAAAGAAAAAAAGCCAGTGGCAGACTCGTATTCCCACCACCGTGTGGAAGAAACGCATACTCACTAGGCAATGAAAAAAAAAAGTATACCCATTAGCCAGTGGCAGACTCGTATTCCCACCACCGTGTGGAAGAAACGCATACTCACTAGGCAATGGAAGACATATACCCACCACCGAGTGGAAGACATATACCCACCACCGAGTGGAAGACATATATCCATTAGCCAATGGCAGACTCGTATTCCAACCAACATGTGGAAGAAACGCATACTCACTAGGCAATGGAAGACATATACCCACCATCGAGTGGAAGACATATACCCACCACCGAGTGAAAGACATATACCCACTACCGAGTGAAAGACATATACCCATTAGCCAATGACAGACTCGTATTCCCACCACCATGTGGAAGAAACGCATACTCACTAGGCTATGGAAGACATATACCCACCACCGAGTGGAAGACATATACCCACCATCGAGTGGAAGACATATACCCACCACCGAGTGGAAGACATATACCCATCACCGAGTGGAAAACATATACCCATCACCGAGTGGAAGACATATATACCCATTAGCTAGTGGCAGACTCGTATTCCCACCACCGTGTGAAAGAAACACATACTCATTAGGCAATGGAAGAAAAAAAAAGAAAAAAAAATTCTATTCACAGATTGATCGAAACAAAAAAGCACAATTATACTTTCCCGAGACTTTGTATTCACAAAATCCGAAGAAAGTGGAGGACTGGATGATGGATAATACACTAGCCCTGGGCTACATGAACCGGCCCAAGAGAGCAAGTATACTTTCTAGAGACTTCGTATCCACAAAGTCTCAAGAAAGTGGGGGACTGGATGATGGATAATACATTAGCCCTGTGCTACATGAACCGGCCCAAGAGAGCAAGTATACTTTCTAGAGACTTCGTATCCACAAAGTCTCAAGAAAGTGGGGGACTGGATGATGGATAATACACTAGGTTTGGACTACATGGACCGGCCCAAGAAAGCAATTGGATCAAGAAAGCCCAAGAAGGACCCTCAACACAAAGCTACAGAAGAGTTCGATAAGGATTAGATTTAGCACTTGTAATATTAACAACATTAAGGCTTATTAGTTATAATGTAACAGGGACTCCCAATATGGGGCGGTCTAGGATTCTTATTCCTTGTAGGGCTCTAGGCCCAAAATATGTATAAATAGACCCTCCACACACGGAGAAAGGGGGAAACAATTCTGAGCAATACAATACCTATATTCTCTCCATATATTTTTCCTACATATTTCCTATATTCTCGCTATTCTAACAGGTAGTGTTGGCCTACCTTTGACTACCCAAAAGTCATAAAACCAACAGAAGATTCAAGAGGCTTTTAACACTTTTGTGCAAACAGATTGGAGTCCAACATCTTTTTGTGAATAAGAAGATCAATCTGGAAAAATAATTCTATTCAATTGTCTTCACATAAAAACTTTTGAAGACAATTCAGACTTCAGTATCAGATCAAATTTCCCGGTGTGAAATTATTTGCAAGGTGTATTTTTTTTAGGTGGGAAACTACTTTGCAAGAATTGTATTTTTTATTTTTGGGTGGAAATTACTTTTATAAAGTTGTAATTTTTTATTTTGGGTGGGATTAGTGACCTAGAATATTTAATACCTTATTTTCCCCTATAAATACCCCATAAACCCAATGGTTTGAGACACACCTTGTAAGAATTCAATTTGAGTGAAATTTCTCTCTTTTCTTTGCATGAGAAGTGCATTGAAGTTTTAGGTTGTTTGTGAGAAGCATTCAATCTTGGTAGGCTAGTGAGAAACTAGTTTATCCCCTTATCTTGTTATTTATATTCACATATATCCAAAAACCCAAAAAGAATACTATTACTCATATTATATAGCTAATTTTATTTTTGTATCTTAATTCTAGTGCTAGATTCCTAATACTCTAATTCTTAGCCTTGCTTAATAATCTAAGGGTTGAGAGTATTATTTGTTAGTTTGGTGAGACATTTGTAGAGTTAGGATCTCAAAATCTAAGAGTCTACAAGGTAAGATCATCTTTTGGACACGAAAGGTTCTTGAGTGATTCCTTGAGTGTGCACTTATTGCGGGAAGCAATCCGTGTACGCATCAGACCCGACCCGTCTCACGAATAAGGATCCGTGAGACGGTCTCACACAAGTGTACGTGACCCATATGTGTATCATGTTAAGTAATTCTAACAATGTTTTAAGTTCATAATATGTGAATGGTAGGTATTTAAAGTTAGAGATTTATAAATTGAGTGTGCTAATACCTTATAAAGGTAAATATCTGATGAAGTTAAGGTATTGAATTTATGAACTTTTATGATTGCGTTTGTGCGGCTTCTAAACTTATAGTATTGACTTATAAGTGATATTACTTGTTTATTAGTAAAATTATATGGTTTGTGTTCAGTTTTCATTTAAATGTAGTTTTGAATTAGTGTATTTAGTAATTAATAGTGACTCCAACAATTACTGGTCTCGGTACTTTCGAAATAACAGAAAGAATATGTCTAAAATCGCCGCAAAAAAAATTATTGTATTTTCACCAAATATCTTTTCAGCACTACCCGGTATAACGAATCTCAATAGATCCCTCATGATTTTGTCTGTTAAAATAGTGTTTGTGCGTTTTTAGGAAATAATAAAAACAAATAAATACATAATAATTAACACATTAATTATAGTAATCAATAATTTAAAACAACATATAAATCAAAATTTGTATATAATAAAATATTAAGGTTATTACAAATAATTTCAATGTCAGTCTATTACTATTCCTAGGCATATTAATAGGTGTTCTTAGAGAGCAAACTATAAATCCACCGTATAATGCTTCACTACCGGCTACTGCAATTATATATATCAAGGGAGGAAAATTAAAAATGCATTTTAATTCAGTAAAATAGTTAAGTAGGCTATTTAGATAACAAATTTGCTTACCATTCACTCTGAGATTAACTGGACTAAATGTAGGTGAACCAACAGTTGATTCTAACCATCGCTGAGCATTATCAAACAACCTATTTGGTCGGAGCAACGGTGCTTGTGTATTATTCTGACTAAATTATTATTATTATTGAAGATTGCAATTAGTAATTTTAGTATTTTACTCTAGAATTGTATTACAAATAAAAAAGTAAAAAAGAATATATTGTATTAAAAATTGTATTACCATATTAGTACAATTGTAATTGTACTAAAGGAGGATTTTGTTTTTATTAATATGAATTGTATTTATGTTTAATGCGAACTACGAGCCCAAATACTAGTTTTTAATAATGATGAAGCTACTTCCTAGTTCTATGTCGATTTTCTATATATAGCATTATAGCTAATAGCCAAACAGCCACTTCTTCCGTTCCCCATAACAATTGTGGTCTTCGTCTTCTTCTCATTTTTCGCGTTCCCAGATTCAGGTAACCATTCTTGATTTACCCCCTTCCCAGTTCTCGATCCATGCATTTAAACAATATGTATACACATACATTAAAAAAAATGTAACATACGATGCAATTTATTCATATGTATTCGAGATGAATCATCCCATTGAACCTGCATTCTCTATTTTTCGGTGTCTTGATCGTTTTCCTTGCCTGCGATTAGTATAAAGTTGTGATCTTTGGAATGCCCACTTATTGTTGTTGTTATTTATTTAATGATTTTATTTTATGATAGCCTTAAATTGACAGTGAAAGTGGGTGGGTAGAGTGGAAAAAAGCCATGGCGGGTCGTAATATGGAGAAGATGGCATCCATTGATGCGCAATTGCGGTCTTTGGTGCCCGGTAAGGTGTCTGAGGACGACAAGCTTATCGAGTATGATGCTTTGCTTCTCGATCGGTTTCTTGATATTCTTCAGGATTTGCATGGAGAGAAGCTCAGAGAAACGGTACGGTGATTTCTCAAGTGTTTGTGTATATGATTCTCATGTTTCATTTAATCACATATATATGTTTTAGTAGAATGATGTTTGATTCCATGACATGATGGTTAAGCTATGATGATCAAGATCTGACCTTACTATTAATATCAATTGGAGCAATGGGTTTCATTCCTTCATTTTGAATACACTAGGTTGTACTGTTTATCTGGAATTGTAATATGCCCAAAAGGTGAATTTCAGCCAAAGTTCTTGTAACTAGTGGCATAAGATTGTGACCCTATGTAGGAGGTGTTAGGTTTGATTGCCCGCACGGACATGTCAGTTTGTTCCTGGGTGGTAGATCGTGGGCAAGGACATAGTATCGAGCCTCGAATTTCACTCAATGTGGTGTGTTTTTTGTGGGCACAAAACTCTGGTCTTCTCACCTAATGGACCGCTGTTGACTCACCATGATTTACCCTTCCACTGTCCTATTGGGCCGGGGTGTTAGGTTTGATTTCCATTTCCTTGAGATGTACAAAAAAGAAAGGGTGCATTTCCTCAAAGAATGATCATTAAATGCCTTTTATATTGGGATCACGAAGGAATTCAAGTACTCTGGAGCTATTTTAGTTGTGTGATCTATTGTTGGAGTAAAATGATTCGTTATCTGGTTATTTATGCTGTAGACTACATGTGAAATTTCAGTGGGTTGCTTCTTATACTTGTATGTTAGGTGTGAGTGAACTGTGATAACGGTCAATGTTTGAAGCGTTATATTTTCCTTTTCTGATCTCAGGTCCAAGAATGTTATGAGCTCTCTGCTGAGTATGAAGGCAAGCATGATCCCAAGAAGCTGGAGGAGCTTGGAAGTGTATTGACAAGTTTGGATCCGGGTGATTCAATTGTGATTGCGAAAGCTTTCTCTCACATGCTTAACTTGGCAAACTTGGCTGAGGAGGTTCAGATTGCTCATCGTCGGAGGCAGAAACTAAAGAAGGGGGATTTTGCTGATGAGAACAGTGCCACAACTGAATCTGACATTGAAGAAACGATCAAGAGACTCGTGGTGGACATGAAGAAGTCCCCTCAAGAAGTATTTGATGCACTTAAAAATCAGACCGTGGATCTCGTTTTAACTGCACATCCTACTCAATCTGTCCGGAGATCATTGCTTCAAAAGCATGCAAGGTTTGAGACTCATCACACCCGATGACAAACATAAAGTTTATTGGGTTTCTTTGTCCAGCTATTTTCTTTCTCTTACCTAATCTTGTTTCTAGGATCCGAAATTCCTTGGCTCAGTTATATGCCAAAGACATTACCCCTGATGACAAACAGGAGCTAGATGAAGCTTTGCAAAGGGAGGTAAGTATCACTGTTAAATGCAACTTAAATTTTGTAAATCATCAAACTGTGAATGAATCTACACTTGTAATTATCTAAGATCATCAATTATTGACAAATTATCGTGCATTGTATCTTTTTCTCTGCATGAAACTGACCCTTTTTCTAGATTTCCTCCTCTCCATGTCCTCATGAAACAATCTTTCTAAAGCCCAGCTTCCATATGTTTAAGTTTGTGAAAGTTATATTTATACTTTTGCCTTGGAAAGAACAGTGGGGGTCTTGGAACACGAAATGCATGCGAAGTTTCTTATTACTCCAATAAAACCAAAGACGCTGATTCTTGCTGACAAAGAAGTAAACATGAAGATGAACTTTTGTATTAAGGACTTGGATTATATGTGCTTCTCATGTGTGAATTGGAAAAACTATCATGAAGTTTGATATGCTCCGTAGAGTAACATCATGGTTAGCACAGTTTGGCTTTTTATATCAGTTTCCTGTCTTAAACCTTGCAGATTCAAGCTGCTTTTCGCACTGATGAGATCCGGAGAACTCCACCAACTCCCCAGGATGAAATGAGAGCTGGAATGAGTTACTTCCACGAAACCATTTGGAAGGGTGTTCCAAAATTTCTGCGGCGTGTTGACACAGCACTTAAAAACATAGGGATTAAAGAGCGTGTTCCCTATAACGCCCCTCTCATTCAATTTTCCTCTTGGATGGGTGGTGATCGTGATGGTAAAATCCCCTTCCTGCTGACAAGTCCATATTCAATTTCTGTATTTTACATGTCATTGTATAGTAATAAAAAGGAAAATGATATTTTCCCCTAATATTTCACCCCCATGATGTGGCTTAAAATCATTGTGCCCATGACTTGGGTGACCCCACCATTAGTTAAAAAGAAAGTTAATTGTACAATTAGAAAATACCATCTAAGGAGGGAAAGATTGGATGGGAAATTTTTGTAGGGGTGGATAGCATTACTCTAACAAAAATAAAGATTATAATCACTTACCAATAAATATAGTTTAAGAAAAAAAACTAAAAATGTGTGTGATTTGAGTGTTTGAGACATTCCATGTAGAATTTTGATGATGCAGAACTAATTTTCTTACTGGTTTCTGACCCTTAGCTGAATATCCGCTGCATAAACGAAACAAAATCACTAAAATAAACTTTTCTAAAGTTCTTCCACAAGCTCAGAACAGTTTAAAAATAAAAATGAGGTTGTGTTACCTCCTCTCTTCAGTGCATGGTTTAATGCTGGAATGGCATTGTTGCAGGTAATCCAAGGGTGACTCCTGAGGTCACAAGGGACGTTTGCTTACTGGCCAGAATGATGGCCGCAAACTTGTACTATTCCCAAATAGAGGATCTTATGTTTGAGGTATTCTATTTCTACTGTGCTTAAATATACCTCATGATGCTTTTTCTTTAAAAGACCGGATATTTTAAGAAATACTTCAAACGCTTATTAGTCCACTACTTTTGCCAGTTGTCTATGTGGCGCTGCAATGATGAACTTCGTGATCAAGCAGATGAACTTCATCAGTCAACAAAGCGGGATGCAAAACACTATATAGGTAACTAGTACAATAATCAAGTAGATGCATATTTCAATCAAAATTAGATTGCGGTCTGCAGTGAAATTTTCTATCTCTTGCATAAATAATGCATTTCTAATAAGCGTACCACATTTTCTTTGCGATGCAGAATTTTGGAAACAAGTTCCACCAAGTGAACCATATCGTGTTGTTCTTGGTGATGTGAGGGATAAGTTATACCATACCCGTGAGCGTACTCGCCAATTATTATCCCATGGATACTCCGATATCCCAGAAGAAGCAACTTTCACGAGTGTTGAGCAGGTTATTATAGTTTTCCATTTTTTATGTTGTTCTCCAGTTGCCAAACATTAGAGCATTTTATTACTTAGAATCGCCCCCAAAATTATCTTTCTTGATCCTCATTTGAATGTGATGTTCGTTCCGCTGTAAAATATATGCAGTTCTTGCTACCCCTTGAGCTCTGCTACAGATCTCTATGTGCGTGTGGGGATGGTGCCATTGCAGATGGAAGTTTACTGGATTTTCTGAGGCAGGTTTCTACATTTGGTCTCTCACTGGTTAGACTTGATATTAGGCAAGAGTCGGATCGGCACTCTGATGTTCTGGATGCTATAACTAAGCACTTGGAAATTGGTTCATACAAAGAATGGTCCGAAGAGCGCAGACAGGAGTGGCTTCTCTCTGAACTTGGTGGCAAGCGACCTTTATTTGGACCGGATCTTCCAGCAACAGAAGAAATTGCTGATGTTTTGCATACGCTGCACGTTATAGCTGAACTCCCACCCGACTGCTTTGGAGCGTACATCATCTCGATGGCGACAGCGCCATCTGATGTGCTTGCGGTTGAACTTCTGCAACGCGAATGCCACGTCATCCATCCTCTAAGGGTGGTTCCACTTTTCGAGAAATTAGCAGATCTGGAGGCTGCTCCTGCTGCACTGTCACGGCTTTTCTCGATTGATTGGTACAGAAACCGAATTAATGGTAAGCAAGAAGTGATGATTGGGTACTCGGACTCTGGCAAGGATGCTGGTCGGCTTTCAGCTGCCTGGCAGCTATACAAGGCTCAAGAGGAGCTAGTAAAAGTTTCGAAAAAATATGGCGTGAAGCTCACTATGTTCCACGGTAGAGGTGGTACAGTTGGGAGAGGAGGCGGCCCGACACATCTCGCTATATTGTCACAGCCACCTGACACGATTCTTGGGAATCTCCGTGTCACAGTTCAGGGCGAAGTCATTGAGCAATCATTCGGGGAGGAGCACTTGTGCTTTAGGACACTCCAGCGTTTCACTGCTGCTACTCTCGAGCATGGTATGCATCCACCAATTTCTCCAAAACCAGAATGGCGTGCACTCATGGATGAAATAGCGGTGATTGCTACAGAAGAGTATCGCTCAATAGTTTTCAAAGAACCTCGTTTCGTTGAGTACTTCCGCCTGGTAAGTTTATTTTTTCTAGTAAGTAAACGCATTAGCAAATATTTTGGCAGTCCATATACTCATTCCTAACTGCAGGCCACACCCGAGCTAGAGTACGGGAGAATGAACATTGGCAGTCGTCCATCAAAGCGCAAACCAAGTGGAGGAATTGAAACCCTGAGAGCCATTCCGTGGATCTTTGCCTGGACACAGACCAGGTTCCATCTCCCGGTTTGGCTTGGTTTTGGCGCAGCATTTACAAAGGCGGTTGAAAAGGACGCAAAGAACCTCATAATGTTCCAAGAGATGTACAACCAATGGCCTTTCTTTAGAGTCACAGCTGATCTCGTGGAGATGGTTTTCGCCAAGGGAGACCCTGGCATTGCTGCGCTGTACGACAAGCTTCTCGTTTTGGAAGAGTTATGGCCATTTGGCGAGCGTTTGAGGGCTAACTTCGAGCAGACAAAGAGCCTTTTGCTCCAGGTAACTCAAAATTAAAGCTAATAATAACATCACAGTCCACAGACAGACATGCATTATTGATTACTCCAAACTCTCTGCTGAAAATTTCCAATCTTCGAATAGATCGCTGGCCACAAGGATCTGCTGGAGGGAGACCCCCACTTGAAGCAACGACTCAGGCTTCGTGATTCCTACATCACAACGTTAAACGTGTGCCAAGCGTACACTCTGAAGCTTATACGCGACCCCAACTACCATGTCACCCCGAGGCCTCACATCTGCAAAGAGTTAGTGGAGTCAAAATCAGCTACCGACCTCGTGAATCTGAACCCAACAAGCGAGTACGCTCCAGGCTTGGAGGACACCCTTATCTTGACCATGAAGGGCATTGCTGCTGGAATGCAGAATACAGGTTAATCCATTTCTGGTTTCTGGGTTTTCGTGGTGCTACCTAAATAACATCATCTGCGGGCAATAAGTAACAGATGATCTGATGTGTAGTCATCATCAACCTGTTTATGTTCATGGTGGCAATGATTTTAGTCCACCCTGTTAGACAGATACTTTGAGATCATAACTTACATAGTTATTTATGCTCAAAGTCTCAATATGATCAAATAACTTAGTTCTTTATGCTCAAAGTCTCATTATCTTTGACCTGCATATATGTGTGATAATGCTTTGTTTTGTTTCTTGACAAAATCTTGGAAGGTTGAATTCATTTTCTATAATACTTCTAATATAATGGGCTTCTTCAATGCTGTACATCAATTTGCAAGAAATAAAAGATGTACATTAAAAAAAAAAAAAAAAAAAAAAAAAGCAAGCAAACAAACAAACAAAAATTAAGGAAAATGACGATGCTAAAAAAAATTACATATTTGAGATATGTTTTATACATGATGATTCAAATATTACATATTTGAGCTTTGATAATTTTACACAAATTTGTTTTTCCCTTTTCTCCCAATGTGGTAGCACTATCAAAAAGTTGAAATTAAATATGAGAGCAAATGGGTGGGTGTGAGTCACTTGCCACATCAATAGAACTATAAAACAAAATTTTAAATTTTAAATTTACTTAAATTTTATTTGTTTTTTAAAAAATGTGTTAATTAGGCTACTATTGAACTATATGTGAAAAATGTAATTAGACTATTAAACAAAAAAAAATACATTTAAACTATTAAACTAACATTCTAAAATTATGCAATACACTACATACAAATACAGAAAATTAAAAATAAGTCTCCTCCTCACTTCATGGACGTTCAGCTACTATTGTTGTTGTTATTCGGCAAACTAATTATAGGAGTGATACTATACATACTTTCAATTTCTACTCTACATTTCATAATCTGATTTATCTAGAAAAAAGAGTGGTCAATAGTTTTTGATGGAGAAAATTAACCCGGGGTCCGAATCAATTAGCCCCAATAAATAAAGGAAAGACAATGAATGTGTATATCACGGAGATAAATTCGTATTAATAGGCTGTAAGATTATTACAAAGGGTATGTCAAACTATTACAAGTGTTTTCAGAATGTCCAAACAAGACAAAGGATCGTGCTTTTATACTAGTAGTTCCTTAACCACCCCCGCAAAAGGGAGGGTAGTTATAACAACTTGGACCGAGCCCAGCCGAACACCCCCTTGGCCGAGAACCCCCCAAGCACCCCTACCCGAGCCCCTTGGGCCTCGACCCGAGCTCCCTAAGACTCGGTCGAGCTCCTTGGGGCCTTAGCCGAGCCCATTGGGCCTTGACCGAGCCCCCTTGGGTCTTGATCGAGCCCCCCTAGGCCTCGGTTGAGCCCCTTGGGCCTTGGCTGAGCCCCTCTAGGCTCGGTCTTGGCCTAAAGCCGGGGCCTTGGCCGAGCCCCCTCCGCTTGAGTCCTCCTTGCTCCGTTTTCTCGGGTCGGTTTGCTCCATTTCTAATATATCCATCAGTTTTCATTACTCTCTTTTTCTTCTACCAGTCATCACTTGCATGAGGGGGTTGTTCTCATTTGAACCCACCTGTGTATGTGTGTGTGTAAGTTTAAAAAAAAATTAACTTGATTCACATTGCAATGTAGATTATAGTCTATGGCATACAATCAGATCAAATATGAATGCATGTTTATTATAACATTATTGTATGTTCATATAAATTGATCAATCATCACTTAAACATTTTTTGTATAAATAAAATCAAAGTATAAAAAATAACTTGTTAAAAAATTCTCGTTGAATTTTTTAAAATAACACACATAATGATATTTTTTTTCAATATATCATTTCAATAATTGTGTGGTGAACCTATAATAGTGAGTTAATGAATCTATAATAATGACTTATTGAACTTGTAATGGTAGTTTAATGAACTTATAGTAGTAACTTAATGTACTTGAAATAGTGACATAAATAACCTAGAGTAATAATAAGTTGATGAACTGACAGTAGTGACTTAATAAACTGCAAGCTAATATTTTGCAAAATTTTTGAAATAATTTTTTCAACTAAAAAAAGATATAACCCTGTTTGGTAAATAATCAGTCTAAGCCAATTTTGGCTTATTTAACCACTATTAGTTGTTTGGTTAATAAGCTTTTTGTAACTCTAAAATACTAAAATTCAAAAGGCTACTCAAAGCAGCCTTTTCAATTAGCTTTTTGAGAAAAAAAATTATACCAAATAGCCATCAGCAAACAGCCAATTTATCAAACAACTTTCTACAATCAGCCAATATTATCAACAAATCATACCTTCTAACCCAATCAACCAACCCAATCAGCCAACAACCATTTACCAAACAGAGTCATAAACGTTGAAGCCTTAGCTTATTGGAGGGCGAAGCTAAGGCTTCGTGAAGCCTTGCTGCTAAGCAATAAAAGTTGTGAAGCAGTAAGGCCAAGGGTGCTTCGAAGCCTTAATGTTTTGAGCAGTAAGGGAGCAACAATGTTGTTCATTGTATTACTTAATGCTCTTGTCATTTGCTGTTGTATCTCATTTATTGTTATAACGTACATACTAAAAATGTGAGTTAATCTTGATTAGTTTAGTAATTAATACTGATTAATTATAATTTATCATAGAATTAACTTTGTAATATATTTATTCTGGTTAATTTGTTACTTTTGAAAGTTACAATTTAAATTTTAAATTTAATTTTGAAATGTCATGAATGCTAATGAATATTTAATTCCCTATAAATATTTGGGTTGGGTAGAATGTTTAAAAACTTTTGAATATCTAAAATTATGATTTTCACTCATATGAACTTTCTCTACTCTTTTAAATTCTACCAACACTCCTTGCTCAAATATAAGTCTGAGTCTATGTTTGGTAGTATTTAAAAGCTTTTTTTTTTTTTTTTAGAAAAAGAGGAAATAAAATTCGAGGAAAAAATTATAAAATGTCCACCCTCCGCTCGCGGGATCCTCCTATGCAAATAAATTACTTTTTAAATAAGTTACAAATTCTGTTTGATAGTATTTAAGAGCTTATAGTTTACTTTACAAATAAGTTACAAATTCTGTTTGATAAAATATGAAGAATTTTTGGAGGATGATATATGATACTCCGTAATTGATAAGAAATATAACCTCAAAATAAAACAATTGGGGAAACAAATAGAGAGTTTAGAAAAATGAAGCCCCAACTTGCAAACCTATATAATAATGCTCTACAGATACAGATTTTTCCGCACAGCGCTTTTGGCGAGAGAAAGTCTCCGACTCTCAACACTCTATCGCTGTCTCTACAGAAGCCTTAGCGTAAAAACTCCGACCGAAAGGAACTTTCGATTCAATTCAATGGCGAACAGCAATCTTCCCCGTAGAATCATCAAGGTAACGTATCTCTGTTCCGTCTCCGATCTTCTGTTCGTCTTTCAGTTCCGCTTCTGATTCAGCTGCAAACTTGGATTCTGAATTCATTTGCTCCGTATATTGCATCTCCGTTTTAGTTAGGGTTTTGTTATTCTGATCTCTCTTTCGTTTCGATCTCAATTTCATCACTTTTCCTTTTCATCTTTCAGGAAACACAGCGCCTCCTCAGCGAACCAGGTAACTCTCTCTCTCTCTATTTTGTGCGTGTGTTATATATATCACACTTGAATACTGGCAGATGTATATACTGCATGCGTTTGTGTTGAATTTTGGGCTATCTTGCTTGGGATGATTTTATGTTAAGTTTTAACTCTCAAGGAATTAATTCTTAGCTTTGCCTTTCAATGTCCGTTTGTGTAAATGTCTCCCTACTTATCCAAATGTAATTATTTAGGCTTTGTTTGTTATTCTGTTCTCTTCTTTTGGGGGTATATGATATGAAATTAATATTGTGGAGTTAAGTTAGTTGTTTGTAATAAGTGCTTCTATTTGAGTGCAGCACCTGGAATAAGTGCTTCTCCCTCGGAAGAGAATATGCGGTATTTTAATGTCATGATTCTTGGTCCAACACAGTCTCCCTATGAAGGTAATCTGTTTTTCTTTTGACTAGATGGTTTGTGAATTCTGTGTCAGTTATGTTTTTGGGTTTCATGTGTTCTATAACTTGATTTCTATCTGTTGACTAAGTGAGGCTGCGAAAACTGAATCTTTCAATTTGAAATGTTGACAATTAGTCTAGTTCTTGAATATTTATTAATTTTGTAGTCTAATTTGAGCGTAAATGTTTGTGATCAAATAGGTACAATTTAGAAATTAAATTTTAACCTTTTTTTAATTCCTTCTACTGGGAGAAGGACTGAAAGAGTAAGGGTAAAATATGTTTTGCTAGTTTAGTACTGATCTAGCAATGAGAAAAATTAACAATGTTAATAGTATTTAGGTTGTGGCACATCTGCATTGTTGGTATGTTTAAATGTGTAGCAGTCCTGCAGATACTTGATTACCTTCTGCTAGACTCTCCTCAACTATTCATTGGTTTAATTCCATTGCATGGTTTTCCACTGTAGGAGGTGTTTTCAAGCTGGAATTATTTTTACCTGAAGAATACCCAATGGCTGCTCCTAAGGTATTCCAATACATTTTGTTGCGTCAAAGACTTGCTTGGTCAGTTTATTGGGGCAGAATATAATCTGACTGCTTGGCTAGCTATTGACTATAGAGTTCCACTACTTGCTCTCTACATGCATATTAGCATCCTGGTTCCCATTACTGTGATGAATCTTAGAGCTAGGCAATAGGCATACAATATTTATGTTTGTATGTGTGTACTTACTGGATTGTCCATGCATTTGTTTAACCTAATGGTGTCATTCAGATGGTGCACCTGATTTGCACTTTTCTATTTTGCTCACCTGAATTTCCATTGCAGACCAAGTAGTGCCTATCTATATTTGGTGCCTGCTATTTATATGTTATGATAAGTGCATCATTTTTGCCTTATTTTAGGTAACAATGCCAGTTCTAGAAATTGAACATCTATTCTTGAATTTGTTCATGCAATATTACTGAGGCTTAAAGTGATCTGTCTAATCTTTTTCTCAAATTTTGTCCCCTTCGCAATGTTATCAAAGGAACAACACAAAACCATAGTGAGCATACCAAACTGTATTTCTGTATTATGTTGGGAAATTTTTGGGTAGAAGATGCTTTTTATCTTCTTTTTTAAAATAATAATAATAATAATAATAATAATAATAATAATAATAATAATAATAATAATAATAATTTCCTCAATGTTTTCATGATCACACTTAAAATGTAACTGCAGTAAAACTTGCTTAATTTTTTGTTTTTCACCGACTTAAATGTGTTGGATATTTGCTGAAGTTAATGGGGATAGCTTTTAAGAAGTCCTGAAGATTCAATTTCCGTTTGAGGATCTGAAGTTAGTGAGCTTCTATACATTTTTCAGTATTTTTGAATCATAATGTTGTTTCATCATATTTTACTTCTATGAAGACAGTCATTGGGACACTATTTTCTGCATCCCCCTTCCCAGGTGATTTTGAGATAATCATCATTCATATTTTACATTTGACAGGTTCGATTTCTCACCAAAATCTACCACCCTAACATTGATAAGGTTTGTTATAATTGCTTTGTCATTTTACATTTTGACTTGAAAGATTACTTGCCTTTTTACAGATTGAAACTTTGTGTGCAGCTTGGAAGGATATGTCTTGATATTCTTAAAGACAAATGGAGTCCTGCTCTTCAGATACGTACTGTGCTTTTGAGGTATTGATTGATTGAAGTTTCTAGTATCTCAATGGTTTTACTGACTTCGCATTATGTGTAAATAAGTTGTCTGTGAGCAAAAAAAAAGATTGATGAGACATAAAAATCAGCGTAATGGTTGTTTTGGTTGAAGAAAAGAGACTTACCTGCTTTAGACTAGAAAATTTATACGTTTGTTGTATTGCACACTGATTACAATTGCCAAGGTGATGCAATTTGAATTCTGTGTTTAGTATTCAAGCACTTTTAAGTGCTCCAAATCCAGATGACCCGCTATCTGAAAACATCGCGAAGCATTGGAAGACAAATGAAGCCGAAGCTGTTGAAACAGGTGAGTGCACTCAAGAGTGTAGAATTTTGCACGTTGAACACAAAAGAAAAGAACCCTTTGTTTACTATTACTATAATTTACGTTTATTTATATTATTTATTATTGATTGCAGCAAAGGAATGGACACGCCTGTATGCTAGCGGTGCGTGAAGTTAGTTTGTTGAAGTGGAAATGGTGCGATAAATAACAAAATGTGCAATGTATTATATCAAGTGTCTGATTAAATGTTGCCAAGGATGCTTGGTTCAAATTGGAATATATATATTCATCCTGGCTACAACAGGATAATTGTTTCCTTGCCATGAAGAAGTTGTACAATTAAATGATGCCATTCTGTTTTCATCATCTCTGCAAAAAAGCTATATAATGTCTCACAATTACTATTTGGCCAGCTTGTGTGTTCTTCTGTGGTACCAGGTCTCTCAGGCCGTAAGGGCATTTAAAGAAATTCAGCCCTTACACTTACCTTGTTTATTCACTTTTTTTATGGGTAGTTCTTGCATGAATCTATTTATAGAAAAGAACATATTTAATGCACGCCAGTAAAATTTGCTAAAATAATGATTGTTGTAAAAGTCGATTGCCTCTATCTTCTCTAGCATTTCACCGCCGGCTTCGCCATTTGTCACATTAGCATTTTATCATAACCTTTAGGTAGCAAGCTATTTGGTTTAATTACATCAAAATGAACCTAATTGTTTTTATATATATAAAGTTCAAGGACTAGCATCCCAACTTTGGTGATTTTTGTTTAAGGTTTTTTTTAGGTAAGGTGGGAAAGAGTAGAAGGAAAGAGAAGGGGAAAAAAAGAAAAATCATTAGTTATGCGTTTAACATGAATGTTGAGCGCATAACATACTCTCTTCTCCCCCTGCTTTCGAACTTTGACATAGGTGAGAGCCGAAAAGATGAGGGAGAGGGTTGTCTGACTTGTCTCTACAAACGCTGGGAAATGAGTTTCTTGTCAGAAATGCAATTCCCAAACAAGTTTCTAGAATTTCTGAAAAAAATTTCATCCGTCAACGTGGAAAGCAAGTGAAATGCAAGTACTACGAGAATTTTTGAAAAAACAAAATAAAAAATTCACCACTTGCCAGTACTACGAGAAACACTAGTACCACTTGCTTTTCATGTTGACCAGTAAAAAAAATTTTAAAAAAAATTTGGAAATTGGGTTTCTGACTAAAAACTCATTTGTGAGTTTTTCCTACTTTTGTACAACTTTTAAAAATTTTTCATTTGTATCAAATATTTTGAAATTCGCCCCTTTCAGTCAATTTCCCAAAATAATACAGTGGGCAACCCTGTTGCTTGGGTTGACCGGACCGGCCAAACTGCAAAGCTGCAATTACCCAATTCGAAGGGTAGGGTGTGTATTAGACAGACGTCAACAGCCACTACATATATAAGCATTTATATATCATCATCTCCTTCATTCACTAGTTGGAAGTTAGTTAGTTAGTTTGGTGTATAAATGCTCACATCATATCATTTCTATCTAATCTGCATTCATTCATTCATTCAACCCTCCACTAGACGACTCTTACTTCATCCATGCCTAATTAAAACTGGGAGGGACGAGTGGACGACCATACTTCTTCACAAACTATATTCGATTTGAAATCTCGCTTGACGGGACTGAAATGTGACAAGGAGTATAAGTTTTTTTTTTTGAAAACAGGAGTATAAGTTTTTAAAACCTAATACTTATCCTTACCCACAAAAGGTGAAATCTCTCACTCTAAGGGCCTCTCTATTTCATAGAATCGGTCACTCTAAGGGCCTCTTTATACTATATTTTGTTCAATTTAATCATTGTACTTAAAAAAGTGGTACAACTAAAAGCAATAGTTAATGTTGTTAATATGACCTTTACCTTAGCTAATGTGACACTTACATTATCTTTGCCCCATCATGATATTTACATGCTAACTCATATATTATTTTATAAATATTTAAACTTAATTATTTTTAGCACTAATATATTTCATTAATATGTACAAAATAAATAATGATATTAATATAATATATCCAATCTGGTTTTCGACAATTGGTTTCCTTGCCGGAAGCCAAACCAATGCTCTGGTCGGTTTCCGTCTTGGGAAACCAGTCCAATGTTATTCTTTTTAATAAATTTATTGTTTGGGGTTTATACATGAAGTCATATTTATTGTATGTTAAAAATTTGAAGATTAAACAGTCCTAGACAAGTTAAATCTCTCTTCGCATTATAATAATTGAAATGTTAAAGTATACAATTTTGCTCATTTTCCTGTTCATTTTCTGAAAAATGAACTAAACATACAAAGACAATTTTCTGTTTTGCAGTCAAACACGGGAAAGGAAAATGATTTCATTTTCCAGAAAAAATTGTCCAGAAGTCATTTTTCTACTTTCTAAACGGACCCTTAGTATTACTAGATCCTGTCACATCATATAGTATTTGGGACTTTCCCAAGTGCTTAATCAGCAGGGTATGGTTTTAATGCAAAAAGAGATGGGGAAAGATGTATTCACCTTTCTATAATGAGCAGATGAGATGTTAATTAATTAGAGCATACAATGTTGAAGATTAAAGAGGGAAGAAATGGATAAAGAAGAATTAATGGGACAACTATACAACAAGATAATGAGTAATGAGTTGTATCAATCACCACACAAACTTCAGAGACTACCTTCTTCCACTGGTAACTGGAAATTAAATAAAGTAAAGTAGTGTCTTCAATTCATTGCCCTTGCTTCTTCATTAATGCCAGCTTGGCCCAAGGTTTTAGATTCAAACCTTTTTCAATGGAGTTGCAGCATAATGCTGGCATGGGTGGGGGTGTTGAAAAAAAAGGGGAGTAAGAGATCAAGAACAAAAAACGAAAACGAAGAAGAATTTACACGGATTAGTTCAAAACCTACGTCTAGGGGGAGCAAATGAGATTTTTATTAATTGTGATGATAAATCATCCAAGGTTACAAGCATCATATTTATAAACAACCCTAACGGTACATTTACAAAATTATTGTTGTACAGTACTGTTGGGGTGTTGCCCCTGCACCCCCAACTCACTCAGCAAACCTAGTTCGAGTTCAAACCACAGAGACATGTGTTGTTGCTCAATTCTACTCCACTTCACTTGATAAGCTCCACTACACTCCAACACATATCATCTCCCAATAACATATGAAGGGTGGTAATAGGAGTTAAGGAGAACTCACTTGTCTTCTTTAGATTAGTCAAAAAGCTAGAAAGGAATCCCCCAACTTAAGGGGCAAATATGGCAATGCATCATACAAAAAATCGAGACCATTTGCTATATTAAAACAATGCAAAAACAAGCCAAGTCCAATATACAAGCAGATGAAACAAGAAAAAAAATGAAAAATTTTATTGATGGAAAGGTTGAACAACACAATATCAATATCAATAACACATACTATTCATCCTTCTTTCACTAATCCATCAGACATCCAATCTCCCTCAATGGCCTGCAAAGATTTTGTATATATTATCATATATATACATGTTTAGATCCTCATCTAATTGCCAGCCAGCCAGCCAACCATCTCTTCTCTCTGTCTTCTAAATGTCTAGCTAATAAAGGGGGAGGAGGAAGAAGAATTTGAAGAAACTAAATGATATGATGTGAGATTAGGAGATGAGAAAATTTTAGAACTTGAAGGCGATGAGGATTGAATGATTAAATCAAAAAAACGAAAACGAACTACACTATCTCTCTGAATTCCACTTGCCTTTTGGCTGAAATGGCTCCATCTGAGATTATTATGTGGTAGGTCCGGTTATATCGCCAGGAAGTAATTCTTGTGAATAGTGTTCTAGATAGCCCAATGCCTCACCGAAGACTCCAGCTCCTCTGGACTTGGGCAGACCAGTTCCTTCAACTGGCTCCCGTTTTTGTAAATTTTAAACATTGGTACAGTCGTGATGTTCTCAGCTGTGCCGATTGCTGGGCTGTCTTCCACGTCCACCTTCACTTACAAATTGAACTATAAGTTTTTACCTTTTTTGAATATAACATATATACTAGATGTTTGCATACATTGTTTCCAAGCATAATAAAGGCATATCCCAAGAAATGTACAGAACCCATTGTGTTTGGTAGTTTACCTTGAGAAAACTTATTGATGGATATCTGGTGCACAATGTGTCCAAAATTGGTGATATCTGTGTGCATTGTATATTGGATGCCACTTTAAAATGCACCACCGATGTCCCTGCGATTTCCACCAATTGTAAATTTTGAAGCACTGGAATCATTAAGTATGCGTTAAATTATTAAGAAAAGAGCCTACCAGAGGAAATTGCAGATTGGAATTGTTCAAGACCTGAGACTATTTCAACACCTCCACCAAATTTCCCGCTATAAACCTCTTCCCCTCTGGATTTTTTCAGGGCAACTTGGGCGTGAAACAGCGATTCAGCAACTTTGGTGTCGTGTGGAAATTCACTCCTCAAAGCTTCGTAGTCTCTTACAGCCTCAGCCCACCGTTCTAGCTGTAGTAGCCGATTCAGCCACATTTAAAAGCTTTTTTTTTTAAACTCAAATGATGCAAGTCGCCATCAAAATGCATTTGTGGCATGTAAAAGACAAAGGAGTATTACCTTCATGTTTGACGCTGCCCTTCGAAGAAGAGCTTTCGTATAATTCGGTTGGATACGGAGAGTTTGGCTGCAATCGTCCACAGATTTTTCCCACTGTCCCAGCTTATACCAACAGGCTGCTCTATTGCAATAGAGAACTGAATTTGAAGGATCAAACCTGAGGCCTTCCCCATAAGCGGCACAAGCTTCTGTAAACCTTTCGGATTTAAATAAATCATTGCCACGGGTACGAGCTTGGGTAACTAACCGCACATTGTTGAGTAAAACAGAAACTTCAACGTTTTGACAGTCAATCTGTTTAGCTCTCTCAATGGCAGCAAGTGCACTTTCAAACCTGAAAATATTCACAATTCTATGTCACATTCCAGATGAGATCATGATGTCATTCACGGATGAGGCTTACAATTAGGAACTACCTTCCATGAGCCAACTCAATTTGAGCCCGAACAAAGAACACGTACGCTTCAGAAAGCATCCCAAAAATTTTTGACTGGGAGAAGGAAGCAGTTGATTCTATTTTAGGAACTTTTGATAGGCTTGAATCAGCATTGTCTAACTGGTGGAGCTTCGCAAGTGCTTCTACTCTACATGCAAAGAGCTGCAATTCAATTTCACCGAGTCAGTTGTCAAGGTTAACCCTTTCCACGCATTGCCATTTCTACAACATTGCCGTTACCTGAGGAGATGCATCGGCTCCAGAGGCAATAGCAGCATCAGCTTCCCGCAACACACTCCTCCAATCACTGGCTCCCCGTGCATCATTGCATTTTTCTATATGTTTCTCCACTGCTTCCAACTTCCGCAACTCCAAGTGATCTAGCTGGTGCCCCGGAAGACAAATGTGCCTCCTGGCATTTTCTACCTGTCCTAAACTGTGACCCTAGATGGATTAGATCGCTTACAGCTCAATGCAATACGAGCAAAGCAAATTCCAAGAACCTAACTACAATAAGCAGAAAAGGAAATACAGTGAACCATAGCCACTAATCAATCCAAAACAGACTCCAGTTTACACAAACCACACACAATATAATCTTGAAATCAGCCTACAGATATGCTAAGCTTCTTTTTCAGACATTTTGCCTGAGTTAAAGAATTCTCAAGTCCAAGCGATCATACAGTAATAAATCTTGAAAATTAATGGAATTCGGTGTTTAGTCCAGTGGCAGCCTAAGCTCATTTCTGGAAAGTTGGGATGGATTAGAATCCCATACATACCTCATCACTCTGGTGTACTAACAAAAGAAATATAAAAAATAAACACTTTACTATAACCGACAAAGTCCACATGTCAACTACGTAGCCTAGCATACTAAGTAACACTTAAAACTGAATGTTAGTAACCAACATGGAGTTTCCACCTGCTTAGAGATCAGAATCTTCTAAGTAGGTAAAAGGAAAATGTACAGTGACCTAGATTAAAAGCAAGGAAAGTACAGTGTGATTAAAAGCAAGGACAGTCCTGCTAATAAAGGGAACATAAGGAATATCTAACAGTAACAATGTCCACAACAATCCAAACAAACCAGTCCATTCATTCACCCTAATGAACCAGATCTTGCAAAGTGAAAAACAGCCATTCTAACATCACCACAACAAATACAATCACCTATAGGCTATGGCACAATTACATAAACTAACCAAATATTTATCACCTTAAACCTAGTCAGTCACACACAAGAACTTTTGCAAAGAAACTTGAGAATGAGACAAGAAAACTTTGGAATCAAAAAGAAAACATTAATAAAGATTCAAACTTTATTATTGCAAACACTATACTTACCTAAGGAACAAAGATCCTAAACGGTGGTGGGCTCTAACATATCTGGGATCCAACCTAATAGCTTCCTCACATTCCCTCACTGCCTCTACCAATCTCTTGAGACCAATCAAGGCCGCAGCCCGGTTACAATGGTAAGCTGCATTGCCAGGAGATATTGAAATGGCCTTGTCGTATAGATTCAAAGCCTCTGCAAAATTCCCCTTTTTGTAATTCTCATTGCCTATCCTCTTCAACTCTTCTGGATCATTTCCAGACATTTCCTTCTTCTGAGTCTCTTCCGCCGCCATTAATGATCCTCTTAAATTGGTGGGTTTGTGAGTAGTTCCGAATCCGCCGCGTATTATGCTGCCGTGGCCGTAATTCCCAGTTCCTGAGCCCAAAACGTCAGTCTTGGAAGCCCTGCTGGCCATCCCGGTCTTGAGAATCCTGCCGGAGGGGCAGATATTGCCGGTGGGAAAAGCATTGGAGGGCGGCGGAGAGTTGACACAGCTCCCACCTGAGCGATTGAAGGGGGCGCGCGCTGTCGGTGTGGGTGTGGGTGAGGGTGAACTCTCCACCGACCCGGACAGCTCAGCGGACTTGGGAGCCCCATTCCGACCCGACAAGGATCCAGAAGAACTAGAGCTACTACTGGTAGTAGGGACAGTCCGCAAGGGAGAAACCGGCGAACCCAGATCGAGTTCCCTGAAATCTGGCTTGTTCATCTCCGGCCGGACCGAGTTCCTCAACCGATCACTCAAAGCCTCAATCCCAATATCCGACGACACCGATGATGCCCTTCTTGAATCAGACATTTTCCAAACTCTCTCTCTCTCTCTCTAAATACGAATGAATCTATACAGTGAGTTCAGAGCATACACCTCTGTGCTGCAATGGAAAAAGAGAGGCTCTGAAAAAGACATGCAGGAAGGAAGAGGAAAAGAGATAGATGGGGATCTCGTGATATAAAAACACACAGAAGCTAAGAATGAATGAATGCCAGTGTCGAGTTGGAAGTGGGAGGGGTGGCGAGCAGAGAGAGAAAGTGAGAGAGAGAGAGAAAATGGTTTTACAGTGAGAAAGCGGAAGAGAAGGAGGAGAAAAACCGCAGCTTTCTTTTTTCTTTCACTCCACCCTTTCCATTTCTTTTTTTTTTCTTCCATTTCTAAAAACACCTTTTAACATCAATTTTTTTCTTTTTGCATATCTTTTCAATCCACATCTTATCCCATATTTTCAAATCCTAATGCTCCACCAATTAACTTATTTTTATATACGGAGTATTTCAATAAACTTTAAAACTAAAATAAATAAATACGTCAATGGTAAAATACAATAATACGTAGTAATAAATAAATAAAGGATTGAGTTGAAGGAACATGATTCACTTTAATTCTTAGCAATGGTCTCTAAATCGAGTTCTTTATGTATGATTTATTGGATACACATTCTCAATAAGTAAATATTGGTTTCTCTCGTTACACAACAACAACAACAACAACAATAATAATAATAGCAAACTTACTTTCTCTCCTGATTTTTACCTCTTAATATTCACTTTCTTAGATTTACACATCAAAATGTGAATATTATGAGGTAAAATAAGAATGAGAAAATAACATCTTTCAAATAAAAAATGGTAAAGATGCAACCAAATTAATCATATCTCATACTCCGTATCATTATATTATTAAAAAAAAAAACAATTAGATTTTGTATGGCCTTAAATTTTTATTATTTTTTTAAAAGGTCAAATAAGTATCATAAGTTGGGCAGATAATGCAATTGAACCTTCTAACTAAAAAAGAAATGCACTAAAACCTCTTAAATTGTTTTTTTTTTTTTTTGAAATTGCAATTGAATCTTAATATTAGTATATTACATAGTCAGCAAGTTACTACAATTTGACGTTCATTAAGCTTCCGCATGTGCTTTTATTCAAATGTGACAATAATTTGACATTAATTGAAAATCTTATACAAAATTATAAAAAATATTTTGAAATTTTTAAAAATTAAAAATTATTCAATTTTTTTTATTAAAAATAGAATTTAAAAATAAAACACCAGGCATTGCATCCATCGGGATTTTAATTTTTTAAAATTTTTAAAAAATATAATACTCATTATTCAATTTATGTCAAGTCATTACTACATGTAAATAAAAGTAGGTGTGAAAGTCTATTTAGGTTTAAATCAACGATAAAGTATTGAATAAGTAAGGTTAAGACCTAATTAGAATTTTTACTAATTTAATAACTCTAGTAGAACTTTTATAGTTAGGAATTCAATTACATGATTTGCTTGATTTATGGACATATTTAATTATTTTTAAATTAATTATTCAGTTTATTTTATTTTTAATCTTTTGATGATAATAATATTTTTATTTTTGATTAAAATAAAGAAGATTAAAATATTTTATATTCTGTATAAGATTATTTTGGATATGAATCATTCTCAATATTAAATGTTCTCAAACTCATATATCTGGACAAGTGATTTTTAATTTATTTGCCTAATAAAACAAATCAACTAAATTGATAAAAGTTCAATGAATAAGATACTTTTAATTTTGATTTTTATTTAAATTCAATAATAAATTGGTTTAGAATATATAAGTACATCAAGTTTGATTCCTGTGAGAGTTGTCTATTAGTCATTTTTTGTTTGAGTTGGTCAGCTATGCGCAATTTAAATTTGTTTATCTGTTGTGGTCTTTTGTTAGCTAGAGTCAATTGGCGAGTTTCACCCTAAACGCACTTTTAGATAATAATTGTAGACTTTATTGTAAATCAAAACTATATATAAGAACTACAATATGTAATATAATGAATTGTTATATTGCTGTTACCAATAAACCAATTTTAATAAATTATTGCATTTAGTTAGCATATATTGGACATCTAAGCTCTTTATTAGTATTTTTTGTTAACAACATCACAATTATTGTCACCTATATTATAATTATCTCCACTTTTTACCTCAACTTATGCAACACACTGATTGATCAATATCACAATTTTTGTTTTCCTTCTTCATCTAGTATGTAATGTTCTTGGAAAAGCTATCCTGAATGAGCTTTGATCAAGTTAATTCAGTTGGACTAATCTCGTACTCAAGATTGGGATAAACATATGAAAAAATAATATTTTCAGAGGGTAAATTTAGAATTTTCTAATCTTATCTAATAAAGATTAAAAAAAAAATTAGGTGATGAGGTAAATCTGCTACTATTGTCCATAACTAACTAATTCAAACTAAAAAGATCAATAATTCGCTTCTATCGGAGGATCAGAGATTGAACTTGAAATATTATAACCAAAATTAATAGCTTAAACAAGTTGGCTTGGTATTATTAAATGCATGAGTTGCTTATGTTTTGAGAAAATTTAATGCTTGCTTAGCTTCTGACTTACATTTGGCATCTTCTTCATTTTATATTGAATGGATAGGGGAGGAGATCCACCAAAGTCTTGCTTCCTCTTTGGACCATTTTAGACCTCACCAAAATATTTTTTTAAATTTTATTTTTCTTATTTAATTATTTTTTCATCACATCATGTTCAATCATATTTGTTACTCCGTAATTGGTTAATGCTTCATTACCAATTTCCTATTTTATTTTTGAAATATAAATTATAGGTGTGGATGGATGTATTAGAATTAATTATACTTTCGCTATGCTTCATTAGTTCATTACCAATTTCTTATTTTATTTCTGAAATGAAACTTTATTCCTAAAATGTTGAATCCCAATCTCAAGGGCTCCCCACTCCGGCTTGACAAAGCATTGTGAGGATGTAAATCATGGTAATTTTTATTTCTGAAATAAAAATTATATGTGTGGATGGATGGATTAGAATTAATTATATTGTCTTAGTCATTGACTTCAAACTCTATTAAACTTGATCATAAAATAGTGAAAATGTTTACTTACTTTCAAACTCTATTAAACTTGATCATAAAATAGTGAAAATGTTTACTTACTTTATACATCGTCAATAGTTAGAAACTAATATAGTCAATTTGAACTCGATAACCAAAAATAGAAAAATTTAATAATAATAATAATAATAACTAAAATAGAAATTAATTTTATGTATATGCATTTTTCTTCTCTAACAAAGTTGAATACCTAACCCCCAATGGCCCCCAGCCCCAGCTCAACAGAACATGTAAGAGGATGTAAATCACAGTAATTCAGTGACTCACAGTAATTAATTTTATGTATAGGTATTCTTAGTCAGGTGAGAGGTTAACTTAGTCAAACAAACCACCAAGTAATTAATAGTAAAATTTACATATTACTCGTTAAAAATACAATTAGTGCCTCAAATATTGGTCTCGTGGATGAGAAATCTCACTTAAGACTTGTTTATAGTGACAGGATGGGGTTCCGGGATGCGTTCAATGTGTATAGAAGTGTACATTTTAATTTTGATTGAATCTTTTTTTTTTAAGAGAAAAAAAATAATTATTGGGAAATTGGTTAGTGTTATGCAATGAGTGAAACACTTATAATTTTGATCGAATCTTAAAACTAGGCTGATTCACTTATATACTCGGGTGAGAAAAAAAAAACTATTGGGAAATTGATTAGTGTTATGCAATGAGTGACAACACTCATTTGTTCGCGTTGACATTCAAATTTATTACGTAGTTGAGTTAAGATTTTGTATTTGAATTTCGCTCCATACATTCCTCAAGTGTATGTATTATAATTAAACTTTTTGTATAGATTTATATATTCAATATATTCAATGAACATCGATAATGCCAAAGGCCTTGTGGTCAAGTGGCATAGCTATGACCCTCCTAAGTGAGAGGTCACAAGCCCCAGTGGGAGTGTTGGCTCTTTGTGTTTCAGTAGAACCCAATATGCCGATTATCTACCAATAAATTGATAATAAGAGTTATTTTAGGGTTTTGGCAACCAAAACCAACAAGCCGATCGCTTTTTCAAACATAAAAGAAGGCGGTTGGTGAACATGTTGTCAGCCGCCAGTCACTTGATACGATCACCAATCAATCGAAAGAACTTTCATTATCTGATCTATTTTATTGGTGAATGATCCGTTATTGGCCGGGCTCGATCAAATGCATACAAATAACAAATTGATGTGTTTCATTTCAACTGTTTAAAATTTAGGGGCCTAATTATTTTTTAGTATTAAGTTCAATGACTTATTTGGCCATTTTTCCTATTACTTAAGTTGAAATTGATAATCTTATTAGATTTGAAAAAAAAAATGAAAATTTTATGTATACATTTATTAATTAGAGAATTTTTGCCAAGCACCTTGTGCTCAATTGGCATGTAGTGGCCACCCTCAGATGGGAGGTCATGAGTTCGAGTCTACTCTTTGTGCTTCAATAGGTTGAGAAAAGTATAGATGAACAAATACTACAATGTAATAGGGTCAGTTGTATTCAAAAAAAAAAAAATTAGAGAATTTTTTTTTAAAAGAGAAATGGAAAATTGGTTAAAGGAAAATAAATTAAAGAAAATAAGTAGTGTTGGTAAACATATTTTTAAAATTCACAAAAGAAAATAAAAACGAAAATTTAAAAGAATTTTTTTTAAAAAATGCTAATTCATATTTTGGACAGAAAAAGTTATTGTGCAGAGGGAAATATTAAATTAATGAAGATATATGAATAAACAAAAAGTATAGAGCATCTTCAAGGAAGGTTCACTGCATAGAATCACAAAAAATAGTCACCATTGGGCATTGTAATTTGTGAGCTTTCTATCTCTTATTATTATAAAATAAAATGTTCCTTTCTAACTTCTAAATTAAAGTGAGGTTTAAAGGGCATGCAATCTCCATTACAAAATATGGTCTCGTTTATTATAAATATGAAGAAAAATTGTTTCATATCAATTTATAACAATGTTAAATACTAAAACTAACAAGTGATATGGTTATGATGACTCAACATGGAAGCAATATTAAGAACGAAAAACATGTGCATTAAATCAATAACTCTGTAGGATTTTGACTTGTAATTTTTATAACAATTTTTCTTGAATTAACACAATTCATATTATCAAGATTAAACAATCCATGAAGTTATGAATATTATATTAAATCTTGTTAAAACAATAAGCATGACCGCAAGTGTATCATAATATAATGCAAAAACGTAAAACATAAAAGACACAATAATTTATTTGTGTATTTCAAAGATAAACCTCCTACATTGACGACGAGACTCACAATCTAGTGAATACCCACTCCACAAGCTAGACACTAACATTTTAAGAATTGACGAAGATAAAATTTACCGCCAAGAAAAATCTACTTTCTTGTAATGACTCAATCTTGTTCCAATTATGTGAATTGGTCTAGAACGAAGGCACTATCAACGTCTTAAGACTTCACCTTATCTCACTACTGCAATTTCCCTTGTGTGGATTGGTGCAAACTCCCAATCAAGGGTGTAGAAAACAATTTGATTTTCAAAGTCTTGGTTTAAAACATTGTTGTAGCTTAAATATATAGACTACTTGTGAGAGAATGAAGTGGTCAAAATAATATGTTTAAAGCTCTGTATCAATCGTCTAATACTCTGTAACCTCCCTTTTATTTTTATCAAAGATGACGTATTAATCCTCATATAGACTCACAATCCACTCAGTGACGCTCCTAGATGTGTTAGCTTAAAAATCTTGGAGATCTTCTCGATCAAAGATGTTAACTCTTGTGAACCAATCATAAATTCTATAGAATATCTTCCACTTCAAGAAACTCTCTAAAAGATTCTTTATAATATCAACACTTTAGAGAGTCAACATTTTCTAGAATATCAACACCATTTTTTTAGAATATCAACACTTTAGCACCCCTAATGAATTTTATGTTGCAATCGTCTAACTCTAAGAAATAAAACAACTAAACTTCGTAGATTGTGCTAACCTATTTAAGCCAAAAATAATGCCAATACAAAGCTTTAACATATTAATCTTGCATGCCTTTGAACTTTTCTTAAATGGGTAAGGTAAAAAATTAAAATTACACATGGTGTTTATTATTTAAAAAAAAAAAAAAAGTCAAATAGGTTATTGAATTATGGACAATTACGTAATTAGCTAGATTCTTAACCTTTTTTTATTTTTTATATTTTATATTTTAAAAAAAAAAGTTTCAATTATTCCTCCAAACACTGAAAATGGTGCAATATAATTTGACATGTTTACATTATCTAGTCATTTTTCTTTTCACAATTTTAAATACTCACAATTCACAAAGTAATCATAGTTCCACCAAAATTCAATAAACATCATGTATGAGTCCTTTATACTTGCAGATCTAATATCAACCCTTCCTCACACACCAGTGTTTTCTATTGAATAACATTCTTGAAAATAAACCTATTCTATCATTTATTTTAACCTTTTATTATTAATAATAGCATTTATGAGAATGAGTTAATTATTTCCTCTGTGCAAGTAGTGGAATAACCATACTTAGGGAATTTTGATATTAGCTATTCTTAAATTCTTAGTAACAACTTTTTCATAATACTAAAAGTACCTCTTATATCAATGCATACTTTCAGTACCTCTTATAATATATATAATGAGTAAATGTGAAATTGATTCTCAAAGTGCACCATTGAATTATAATAAAAATGGAGTTTGGAAAGACTTTTAAGAAAACTTTGTCCCACATTGAAAGAGGTATGTGAGTTTGTACTAGTACAAATACAACTCAATTTTTAAAGGGTTTAAATTATATAGCAGTCTCTTTAATTTGTTGTGCGGGACGAATTACACATGGTGTTTATTTTTAGAAAAAATAGAGTCAAATAAATTATTGAACAATGTACAATAAAACAATTAAATTCTACCTCACAACATGTATGAGTCCTCTATACTTGCTGATTTAATAGCAAACCTTCCTTGCACACTAGTGTGTTCTATTGAATAACATTCTTAAAAATAAACATATTATACTACGTATCATTTATTTTAACTTTTTTATTATTGATAATAGCATTTGTGAGAATGGGTTATTTCCTTTATAACTTTTCCATAATACCGAAAGTACCTCTTATATCTATGCATATTAATAAAGCGTCAAGGTTTGTTTGCATTGGCAAAGTTCAATCTTTTTTCATCAAAATGGGTTGTACTTTGTGCTATGTTGTTTGTTCCTTCTTTTTTTTTTTTACATGCTTTTGCCCTTGCTATCAACTACTTTCGGATGTTGAACTTAGAGTTTTGTTTGGGGTTGTTCATTCTGATTTGTTTTATGACTTTGTGGTTATAATGGTAAGTTTTTTCTCAAGTTTGTCTTTTCTCTATTACTGTTTTCATTGTCCTTTTCTATAATTTGTTCCGTTCTTCTATACTTTTGGTGTTTCAGGAAAGTTTGTGTAGTTGTATCAATATACTCAAATCTAACCATATCCATACCATACGTGTTTTGAGGAAGAATATTCACTATTAGGGTTTTCATTGCACTATTTTCTCCTCCAACTAAAAAACTAATGCAGAGTAAATCAGTAAATGTCTAAATGAGACAATTCTTCGAAAAATCCATGTGAAAAAAACTTATTCTTAGAGCTTTATTGAACTGTAAAATAATGAATTAGATAATTATTCAATAATCTTAGCATCATTGGCAAGACATTGCAGCTATCCAACGTTAAAAATGACAAAAGCTTAATATATGCAGCTTTTTTGAAACTGAAACTTCCTTCCAGATTGCTGCTGATGGGTTTTCATAATTTCTTCTCATGAAAATGGAAGCAAAAAACTGTATATAAATGAAGAGTAATAGTTCCTAAAGAATCATTTTTGGTTCACTTGCATTCCATGGATTCTCCTTGACTGTTCATCTACACAAAATTGTCTACCGTCTAACATATCTACTACTTGTACACTACAACCTCCAATTTCATGTTGCTTTCCAACAAAAAAGGGCACTACATCTCCACCCTGTTCTTTGCTCACTTGCAAATTTTCATTGTGGGGGCGTCTGATTTCCATTCCCGGGTCGGTGTGTTGTAGGGCAAGGGCAGGGGCGGGGGAGGGCTGTACTTCAAAGAATTCTTCAGCTTTTACGCTACAAACTACTTCAGCTTCAGCTTCGCTGCCTGTCAATGATGAAGTCGATTCCTTGCTTGAGAGCTTGGAGCTCTCACCACAGCTTCGGTCATCCACTGACAGCGTGTTTACAGAGTTATGGTGTCGGATTCCCTTTTCAGCGTCGACAGTTGGAAGGAATGAGTCCTCGTTAGAACCTTTTCCGGGTTCTGGAGCTGCTACGTCACAAACTGTTTCATTCTCGCAGAGCTTTGAGCTTTGACCATGTGTAACAGCGCCTAGTTCATCCCTCGGTTGCAAGTTCACACTGTCGGAGTTCCTGGTTTCATTATAAGGAGACGAGTTCTGTTGGAATAGTTGATCAGCCTCAGTTGTATGGTCGTTTTCACAGGAAGGTCGGGAGTCGGCTGGATCAACCGCTTTTGATGGAAACGAACTTTGTTGTCCATTTTCATACAAAGACTTCTTCAGCCAAACAGTTCCGGGGAACACCATGAGGTTGACGTTGCTCAAGCTCCGTTTCTCGCTATCTTCCAAGGGTTCGAAACCAAAACCTACTGTCCATGTCTCCACTAAACTGGGAATTGCAGATACTACAAGCTTCTCAACTTTGAAAGATTTTAGCATCTGGATCCACAATCAAGTTAATGTGTAAATTTACCCCATCGAGACCGCAAAGAACTTTGAGATAAAAAAGAATATCAAGGGTTGCAGAAAGATTTCAAACTCGGATGCCATTCAAAGTAGATGAACAAGCCGAGCATTCACCAAAACTTTTCAAAGAGATTTTTTATTTCTTTTTTCTGCAGAGAAAAAACAGTACCTCCTCCAGAGAATTCATTAGGCGCCGGCACATTCCCTGGCGGCGATATTTGCTGCAAGTTGCAATGAGGGGCATCTCTGCAACCGAAGACCCGTGGATCCTGCATCAGTGTCAAATCAGGGGTAATCTTCTACTCATAAGAAAATTCCAACAAGCAATAAGAGGAAAACTAAACCCTTTGAAACACAGATATATTGCAAATATATGAATTTGGGCGGTAACTTGTAGGAATGACTTTCTAAATTTCCACCGTCTCAAAAGTATTATGACAACAGTTCGACCTTTTGCTGTCAAAACCATTGATAAGTTTCGTGGTTTCATCTGAAATAACATTGACAGAATGGCAGAAACCAAGCGGGAAGGAAACTTGAGAGGCTGGAATTAGTGTTGATTACCAAAAACAAAAAAAAAAAAAAAAAAAAAAAAAACACAAAAAAAAAAAAGGCAAGAACGAATGAGAAGGAGATGATACACATGCTAATTAGCAGTTAATATAGGTTTCTCTGTACTCTGTAGTCTGAAATTTTGCAGGTATTTTTGGGAGGTCTAATGAGTTTTGTGTTTGTGTTTTCTACTCGAGGGAATCACGATGAATTTCTTGATATCTGTAGATCTATGGTTTGGGGGTGAGTACTTCCTATGAAACACGTTGCACCTTCTTTCAAGTGTGTTTCCTAAAACATTTGCTTATTAAAAAAGGAATGACAAGCGTGTCATCAAAAGAAATCATACACCATAAGTTACCTGATTGAAGCTACGCATACCAACACATCGTCTTTCTCCAAGACCACAGTGTAAAACCCGTAATAATTTAGACGTGAAAATTGTGATCTGCAAAGAAGTAAACAGGTTAGTCACAGTGGTTCAACTTAAGAATCAGAAATGTTATTATTAAGATAACCAAACCCCCCATTTTAATTTATATAAGATACAGAATGCAACATAGCTCACATCTAAGAACTAGCTTTAGGTAGAAGAGATCAACTATCCATCAGCCAGATGCATATTGCACACTGATGCGTTGATTATAACACAACAGTTCAACCAAAACTTTTATCCGACAGTAGAACTAACTAACAATGACTACTAATTCTGTAAGCCATGTTAAAATGTACAGAGATAAAAGGGTAGTTTTCCGTGTTTTCAATCTCCCTTTTGAAGAAGAGAAGTGCAGAAAACAAAATTTTAAGTAGCACCGAATAAAGTTTATGTAAAAGAAGATGCACTCACCCCCAGTTGTAGATTACTTGGGGTATCATGTCTACACCGGTTCTAGGATCCACCATTGGAAGAAAGCATTCCTCCATGATTGTAAGAGCAACGGCTAACTTGGAGTTGCACTCTGCTACCAAAGCAACAAATCGCTGTGCAGAATGAACTTTCAGGTCACCGGGAATACACCTCAGAAGCGTCCAACAGAGGTCATCGGAGAGAAAACTTGTAAGCCCAATGCGAGACTGTAGACCTGAGTATACCTGCATGATACCTTAAGTTATTTTGAAAGGCAACATGAATGGCCATCATCAACCAGATAAAGTACATTAGTACAACAGTGAAATTATTATAGTTCAGTAAAACTACCACAACCACTTCAAAAACAAAGCATTAATTTCCCATCTGCAAAAATGAACCTTCTCAAAAGCAACAAAGCGGTTTCCATTCTCAAATTTGTTTTGTAATACGAGTGTTTGGTACTTTTAACCTCTAACAAAGTTTGAAGAAGAATTTATTGATACCATTTCCATCTCTTTGGGATCATTAAGGAGCATAAGTAGACAAAAGTTCATTCAACAACCAAAAGATACTCATAAAACTAGGCATACAGCATGCTTCAAAGTCATAAATCGCAATTAAAACAGCAGATAATCAAAGAACAAAAACTCCCATTGGATCAAGACTATTTACTCAGAATATCTGTATAACAGGAAACTTCACTATGTATAGTTAGATATTTCCAACTAATACGATTTAATCTTACGCTGGGAGAATCATAGGCATTTAATTGTGTCTCAACATTTCATATTATACTTTTGACTTTTCAAGAGAGAAGCATATATATCAAAGTGGAAATATACCTCAATTTATAATTGCATTAAAGACCTACTGCGAGAAAGAATGATCTCTAATCCTTTCTTTTTAATTGAACATAATAAGATATCCAATGTTTTACCTCCTGACATCTTTCCCCACAGAACCAGGTCTCAGATGCCTCTCCACCTTCTCTGCCCTTCTCCTTCAAGCATGCCTCATGATCTGTTCATAATTATCAAGGTTATCCAAGACTTAGTTAAAAATAAGAAAAGAACGACAGAATTTCTACAAGGGAAAATCCCTGTTTTGGTCCCTCAATTGTTTTGCAACTGTCAATTAACTCAATTTAGTCCCTAATTTTCAATTTGAACCAATGTGATCCTCCAATTATTTTAAATTTCGTCATTAAATCCTTTAGCCACTATTCCGTCAGTCAGCCATGTTACCCTAATTTTAATGGGCATTTTAGACATTTCTCATTACCCGGTTACCCCCTTCCAACGCCTCCTTCTTCTTCTCTGACTTCAAGTCGGCAGGGGACACCTCCTTCGCCACCAGCCCTCCAATCACTACTAAGTACTAACGCGGTTTCCTCCACCCTATGAACCGAAAAGCTGCTGCAATTGTCCAAAATTGAATCCAGCTCTTTGATCAAATTATCCTGACCTTTGGAGGCAATTGTTAGTCCATAGTTTAACATGTCGTTTCCCATATCCTTTTGTTTTTCCTTGTGTTTATCTTTCTTCTTCCCCTTACCTTTTTCTTCATCACTCGAATCTGAATCATCGTCCACATTTGGAAATTGAAATGAGAAGTCATGCGAGTTGTCGAGCTTTACGGAGGCCAGGTCCTTGGTTAACGGCCACTGGATCTAGACTGCAACCCTGGCGAAGACTGACGGCGATATCTCCTTGCCAGAGACTGACTAGTAACAAGTCGCCGGTGGCAAGCTCGACGGAGTACTGCTTATCGATCAAGTGGAGGATCGCGCCGGCAACAATGAGGGTTTCTTCAACAGCCTCCGGAGACCAGAGGGGCAGATGGGGAATGGTGATAATATATTAATATCCATGGACAGTTGAAGGTGATAAAAGGGGTAATGAGATATGTCTAAAATGCCCATTAAAATTAGGGTAACTAACGGCTGACTGACGGAATAGTGACTAAGGGATTTAATTGACAAAATTTAAAACAATTGGAGGATTACATTGGCTCAAATTGAAAATTAGGGACTAAATTGACAATTGCAAAACAATTGAGGGACCAAAACAGTGATCTTTTTCTTTCTACAAAAATGAAAACTTGCCCAAAAAAGAACAGCAGATTATATAGAATATGGACTCTCAAAGACAAAAGAAGAATGCAAATTAGTCCAGTGCTTACATTTATGTTCACACTGGGCACATTTTAATGCACCAGAGGATGCAGAACTGGATGCCTCATTATCTTTAACCACATCCCCACAAATCTGGCATGTACAATGCGGACAATACCAACTGCCTTCAGGAAGTTCCTGAAAAAACAGGAATAGATAAGGTTAATTTATTCATTCATCAACTAATCACCAATACAAAATGTGTCTAAAAAGCATAAAATGTTAACCTCAATCAACAATTGAATATAACTATAGCTATTAAATGCCTTATATCTTGCCAATTTTTTTTTTGGTAAATTCACGGGATCTTTCTCTGTCCGTTTAACGGTCCAGGTACACCCACAATTCAGAGGTAATGGAAGGCGAAAAACCCACAATTCAGAGGTAATGCTTAAAAGTTAAAAATAATTGCTTCTTCAAAAGCATATACGGAATAACAATTAATGAATCTAAAAGTAGGGAAAATGACAGAAAAACAAATGGAGACAATGATTATGATCCATCATATTAAATCATCTCTATCAATTTATCAATCAAAAAGACAAAAATAAATAAAAAATAAAAAATAAAAAAGCATTAAAGTCTAGCTGGAATCAGATGAAGACTTCTTTTCAAACCTCTGGGATAAATTCTCCAAATCCACTCTCAAAGCCTAGGGCAGATTTACAAAAATTCCACTACAGGTCTGTACAAGAGTCATGACATCACTTAAGAATATTAATATCCTTGCTAGATTTATTTTAAAAGATGCAAATTTTTGGAATTCGGTTCAGTATGTATTTATTGATTTGTCCAAAATGAGACCATGTTTGTATTGATCTTATATTAATCAGTCCTAGGTAAGTCATGCCTAAACTTTGGTAAGCCATTCCGAAAAGCCACTCATTCTTGAATGTTGACACATTCAACACTACTCAAAATGGAATAGCTTTAAGATGGAAAGATCAACTGGGGAAAATCTTTGAAATCCTTTTAATTCTAGCACAGATTCATAGGAACTCCACAACGGATCTATAGAAGAGTCATGTCATTTTTAAAACAAGCAATGAATGCATCCATATTGAATAAGCAACTAGCACTTCTCCATAACTGGTCTACCTTTTCCTTAATAAAAAAAACTTCACCACGAGTAGCCCTTACGACATGTGCATATAAAAAATTTTTGCTTATTATTCCTCCTCCCATTTAGTAGACCTACTTTGGTTGTTATGTTAAAACTTAAAATTCTAATAAATCAAAATACTTGAGAATATCTAATTTATTTATATATTCTTAATCTGATGTGCCCATCTTCCCTCTACTTCGTATCTTTTTTCCTTATATCCAACAAATATATTAAATAAAACTTTAGTTAACTACAATACAGATTACATAGCAACTAGAAGAAAAGGGAAAGCATGGCTTGTTTTTAGCTATTTCTATTTTTTAAAAGATATTTCTATCTGTCTATATTCTTCGTCTCTTTCTTTTATTTTTCTTTTTGAAAGGTATGTTTTCCATTTTATTACTTAGAGATCATAATCTTGAGCATGTCTAATACAAAACATGCCATTCTCTGTTATTACTTATTAATACGTCTCTAAAACAATAGAACAATCCAGATAACCTTCCTGAACAAAAAATTGTGTTTGGTATGGGGTAAAATTAGAGGGGCTGAAGGAAAGATAGCAAAAGGATGGGTAGGTTCCGTGTCTTGATTTTGGTTAAGAAGTGAAAGAGCAAAGTAAGTGGGGAGGCATTTCAAGTTAGCATGTCAACCCTCCAACCTAGGACTGGAAAATGTAAATAACCTTTACCTCCTATAGAAACAAGTGTATACCGCAGACAAGCATTTCACAAAAAATGCTCATATGTTGTCTGCCATATATACAGTTTTTGTTGATAAGTATGTTGTCTGTTAGAAACATGATCAATCATAACCATGAAGACCACTTTTTGTTGCATTAGCACCATTAGCCATTTAAAAACTTGAACTCATTCCTTATTATGCGGGGGTGGGGGGTGGGGCCTTCCTAATGAAGCTTGAACTCGCCTACTTCAAATTTGAAGATGTGCAGCTCAGATAATAGAACCAAGTGAGAGAATCCAGTGTGAAAAAGTTATAAATAATTAAATATTTATAAAAGGTCTATAACATTTGAAAAGCAATTAATGTATGAGATTACATTTACTAGAAAACATGAAATTAACAGCTAGCGTTCATCAGATGATAACTTGAGAAATCACCGGTCTAGCTTGCTAAGAACAGAATGGAACTGCCAATTTCAATATTGCTAATGTCAAGCAGGTTCACAACAACACAATGTTCAAGGTGAAAACAATTTACACCTTTACTCCCAGGCTCCCAGCCAAGATTTCCATGTGAATCAAATAAAAACTGAGGGACATGTCCTTCAAGCTGGATTCAAGTGATTAAACAGTGAGTCAAGCTGGATTCAAGTGATTAAACAGCAAGTTATCAGCTTGACTTGTTTCCTCCTCAGGTGAATATAAAACAATTAGAAATCATGAGATGGAGGCTGAGCATGTGGAAAGGGCCACCACCAGGGTAAGGTGGAAGCACAATTAGAGAATAAACCAAGAATAAGAGACAGAAATATTATACTAAATAACTTGAATAAAGTAATATGAAGATTCCAATCACAAAGGGTATTTATACTACCCTATTTTAGGGGATAGCTGATACAAAATTAGGAAACCTACCATCTCAAAAATTCTCTGGATAATAAGGAAATAAATGTAATAAATTACTTATATTTCTGGTCTAGAAATCTACGATTCCAAAACTTAAGTTTACAATACCCCCTAAACTCAAGTCAGGAATACTCTAACTATTCTAACAAACCAAGTTGTGCTAGATTTGGAATATGCCTTTCATCACATTGATGATGGTAATCTAACGCAAGCATGATGAGAAATAGATACTATCATATTTTATAAAGAAAGGAAAATCACTTTAATAGATCATGATTCTTGGGAGCAAACAAAATACAAAGCAGAAAATTTAAGCAGGCATTACTTGGGACCAAGTCTCGGTTGAGTTGAATTTATTACACACAGTTCTAAAAGGAAAATGGAAAAGCAAAGCTTGTAAATTTGTTTTAAAGTAGTAAAGTAGGATGGGTAACCTGCGCATACAAGCATGCTTGATGAAATGTAGATGGACAGTTATCACAACATATCAGCTCACCACCATCACCACAACGCCCACAACTATCATCATTTTGATCCATCTCATCAACTTGTACTGCTCGAGGAGTGGTTTTCTTAGCCTTGTATTCAGCTGACCAAGCCTCAAGCTGACATAATGTGAACGGCTTATCAGATTCCAAGAAAAGATTCAAACAGGGTCTGTTCAACTTGAAACCAGCATGACTTTTGAATGTGGAGATGGATAATACTTCGTCACAGCACTTGCACAATATCCCGTCTCTAGTAATAAAGCCATCTTTCACCACAGAATTGTCCTTTAGATTACGATACTGGATCACTTCGTTAAGAGAAACTACCCCAGAATGAATTAACCAGGACAATACTGTTCTTAAAGCAAAGGCAGGCCACTTTCCCTCGATGAAGTGCTTTCCACCCCTATTAAGGCTTCGTAGGAGTAACTTGCATCTGCCTTTCTGGCTCTTCCTTTTCCTCAGAGGTTTGGATTTTCCAAAGGGCCTCTTTTTTGAAGATTTGAAGGTTTTATTTTTTAAGAAAGCTGATATCAAAAGATCATCATCCTCTGGACGAAATTTCTTAGCTTTCATTGATCCAATTTTGTGGTGGACTCCCTTTCCATTGGCTTCACAGAATCCATTCGTATTAGATACTACTTTGTCATGCTGATACAAATTTGACAGTTTCATTTCAGATATTTTTCTTGATTTCTTCTGGGCTTTCTTTTTAGATACAGAGCTTGCAGCATAAGATAAGCCTTTGGTCCTTGTTTCTATACATTGAATGTCCACCAGATCATCATTTGAACAATTTGAATCAAAAGCCACAGTCTCCTGCAACACAGAACTCAGCTGATTGGCAATCTTCAAATCAAAGCCTTTTACTTCTTCCTCAAGATATACTAGGGAACTAGTGCTGCTATCTTGATTATTACCAACTGTCTCAGATGTTCTTGTCAAAGTTGGATTATTTCCCAAACTGACAGGAACATCAAACAAGGAACTACCAGCCAGCTCAGAGGTACTATCAGATCCACAAGTTGGCAAGGAACTTAGATCAGAAACACCAGTGTCACTCCCTGAGATTTTCCTATATTTAGGAGGTGGCCCATTGAAGGTGTCCAGTAAGGGCATGGACCTTTTATCAGGAGATGGTAAACCATTACCACAGTTGCCTTCCCCTCCTTGTGACTGTTTGAAGTCCAGGGAACTTTCATCAACACAGAACTCTTTCTTTATGCACTGATCATTCTCAAGCACACTATCTTCAATAAGAGAAGGGCTACAGGGAAGAAATTTCATACTTCTCTCATTAAGCTGGTTTTCTACAGCCTCTACATATCTGGCAAAAGTTCTGTTTGCTATGACTGTTTTTCCTTCTTTAAGACAGCGTATTCTCTTATCAATGAATACAACATTTGCAAAAGGATCAAGAAGATACCATAAAGTAGCCAGCGATGAAGTTGTTTCCAAGTTAACCAGTTTCTCTTCAATCTCTGCTACCGTACTAAATAGGTCAGACTTAAACTGATTCATGCCAGCCCACACCTTTGACTCCTCTTCCGGTATGACACTATTTTCATCAGTGAACAAACTCTCACCACAAAATAGCCAAGCTCTACGAAATTCCCGAATAGGCCTTCCTTCAGGTGACCTGTAAACATATTCTCCAATACCATTATATTTACTACTCCTTTTACGCCTCCCAATTACCCATCCAGCCGCTCTTAGTAAGCGATTGATATGGTAACGCAGGATAGGACGAGGATCATTTGGAGTATCTTTAATCATAGACAACTCTGCTTCATCTAGTTCCACAAAGCACGAATCCTTCCATTTTGATTTGGCTGATCGAACAACCCTTGAGTTTTTTGCAACAAGTGGAGAATTGCCTGCCAACAACTTGGTCACATGGCTCTCCTGAGAAGCAGGTGAGGTTATTATTTTACAAGCATTCTTTCCATCATTACCATTCAAGTGATACGATTTTAGTTTTAAGCCCTCACTTTCACCCACTTCATGTCCTCTGTCCGGATCATGATGCCCCTTCTGAAGATAGGAACAAGAGGTGACCCCCTGGCTAGTTGATTCAACTACATGAGAAGTCACAATTTGAGAGTGGGCCAAAGTTGTTTGTGGGGGTATAACTCTGACAATACCATCCGAGGAAGCCACCGAGTTTATACCTCTGACAATAGAAGGCCTGCTGTTAGAAAACTCTTTCTTTTCTTCTGTTTTCCCTGCAGACTCCTCTATGGTACCATAAGAATTCTCACGCACCATCAATGCTGAATTTTCATTGTAGAAGCAACATGAGGTGTTAATTTGCTTACTGTAGTCACATTCAAAATTGTTAACTCCAGTAACAAGACACCTCTTTTTGCTTTCATCACTTCCAAAGAACACCTCTGAAAAAATCTGATGCTCATTGGTAGAACCCTCGAACCCATCATCACACAAATTATCAAATTCTTTGGGGAACAACATAATTGCTTGGTATAGCTTTCCTCAATATTGCAGTGCACTTACCTACAAAGTAAAATTTTAATTTAAAACACAAATGCAGTATTTCAGGTTTCCTTATTCAATAAATACAAGCAAAAGAATTTCAAAATCAGTCACTACCAAGAGTAGCTTATATTTAAGTTTCCCATAAGTTCATTGCTACTAATCTACTATATCTAGTTCTAGGACACTGCATGAAAATGACACAAATAAAAATGTGTTTCTTGTGTGCATAATGAAAAGAAGATTAATCCTGCCACAAATGCATAGATAGTATGATGTCCTTTCAAGATTAAAACATGTACTACCATTTATCCTCCATATCAAATTTGTAAATTTGAAATGCCCTACATTTTAAAGATATCATTTAAATTATACACCCATTTCCAGAAACCGCATTTTAAAAGCATTTTCCCCGAATAAAACAGTGTAAATAGTATCATATATGAAAAGATATTACTCCACTCCATACAAATTATCTATTCTTATCAAATCGAGAGCACTTCAGTCTAGTATTTAAATTACAAATCTATGCTCCAATATATTCCCAGAGAACAATGAAAGAAGAGATTTGTGCACATGACATTGAAAAATAAAAGAAAAGATCTATCCATCTGTCTATCTATCTATCAATCAAGAAGTATCGAATGTGTCTATGATGATTCCATCGTCCATTTCTTGAGAAGTCCCTCATTTAGTCATTGAAATGTTTGTTTCAATATGAAAATTGATAGCAGGCATGCAAGCCAAATTCTTGCTAAATACATCTTCATAAAGAAGATATGCATTAGAGAACTGTGTCACCAAAATTATAAGTTCAACTTCAACTTTCCAAACTCCAATAGTCCAATGTAATTGAATTCTAAACCAAAATGTGAATACATGCCAGAATTTAGATGAGATAAAACCCAGAATTGGAAAGTGGCTGAAATTTGAAAAGCCAACTTATATATATATCCAATGCAGCACCCTTGTAAACAAGTGCACACGTATTCCCAACATAAGAACCTTAAACTATGCGAATACATCCCAAAAACTACACACATAAATGTAAGTTTAGCTTGAACAAAATTTAAAACAAGACCAAGTAAATACAACAACGAAGTCAAATAAAACAGGAAGACCCACAGACAGAAGCCCATATCTGAAAGTTAAATGCAATTTGAATATCTGAGAAATGAAACCGGAAGATTCTTGTGTTCCCAGGTAAACATCCACCCACAGAATAGCAGGGTCAAGCCTTTGGTATTCGAAAACCGCAAACTCCCACCCACATTCAACCACATTTGAAGGAAAATCAAATTCAGACTCCAACGACAGACAGATTATAAGAGTAAAGGAAACATCCTCGAATTCAACAAATCAACAAGGCGAAATACACTTAAAGGAACAAAAATCCGCACATCAAGTAGAAAGATCACATCTTTTAAGTTCAAGAAATGAAGAATTCAGACTCGCTTTGGTTCAATCAGTTGAAGTAGAGAAAAGGGAATCCTCACCTTCGCTGTACCGTCGGAAATTAGGGTTCTCTTTGAATCTACATAGCCAAGCTTCTGTACCAAAAGGGCAACGTTTCGCTGAGCCCCATTTAACACAGAAATCGCCAGTAACTGAGTAAACAAGTTAGGGTTTGGATTTGGATTCGGAAAACCCGGGTTCTGCCCCAAAGTCACAGACAGATGTCAAGCAAGATTTGTCATTTTCTCTCTCTACCATCTCTACAATGTGAACGTATGACATTTATGTACTCAATGCTGTGTCATTCCCACTAAAAAGCTTCGCTTTTTTTTTTTTTCCTCTTATCTTCTTATCTGCCTCTCTCTGTTTATCTTAGTTAGAGTTTGCTTAGTACTCGGCAATGGAATTGCCTTAATTGATCCAACTCATTAAAGCTTCACACTGCCTTTTCTTTCCTTAAATTTTAAGGCTCAAACATTAATCATCATTAGGATTATGTGGACCATGGAGGGTTTTTTTCGATTTTCGAAGAGTTTTTGTAAGTGTGATTAAAAAAGAGAAAATGTGAAGGAAATGAAAAAAAAAATTAAATTTGTTTTATTAAAAAAAAAAAAAGAGAGAGGATTTGTTAGGCACGCCTGACGCGCTCAGGCTGGGCGCAGTGTTAAAAGCCACACGACAAGTTGGCGATGGAGAATCAATTCACAGCGGCCCACATTTCTGCAAAAATCAATTCATTTGCAGGAGATTTATTTTCCCTCTCTCTCCTCCATAGTGCCATTTTTTTCCTCAATATCCATGTAAACTATTGAGGTAGTTGCTCTAAGTATACCCTGCATTGCTGATCCACTTTCAAATTATGTATCTGCAATTGACATATTCTATACATACAATTAATAGTTTATGTGTTTGTAAATGCAAGTGCATTATATGTTAACTACATAAACATAACAGGGTAACTACACACATATAATATGTTTTATAGACTATGATCCATGATATAAGAATTGTTCTGAATTGAGACTTACATGATAATTAGTTCAAGAATCTTTGAGTCTTAGCTTAAAAATGTGTTTACCAGAATCTATTTTTATATTCTTTTTCAAATTAAAAAATGCAAAGTTATTTGAAGTTCAGTTGCCTTTATTTATTTTAAGAGTTAATGTCATATAAGATCTTTTGAGTATAGTGGTTTTGCCACGTTTAATTCTAAATTTTCAAATTGACAATTCGTTGTCCTTCGGACTTCGACCTTTAAATTCATACCATCCGTGATTAAAAAAAAAAAATCACTCATGGTCCTTCAACTTTCAAAATTTAACCAGCCGCGGTCTTATTGGAAAGACCATATGTGGTTAAAATTTGATAGTTGAATAACCATGATGGTTAACTTGAACCACATACGATAACAATTTAAAAGTCGAAAGATCATGAGTAGTCAATTTGAAAGTTAAGACTAACGTGGCAAAAACATTATACTTTTGAAGTACTCTAGATGGTATTAATTCTTATTTTAATTTACAAACTAGTGTTTTACCCGTGCGATGCACGAATAAAATTATGTTATTATGAATTTAAATAAAAAAAATTGAAAAAACATAAATATTTTAAAATGTACAATATAATAAATTAATAATATAGTTGTAGTTCCATATATTTGGTTAAGTATCTATTTTCATAGCATATAAATTATGGATATTTATTTTATTAACAAAATAAAGAATTCATTTATTATGAGTTCTTAATTATACTAACAAAATAAAAATTCCTTAATCCATTCAACTAATTCTGGATATTTATTTTATTAACAAAATAAGAATTCATTTATTATGAGTATTGCATGCGGATCTATTGCTGCTTTAAGATTAACTAGTGTTTTACCCGTGCGATGCATGGTCCATGCAATAATGATTGGCATTTTTTACAACTTGTCGTATTCCTCAATTACTGAATTCAATTGATATGCAAATTTCAAGGGAATTCCGAAATATAATTTCATTTTGTTTAAATGGAAATAAAATATTGAAGGTACTATGATTTAATTTTGTTAAGTATTGTAATATTATGTTGACTGATTTCAAATTTTTAAATTAATTAATTAATTAATATATAAATACATATATAACCTACAAACACGCAACCGTATAATCGAATAGCATTTAATTACGTACATTATCATAATATAGTAATATTTTTTTTAATTCTATAATATACATCATATAGTAATTTGATTGTTGGAATATTTTTTTTAATATTATCATGAGAGGAGGTTTAATTACATACATTAACATAATATAGTAATCTTTTTTTGGAATACTATAATATACATCATATAGTAATTTGATTGTTGGAATTTTTTTTATTATTATTATGAGAGGAATTTAATTACGTACATTAACATAATATAGTAATATTTTTTAATACTGTAATATACATCATATAGTAATTTGATTGTTGGAAATTTTTTTTTGAATATTATCATGAGAGGAATTTAATTACGTACATTAACATAATATAGTAATATTTTTGAAATACTATAATATACATCATCTAGTAATTTGATTGTTGGAAATTTTATTTTTTTAATATTATAATGAGATGAGTTTAATTACGTACATTAACATAATATATTAATATTTTTTAATACTATAATATACATCATGTAGTAATTTGATTGTTGGAACTCTAATTTTTTTTTGAATATTATCATCAGAAAAATTTAATTACGTACATTAGCATAATATATTAATATTTTTTTGAATATTATAATATACATCATATAGTAATTTGATTGTTGAATTTTTTTTTTTGAATATTATCATTAGAGGAATGTAATTATGTACATTAACATAATATAGTAAGTTATTTTTTGAATACTATAATATACATCATATAGTAATTTAATTGTTTACGAATCTAAAATAAAAAAAATATGTAAGATTAAAATAATTTTGAACCATAATTGAATTGCATGATATATTATAATGAGAGGAATTTAATTACGTACATTAACATAATATAGTAATATATTTTTTAATACTATAATATACATCATATAGTAATTTGATTGTTGAATTTTTTTTTAATATTATCATGAGAGGAATTAATTACGTACATTAACATAATATAGTAGTAACATTTTTTTTAATACTATAATATACATCATATAATAATTTGATTGTTGGAACTTTAAATTGTTTTTGAATATTATCATCAGAAAAATTTAATTACGCACATTAGCATAATATAGTAATTTTTTTTTAATATTATAATATACATCATATAGTAATTTGATTGTTGATTTTTTTTTTTGAATATTATCATTAGAGGAATGTAATTATGTACATTAACATAATATAGTAAGTTATTTTTTGAATACTATAATATACATCATATAGTAATTTAATTGTTTACGAATATAAAATAAAAAAATATGTAAGATTAAAATATTTTGAACCATAATTGAATTGCATGGTATATTATCATGAGAGGAATTTAACTACGTACATTAACATAATATAGTAATATATTTTTAAATACTATAAAATACATCATATAGTAATTTGATTGTTGAACTTTTTTTTAATATTATCATGAGAGGAATTAATTACGTACATTAACATAATATAGTAGTAATATTTTTTTTAATACTATAATATACATCATATAGTAATTTGATTGTTGAATTTTTTTTTAATATTATCATGAGAGGATTTAATTACGTACATTAACATAATATAGTAATATTTTTTTGAATACTATAATATACATCATATAGTAATTTGATTGCTGAAATATTTTTTGAATATATAATGAGAGGAATTTAATTACGTACAATAACATAATATAGTAATATTTTTTTTGAATACAATCATCATATAAGAATCTCTCTCTCTCTCTCTCTCTCTCTCTATATATATATATATATATATATATATATATATATATATATATATATATATATATATATGTACATAAATAAGAAATCCATAAAGGAATGAAATTGAATAAAATATTTATTAATTTACGTGTATAATAAAGAACGGAATCATATTTTGAATATTTTGTCAATTTTAGTCATAAATAAGGAATGATAAGGAAGGTTAGAATTTCTGATAATGAATTATTATATAATATTATGTTGATCGATTTCAAATTTTTTGGACTAAAATGAGCGGGAAAAGCTAGCACTTCTGTTTTAATATAGATATAGATATATGTACATAAATAAGGAATCCATAAAGGAATGAAATTGAATAAAATATTTATTAATTTACGTGTATAATAAAGAACGGAATCATATTTTGAATATTTTGTCAATTTTAGTCATAAATAAAGAATGATAAGGAAGGTTAGAATTTCTGATAATGAATTATTATATAATATTATGTTGACCGATTTCAAATTTTTTGGACTAAAATGAGCGGGAAAGGCTAGTACTTCTGTTTTAATATAGACATATATATATATATATATATATATATATATATATATATATATATATATATATATTATAATTGTAAAAGTATGAATAATAAATAAAATTATTATACTTAGAAATCAATTAAAAAAATTTAAATTTTAAATTTTGTATGAGTAAGTTTAAACTATAATCAGATGCATTTCCTTATATGCTTGTATAATACATTATATATACACATAATATTTTTTAATTTGTATATAGAAAAATTATATAATATAATTTCATTAATTATAGTTTATATTGATATATTTATAATTAAATATTTACATTTATAAATTAAAAAAGTAGTATTTAAATTTTGTATTATTAATATAGTGTATATGTATGTATTTAAAAAAGTTCTAAATATTTATGAATACATATTTTGTTATTTTATAATTTCATTTTCTAAATTATATATCATATTTTATTAATTAAAATTTAATGAAATTGCCAAAAATATTACCACAGAAGAAATATTATATTTCTCAACGAAGTTAATTATATTAATTACAATTACCAAATATTGTTGCAATTACCATAGTAATTTCATTAATTTCATTAATTATATTAATTATAAATTTTTTCTTCTAATATTAAAATATATTAACATAAATTACCATAATAATTAATGCAATTGTCACAATTTTGAAATATATTACCATAATAATTACACCAAAAAAGTTAAAAATTACCAGAATAATTACCATTAATAAATATTATGAAATTAAATTAAAAAGTAATTATATATTAAATTAAGTAAAATTTATTTTTTGCCAATAATATTATACCTTAAATATAAAAATATATATGTATTTAGATTATCATAATGATTACACTGAAAAAAGGTGTAGAGAATTACAATAAATAATTATTAGGCAATAATATTAATAATTAATTATTAAAGCATGCATAATTTATTTTGTTATAATAATATATTTTTTTGAGTACTACTGACTCTGTTACAATGTAGAATCTATTTATAGCCTATTGAAACACAACGAGTCAACAATTGACTCCACTAAGGCTCGAACCCACTCCATCATCTATGTGGGAGTGTTAAGCAGGACACCAGATGCCACTTGACAACAAGATTTTTAGTTGTTCTAATAATATATAATAAATAAGATATAATATTATTAAATCGAAATAATTAAAAATAATGTCCACAGCACAAAAGATTTCGTAATTGACTTAATAGTTAACTATTAATTTTGATTGCCTAATATAAATTGTCAATTATTAAACATTATTTATGGTAATTATTGTATGTCATGTAATACTAAAATTATTAAGTATGCTTTTTATAATTAAGGTATAATATTATTAAATTGAAATTATTAAAAATAATGTGTCCACAATACAAAAAAAATTATACTTGCCTTAATAATTAATTATTAATATAATTATCTAATATAAATTTACAATTATAGCTTTGTATTAAAAAATAAAATAAAAAAATAAAAAGACATAGAAACATGGGAGGCTAGGGATAAATTGGTTGAGGTGTGTCAAATATTTTTTATTTTAAAAATACTATAAATTTGTATTTATAGGTGGAAAAGACTAATTCAAAAGGAAAGTATAAAAAAGTACACAAACCAGATTTACCATGCTTTTTCTCCCACTTTTTCATTCACTCTCCTCTTGCTAATTTAGCAATTTCTCTCTCCTATTGCAACACATATGGCATTAAATAATAATAAATAAAAAAACTCTCACTTGCCACATAGATTAGAAAGGCGGAGATTGACAGGGTTGAGGACAGCCTTAGCCGCGCCTGATGCGCCCGCATAGGTAGCGGATGCTTGGGCAAGAATTTGGTCAGAAATTACTGTGTTATGAATCTTCTTGCAAAGGAACTCCTCCCAATCTCTCTCCTGCCATATTAGGGATTGTTCTGACATAATCTAAATATAAACCCTTAAGAGCACCCTTATCAATGTAGTTTTTTTCGCGGTTTTTTAAGAGTTTTTGTAAGTGTGATTAGGAAAGAAAAAAATGGGGTGTGAGAAAAAAAATAAAATAAATATAATTTGTATAAAAAAAATAAATAAATAAATAAAGTCAGGCGTACCTGACGTGCAGTGCACACGATCACTGGGCGCAGTAAATGCCAATCACGCGTGAGTGATGCGGCTGAATTTTATTTTCAATGGGGCCCATTTCCTGCAATGATCTCCATTCTTGCATAAGCTCTTCCCACCATCTCTCTCTTCCCTTCTCACTTGCCAGGTTGGCAATATCTCTGACATTATCTAAATACTAGTTTTATGCGCGCATTGCGCGAATGAGTTAATGCCCAATGTTTATATTTAAATAAATATTTGAAAGTATATAAATGCAAGATTATATATGCGAAGTTTATACATGGGTAATTGAATGTCGAATTTTTTTATTTAAATATCTAACTCAAAGTATATGAATCCAAGATAATATAGAAAATTGAATATAATTATTACTAAAATAAATGTTTGCAACCTTGTAAAATTGATAGTCTAAATATTTGGTCTAAAAATGATAGTCTAAATAAATACTACTTTTAATTTGAATTTTTCTAAGTGTTCTTAGTTCTCTTTTGAGTAACATTGTCATTATCTTCATCTTTACTATTTGTTCTCTTCCTTTTTGTTGGTAGTGTGTTATTTGCAATTCGGTTATTGTTGGTAGCATAAATGACAACGTCATGCAATGAGATTATGATATAAGAGTTATGGACTTTCCTTTAGGTGTTTTGCTTGGGGTTCATTTGTTTCAACCATTATTGTTGAATGAGTTATTGTGGATAAAGAAATCCATAGTTTAAGAAAAAAGATTAAATAAATTAATAAAAATTAAAAAAATTAAAATATTATGTATTCCAAAGATATTAAAGGCAGTTTCTCGCTTTAATTTGCTGAGTAATGGGTTATTTGAGTACTTTCATTGTCAACAAATCTCCCAAGTAGTTAATATGCATGATTGGTTTCAAACTATTCTTTTTTATTTTTTTATGGTATTAAAGAAATGCATATGTATCATTTTTTGGTGTAACTACTAATTTATTTAATTCAATAAGGGTAAAATAGAGTGATTCCACTTCAATTTGTTGAGTTATTATTTGAGCACTCTCTTTGTCAACCAATCCCCAAGTAGTTAATTAATATAATTAGCTTCAAATTATTTTAAAAGTTTTTTTCATAGTATTAATAAAATACATGGTAAATAAATATATAACATTATTTTGTACTATAACTTTGATATTTAATTACAAGATATTGTAAAAATAAGATAATGGATGTAATGAGTATCAATTGATAAATTTAATTTGAATGTAAAGACTCTTTGCATGAGAGAAAATAAAGGCAATATAACTAATGAAATCATTTCTCTTATTTAATTTAATTTTTTGATAATGAATAATTTTTTCAAATAAAGGTGTAGACACATAATTCTAAATTAAAGAAATACATATGTATAATTTTTTGTTGTAGCTAATAATTTATTTAATTTAATAAGAGCAAAATAGAGTGAAAAACTTAATTATGTCAAATTTGATTGAGATGAGGTTCGAACATAAGACCTTTCTTATAGAAATTAATGAGTAAGTTAAAAGTTAACGGAATATTAACGGAGAAGAGAATATTTAACGGAAAACTTAACGGATAATCATAAAAGTAAGGTTAAATTAGTTAATCTCTATTAATAATATTAATATGAATTATCTTAATCATCTATTTAATTAAATAATTCATCTGAACTATCCATTTGATTAAATAATTTGATCGCCATTTTTTCTACCTATTTTAGGCCTAACTCTCTTTGACTCTTATTAGTATATATATATATATATATATATATATATATATATATATATATATATATATATATATATATATATATATATATATATATATATATATATATATATATATATTAGTATATAGTAGATAGATACTAGTTTTATACGCGCATTGCGCGAATGGGTTAATGCCTAATGTTTATATTTAAATAAATATTTGAAAGTATATCAATGCAAGATTATATAGGAGAAGTTTATACATGAGTAATTGAATGTCAAATTTTTTTATTTAAATATCTAACTCAAAGTATATGAATCCAAGATAATGGCTATGTTTGGCAAACATAGCTGAAAAGGTAGCTGAAAGCTGAAAAGTAGCTGAAAACTGAAAAGCTATAAGCTCGAAGCTGAAATATGAAGAGCTGTTAACCTAGCTGTTATGCTTAAAAGTGTTTGGTAAAATTAGCTTTTTGATAAGCTGATAAATGTAAAAAGACTAAAAAGGACATCTTCATACAATTTAAATAGTTTAAATTTAAATAGGTTTGTTTATATATTTAAAAATAAAATAGTGAAATCAATATATTTTAATAAAATATAAAGTAAGAGCATATATTTGAAAACATATAAAGTAAAACAAAATGTTTATTTTTTCAAAAAAAAAAACAAAATGTTTATAATTTATAAGATTAATTCAAAAAAAAAAATCAATGTTCAAACAAAAATGTCAAATTAAAATTACAACTAAACATATTGAAGAAAAAAGTAAAAAATGTTTAGCCAAAAAGATTTTAATTGGGAAGTGTAAATGATGTTATTTCTTTAAAATAATAAGGTTAAAGATGGAAAAAAAAGTTAGGAAGCTACTAGCTTATTTTGAAACGCTACCTTAGGTAGCGTTCAAAAATAAGCTCTTATTTTAAGCTACTAGCTTATTTTAGGAACATTACCAAACAGAGCTTATAGCTTATTAGTAGCTTAAAATAAGCTATAAGCTCCTAAATAAGCTCTGCCAAACAGACTCAATATAGAAAATTCATTACAATTATTACTAAAATAAATGTTTGCAACCTGTAAAATTGGTAGTCTAAATATTTGGTCTAAAAATGATAGTCTAAGTAAATACTACTTTTAATTTGAATTTTTCTAAGTGTTCATAATTCTCTTTTGAATAACATTGTCATTATCTTCATCTTTACTATTTGAATTGTTCTATTTGTTATTGTTGGTAGTGTGTTATTTGCAATTCGGATATTGTTGGTAGCATAGATGACAACGTCATGCAATAAGATTATGATATAAGAGCTATGAACTTTCCTTTATGTGTTCTTCTTGGGGTTCATTTGGTTCAACCATTATTGTTAAATGACTTATTGTGGATAAAGAAATCCATAGTTTAAGAAAAAAGATTAAATTAATTAATAAAAATTTGAAAATTTAAAATATTATGTATTCCAACGATATTAAAAGGTAGTTTCTCGCTTCAATTTGTTGAGAAATGGGTTATTTGAGTATTTTCATTGTCAACAAATCCCCCAAGTAGTTAATATAATTGGTTTTAAACTATTCTTTTTTATTTTTTTTCATGGCATTAAAGAAATACATATGTATCATTTTTTGGTGTAACTACTAATTTATTTAATATAGTAAGAGTAAAATAAAGTGATTCTGCTTCAGTTTGTTGGGTTATTTGAGTATTCTCTTTGTCAACCAATCCCAAGTAGTTAATATAATTAGTTTTAAATTATTTAATTTTTTTTCATAGTATTAATAAAATACTTGGTAAATAAATATGTAACATTATTTTGTACTATAACTTTGATATTTAATTACAAGATATTGTAAAAATAAGATTATGGATGTAATGAGTATCAATTGATAAATTTGAATGTAAAGAATCTTTGCATGAGATAAAATAAATAACATTGAAGGGTGACAAGGGTGAAGTTTGGAAGAAGAGACCAGTACTCGAGTCTCACTAGCGACAGTATGCCTCTCAAAGTGAGGGGTTTCTTGTCGGCTGTGAGCAAAAGTCTAGTCTTTTTGTTCAGTTGAGTTAACTTTTAGGATTAGGGATTCTTCCTTTTAAGAGAAGAAAAAATGTTACTTTCTTCTTCTGAATTTACCAACTAATGCAGCAATAATTTTATTTTGTATTTATTAGTTGTCATAAATCCGCTGACCCACTATATAATGATTTTTTTTTTTAAATCTACTTTTTTGTAACAAAAAAATTTACTTATTAATCAAATAAAAAAAATACAACTACAACAAAAAAGACTAGTCAAATAATGTCATATCAAATAAAATAAAATAAAAATTAAAAAAAAACAACAACAACAAAAAAGACTACTGAAATAATGTCATATAAGGAGATAAATTAAGGAGGGAAGTGTAACTATGTAACTAATAAGAATCATATTTGATAATTTAATTTAGATTCTCTTTTACATAATAAAAAATATAAAATTAAGAACAAAATATTTATTAAAACACAAATAATCAATATTGTCTCCACTAAAGCTTGAACCACCCCTCCCATGTGAGAGTACAACCGGGTACCACTAAACCATAAAGTGTTTGGTTATAATTTATTATATATTCATTTTTTAATCAATTAATGGAATATTGTTACTATTTTTACCATATAAAAAGAAATTAATCTCTAAATCTCTCATAAAGTTTTTTTTTTTTTTTTTTTTAATACATATGAGGCTATGACATTAGGCTACAACATTATTGGCTTGTTACTATTTTATTTCTTCTGTAATTTTCTCCATAAGAAATCTTATTCTTTTTCCGCCAACCAAACGGAGAAGCCAACAAGACTAAGAGGGATTACCAGTTCATGACGGCAAATTATACTGTGGAGTGTGGACCATGAACTATAGCTCACATTACAAAATGAATCACCGATAAATGCTTATTTTTAGTATATTAAAGATTTATTTAATATACAATACATTCACTTTTAGATAGTAAAATGAATTTGTGGTATACTGAAAATGAAACTTCAATATACAAAAATGAACTTGTATGCCAGTGTTCCACCTTGCAATGTAGATTATAGTTCACGATATTATTGATTCATGACTTCATGGTCTCATTGTGTACAAAAAATATTTCTCAGTTGCGGGCCCAATAACGTATTGGATCTAGGCCCAATAGAACATGATATGATCTAATCCACTTATATGATAGCTTCAAATTTGGGCCCCTTTATTGTTTGAAAGAAAAATTTAAAAATAAAAAATTACTACGTAGTTTTAAACAAAAACATTGGCTATTGGGAAATTTAATTTAAACTCTAAATCTAGCCGTTGAGGGAGAGGGAGCCGGAACCTTCCTTTCCGGCTGCTTTCTTATTGGTATCTCAGCCTCATTAAATAGACTAGACGCTCTGGACTCTCGTTCTTATTCCTCTCCTCCTCCGCTTCAAGGTCCCGATCGCACCCCCTCCGCCCTTCTCCTTCTTCTCTCTTCGGTCGCCGCCGCCGTCGCACAGCCTCGCCGCAAGGTCTCCAGTCGCTATTCGCGCAGGCCGCCCGCCCGCCTTTCGCCGTCGTGTCTTCGGTCGCCTTCGCACCCCGCCCTCGCCGTTCGCCGTTCGCACAGGTACGTACGTTATACATACGTTTATACATATGCGTTTATATTTTAAATTCAGTTTTTATTTTAAATTTTTTTATTTGTAAAAGATTGGTGGAAAGATTGCGGGAAGTTACAGATGCCTTGTTGTTCACATTTATCCGTTATATTTTAGATTTTTGTGATGTGATAGCGTTGTCTATGTGTTCTTTGAAAACCCTATGTTTTCTGTACTGTAAATAAATATTTTGCTTTGTTGCCTTCAATTGTAGATAACCATAAAGTTTGTGTCCTTACAAGGTCTAGATTAAAAGTTCAATCAATTTTTCCTGGTAAGAAGGTAATGATTATTTTAATATGATATGATCTGATGAAATTGATGCCTTTCTTTCTTTCTTTCTTCTGTACTTTTTAACAGCATTTTGCCCTTCTATATATTCAAAAGTTATATATTGGTTGAATGTGCAGAGAAAGACTTTCAAGGAATGACTTTTTAACAGCATTTTGTGTCCCATCACCCACTCAATGCTTTCATCTATTTGGCCGAGTTGTCCCTGCATTATCAATAAAGAAATTAAAGAAAGCAGGATTAGGGCCACATCAAAGGTTTGATTTTCCATTTGCTTAATCAATTTTTAACTAAAGAACATAAAACAGTTAATTTGCTATTGAATCTGGCATTAATCCACGAGTTGTCTTTGGCTATTATGGTATGCAACCCCGGTTTAATATTAAATTATTAGTTGGATTTCATAAATTATAGAAGACCACAATGTTTCAGTCTAATTTTCAAATCACAGGTACCAGTGAGACACAAGTATTTGATGAGCAAAGTCCATCAGGAAAAGATTACTTGGCTGAGGTAATCCCTTGAAATTTTAGCTTTTTCCTGGTAAATTGATGAATATGTGATTCTATTTAAGTGAAAACTGATAGGTTTATGTTGACTAACATGTTCATTGATACTTGTATCTCTTTTTAATTGTTAAGTATTGGAAGTGAAGTGGGTAATTGCAACCTAAGTTATTTTTACCCTAGGAAGAGTTTAGGTACCTCTATACTGGAGCCTTACTTTGGATTGGCAGATCTCTTGATCTTTAGAGGATTATTTTGTTTGGTTATTTCCAATGAAACAAGTTACTATATATGTTGTGCAAATCTGATCTTTAATTTAAAATGAAGTCAGGCAATTAACTTTGATTTTCTCTTTAAATCAGTGCATAATTTGCAGTTTTCTGTACTAGGTGGAATGATGCTTGGCAACTCTGTGACTGTATTTTTTCAATCTGCTTTCTTTATTATTGACTTGTTACTTTTCTTTTTCAGCACCTCTAAGTATTAGTTTAGTGATATATCTGTTTTACAATTCATTTAGTTGGCTTTCTAGATGTATATATGTTTTTGTTGTTGTTAAACTATCCTAGTAAAATCCTTTTGCTTATCCTTGAATACTATACAACTAGTAAAACTATTAACTATAGAGCTTTTGAACTTCCAACATAGTTTCATTCCAGTGAACTGCTTGTCTTCAAAAGAAGCCCTGCAGTAGGTGTTGATGCCATATGTAATGCCTTTTGGAGTAGTTTTCACAAAAAACCTGACATTCTTTTATTCTTGTTTACTTGGAAAGCCAAGGAAAGCTATGATAAATATGTTTTGTGTGTCAGGTTCAGAGTTTAAGAAGCTTATTATTGTTTATCTGCTATCAGTAGTCTTGGTGGTTGTTAGGTGAGGAAGTGATGGTGAAGCTTCATAAATTGTCGGTGAATAGTAAATAATCCATTAACCTGTGAAGATTGCAATTTTTTGTTCAGACTATGATATGGCTATCAGCTATCTTAAACTTTAGCTAGGGTATTTTTCAGTCACTAGCTTTTTGGTTCTTTGTAATTTTTGGTGAATGGATATATGTCTTAGATAGTCATATCATGATTCTGCTTAAATATTTGCCTAATTATAATTTTCTTATTTTCTCAATAATTATACAGTAGCCTTTAGAGTAAAAAAAGTTTTTATTTTGTGTTGCAGTGCTCAGTGGTTACATGATTTGGATTAGAGTCTAAGCTACTTCCTCTTTGGAGACGGGTAAGCCTTTTTAATTCATATGGCTTTGACTTCACAGTTCACACTGTACATACATGTTGGGAAATATTTAATTTGCTTTAAAATCAATGCCTTCATGATGTATTTCTTAACTACTTTTAATTCACTTTTCTGTGATGGTGACTTAACATCTAGATTGATGGATTGTGGTTTGAATATTATATTATTGATGGATTGTTATGAATAGTTATTAGTTAATTAGGATATATTATTATCGATTGATGAATTGTTATAATGGGTATTAGTTAATTAAGATAGTTTATTACCGATTGATCAATTGTTATGAATGGTTATTAGTTAATTAGAATATATTATTATGGATTATGGATTGATTGATGGTTATGAATGGTTATTAGTTAATTAGAATATATTATTATTGATTAAATTAGATTAGGTTGAATATGGTTAAAAAAAATTATTGTACTAGGAATATAGCTATTTCTTAAAAAAATGTATTGTACTCGGAATAGCTATTTCTTAAATTCCCGACATGTATTTACATTTTTAAAATTTTTATGCTATATCTGTACTTACAAAATAACAGACGCCTATAAAATGAAGATTAGGCCTCCATCCCGTCTAGTCAACTCGGACTATTAGCGCCTTATTCATAGGCACCTGTTGTAAAACATACGTTTTCTTCATTCTTTTCTGTTTTCAAGGCCTGCCCATATTTATTAATGCTTTATTGCCTACTTAGGGTGCTATTATCAAGAACTCTCATTCTTGCATATGGCTAGGTAATTTCTCTAGTCAGCATAATTAGTAAATCCATTTATGTTTTTGTGCCACTTGTATGCATATATCACCCTTATTTTGGTAGATCATTCTCCAAGTTGTTTGTTTATAGAATGGATTGAGCATTGGTGAAATGCTTTCACCATTAGTTTGCTAACTTCTCATTGTTGTTTTCCTTAGCTTATATCCTACCCAAATTATTAAGGTAGTATATTGATAAATTTGCATGTGTGGCCGTGCCTAAAATTTTATTTGTCAATTTTGTCCTACTTGAAGAAAAAAGTAAGATACATATTGCATTGCATATAGCATATAATCTTTCCCCATTTAGGGTTTAGGGTTGCCCTGTATTTATTGGTGCTCTTTTGCCTACATGTGCTATACTAGTATCAGTAGTAACTCTTTTTTCTAGTCTGCAAAATGTTGAGTAAATTTATTATTCTTTTTTTTTTTTGAAATGAAAATCTATTATTCTTTATGTGCCACTTATATGCATATTTCACCCTTGTTTGGTTGCATATTATTCCCGGTCTATTTGTTAATGGTATGGATTGAACATCGGTGCAAGGTTTTTGCTAATAGTTAGCTTGCTCGTCATTGTTGTTTTCCCTATCTTCTACCCAATTATTAAGGTCTTTTGATCTTTTTCATTTTCCATATGTGTGCTTGCATATAATATTTATGGAGTTTTTCCTTCTTAAAGTCTCAAGAGTTGTTTTCTTTGTAGCTGCTATTGCAATCAATGCCAAGGTATTCAATTCATACAATTCATCAGTGTGATGCGAAAAAAAAAAAAACAAAAAACAAAAAGAAATCGAAGAAATAACTCAAAAGGTATGCTTTATCAATGAACATTTGTCTGTTAGAGTGATTTTAAGTTTATTTTTGTCCAAACATGTTAATTATGTACTAATTTGTTGAAAAATAACTTTGGCTGTATCTATAGCAACAAATTTATAGAAATTTATGATATCATAATTGTAGTACATTCCTGATTTCAAAAAAAAAAAAAAATTGTAGTACATTCCTATAATCAAACTATAATAAATATTTTTTTTTTAAAAAAAAAAGTTAAGACAATAAGATTTAGCAAAGATGCATCTTTAATTAGTACAGACACACATATCAAAATTAATTATTTTAGGCGTAAAGTTGACATTTTTTGAGTCTGGAACAGTAAGTATGCCTATTGTCATTTACTTTGTAGTAGTGCCTTTTCTATTAAACTGGTTTTAATATTTCTTTGTTACAATTTTTAGTTTCTTATTATTTTCTCTCAATTTCCTTTCATTTTTGGATTCTTTTTGTTTTTGTTTTTTTTTTTGCTTTTTTTTTTCTATTGCTAATTTCTCTCAGTTTAAGTATTTTAAATTACTTTTTGAGTTGTGTTTATTTGCATTTTTAGTATTTTTGAAGTGCTCTTTTAAGTCTTTTTTCTTGCACGTTATATGGGTTTTTGGTGTTTTTTCTATGTATTTTTAGTTTTGATGTATGTTTTCAAAGTTTACTATTTAGCATTGATATCTTTCAAATTACTATGTGAGGAATTTTTACATTGAAAATTGTCTAAAAATACTTTAAACGAAATTTAATTTAAAACAGTGTATTTGTAATGGAAATAACTTAGTTCACATATAACTACATGAAAATCGTCTAAAAATACCTTAATACCCCATCATAGCTCCTAAACCCTAAACACTAAGCCTTGAACCCTAAAACCCTAAACCCTAAACCCAAAACCCTAAAGAAATTCTTAACCCTAAACCCTAAAACTTAAACATTAAATCCTAAACATTAACCCTAACCATAAACCCTAATTAAACCTAACACTAACTCGAACACCAAATCTTATAACCTAAACCCAAAATCCTAAACACTAAACCCTAACTCCTAAAACCCTAAAACCTTAAAACTTGAAACCCTAAAGCCTATAACCCTAAACCATAAATCGTAAACCTTAAAATGCTTATCCTAAACTCCTAACCCTAAACCCTAAATCTTAAACCCTAAACTCTAAACCCTAAATCCTAAAATTTAAACCCTAAATCCTAAACTCTAAACTGGAAGCCCCTGAAACCCATAACCCTAAATCTTAAATCGTAACCCTAAAATACTAAACCCTAAAACCTAAAATTCTAAAACTTAAACCTTGAACCCTAAACCCTAAAACCCTAACCTTAAAACCCTAAACCCTAAAAGTAAAACTAACCCCTAATACCTAAATCCTAAACCCTAAACCCTAAAACGCTAAACTTTTAAACCCTAAACCCTAAAACCTAAAACTTAAACCCTAAACCCTAAATCCTAAAACGTTTAACACTAAACCCTAACCCTAAACTTAAAACCGTAACCCTAACCTTAAATCCCTAAACCATAAAATTAATACTAACCCTAACCTTAAAAAAACCCTAAACTCTAATACCTTTTTTGAAAATAAAACTCTAATACCTAAATCCTAAACCCCAAAACTCAAAATATATATATAATAATAATAATAATAATAATAATAATAATAATAATAATAATAATAATAATAATAACAACTTAGTTCACCCTAAAACTCTAAACCCTAAATCCTAAACCCTAAACCCTAAATCCCAAAACTCTAGAATGCTAAATTTTAAAACCCTAAACCCTAAGCCCTAAAAACCTAAACCCTAAAGCCCTAAAAACCTAAAACCCTAAACATTAACACTAACCTTAAACCCTAAAATGCTAAACCTTAAAACCCTAAACCCTAAAATATAATCACAAAACCATAAAACCCTAAAACACTAAACACTATCCCTAACCCTAAATCCTAAAACCCTTAACGCTAAACCCTAAATCCTAACCCTAACCCTAAAACCCTAAACCCTAACCCTGAATCCTAAAACCCTTAACGCTAAACCCTAAATCCTAACCCTAAAACCCTAGACCCCTCACTCCAAAACTTTCAGCTTCGCAAAATGGAGGGATCCACTTAACGAGTTTACTGGTTCTCACAACAATTCGTAGGATTAAGTAGATCCCCACCATCCATTGAGGAGGTGGAATGGGTATAAATACCCCTCATGGGGGCTCATTTGTAAACCATCCAAGAGAGGAATCCAAGAGTTGATATAATACAAGTTCTCAATAAAGCTCGAGTGTATTCTTTAGCTTCTTGCCTAACTTATTTCCGTAGTCATCTCATCATCTACATAACACCATTTTCGTGGCACGAACGGGGCTGGTTTAGCTATTTGAGGGGAAATATAGCTAAGGCCGCACGAGATGTCGTTAGGGGAAAATGAGTTCGTGACAGTTGGTATCAGAGCCTAGTCTTATACGCGCATTGCGCGTATGGGTTAATGCCCAATGTTTATATTTAAATAAATATTTGAAAGTATGTCAATGCAAGATTATATAAGAGAAGTTTATACCTAGGTACATTACAAGAAATCTTTCATTTCCCGACGAAAATTTTAACGACGCTCTAAAAAACGTCGCTAAATATAACAATTTACGACGTTATATTAAATAACGTCACTATATATTTTGGTAGAGATAATAAAAAAATTTGTAATATTTACTGACGAAATATAATTTTTTTGTCAGTAAAGATTTAGAATCAATGACGTTTTATAATGAACGTCCCTAAAAAATTTAGAATCAATGACGTTTTTGAATGTCGAATTTTTTTGTTTAAATATCTAACAAAGTATATGAATCCAAGATAATATAGAAAATTCATTATAATTATTACTGAAATAAATGTTTGCAACCTTGTAAAATCGATAGTCTAAATATTTGGTCTAAAAACGATAAGTCTAAATAAATACTACTTTTCATTTGAATTTTTCTAAGTGTTCTTAATTCTCTTTTGAGTAGCATTGTCATTGTCTTCATCTTTACTATTTGTTCTCTTCCTTTTTGTTGGTAGTGTGTTATTTGCAATTCGGTTATTGTCAGTAGCATAGATGACAACGTCATGCAATGAGATTATGATATAGGAGCTACGGACTTTTCTTTAGGTGTTCTGCTTGGGGTTCATTTGGTCCAACCATTATTGTTGAATGAGTTATTGTGGATAAAGAAATCCCTAGTTTAAGAAAAAAAAATTAAATAAATTAATAAAAATTTGAAAAATTAAAATATTATGTATTCCAAAGATATTAAAAGGCAGTTTCTCGCTTTAATTTGCTGAGTAATGGGTTATTTGAGTACTTTCATTGTCAACAAATCCCCCAAGTAGTTAATATGATTGGTTTCAAACTATTCTTTTTTATTTTTTTATGGTATTAAAGAAATACATATGTATCATTTTTTGGTGTAACTACTAATTTATTTAATTCAATAAAGGTAAAATAGAGTGATTCCACTTCAATTTGTTGAGTTATTATTTGAGTACTCTCTTTGTCAACCAATCCCCAAGTAGTTAATATAATTAGCTTCAAATTATTTTAAAAGTTTTTTTCATAGTATTAATAAAATACATGGTAAATAAATATATAACATTATTTTGTACTATAACTTTGATATTAAATTACAAGATATTGTAAAAATAAGATAATGGACAATGTAATGAATATCAATTGATAAATTTGAATGTAAAGAATATTTGCATTAGAGAAAATAAAGGTATTGTGGACACATAATTCTAAAATTAAAGAAATACATATGTATCATTTTTTGTTGTAGCTACTAATTTATGTAATTTAATAAGAGTAAATAGAGTGAGAAACTTAATTATGTCAAATTTGATTGAGATGATGTTCGAACTTAAAATTTTTCTTATAGAAATTAATAGGTAAGTTAAAAGTTAACAGAATATTAACGGAGAAGAGAATATTTAACGGAAAACTTAACGGATAATCATAAAAGTAAAGTTAAATTAGGTAATCTCTATTAATAATATTAATCTGAATTATCTTAACCATCTATTTGATTAAATAATTCATCTAAACCATTCATTTGGTTAAATAATTTGACCGCCATTCTTTTTACCCATTTTAGACCTAACTCACTTTGGCTCTTATTAGTATAGTATAGTATATATATAGATAAACTACTGATGGTGATGCTCTAATAGGGGTGCTCTAAACCACCCATTTAAATACAAGTTAAATGGAGAACCTATCAAGGTAGCTATTCAACAACATATATATGCCAACCCTTGAATTGGAATAGGACTTAAACATGTGCTCTTCTATCATCAAACCACAAGGAACTTGACAACACTTCTTTTTACATAAAACTCCATCTATTCACCATCAGTAATAAGCAACAATAAACCATCCATCCATACACAGTAAAAATACTGAAATTTTTGCATATATTCACTGCAAATGTACAAAAGCAGTAAATAATAGAAGGAAAGTTTTACATCACACAGCACCAAACTCTACTACCATAATTAAGCTTGTAACCTTACAAACCTTACTATCTAATGAGCTTCAGAACCATGCTGTACTACATTGTAGAATTCCTTATTGCAAGGAACTTCATAGTTATCGCGGGAATGCAAGAAACCAAAGTACAAAATTTCATGCTTACAACTCCGACTCCAGATGATACTATGAACACATCTTAAAACATCTGGAGTACGAAGAAGCTACACTTGTCATGAACTACGATAAGGCTGAATATACACCTTCAAAATAAATGAAAGAAATTTAAGTTCATTTTTTTCACCTTGTAATGCTCGGTTCAAGTACTCCGGTCACGTATTGAGGTGAAAGTCATGGTTGCCTGTGTCATACCAGTACTCGTGTTCCCGGATGATGAGGAATTGCCCTCGTTCCCCGTGTTACTTGATGTTGTAAATAATTTTTCTTTCTTTTGAGTCCTGAGACCCATTAGTTCTGATAACAACCCCGGTTCTGATATCATCGAATCATCCACCTTCTCCTCTCCAGTCAGCATTTTCACTACAGTTGACATAGATGGTCGGCTCTTGGTCATGGCTTGGGTGCATAAGAACGCAATTTTCACATATCTACAAGCTTCATCAATACCCGCGCTTTCTATCGATGCATCAACCAACTCAACAAGCTCCCCGCTTTGATAGAGTCTCCAAGCCTGCAAATGAGTTTATGTAAACAAGCATTCCCAGATTTACTATTTAGTCCCTTTGGGTTCACGTGCACTCAATTTTAGACTGAAAGGATCGAGTTATAAGACACTAAGGTTAAAAGGTTGAATCTCGGTTTGCTATTCATATGCTATGGCAACTGGCAACCAATTTTACGAAGTAAAAATAATACTGTCCTCTATCTGTTCAGCAGGGTAAGTTGAGGTTGCAACAGATTATAGTAATGTATGTAACCGAATAGTGTTATACCCTTTCGAGAAGAAACTGATCACCAACGGGTAGGCGCTTGTTGGTGTTGCATCTTCCACTAACGATTTCTAAAAGGAGAACTCCAAAACTGTAAATATCTGCTTTCCTTGTCAATCGGGCACGCATTGCATACTCAGGGGCCAAATAACCTCTGCAAGCATATAACATCGGGTTATTAAAAAAGAAAAAAAAACATTTCTGACTCGAAAAATAGAAATACATGCAAACAGATGGAATTGTATACTTGTTAGAGGCCAAAATGAACCATTAGACTGAATAAAATGGATTGAGGTGCCCATTCTATTGTTTACTATAAAGACACTCATTTCTCGGTGACTTAGCTTTAACGTGTTTACTAGCAAATTACTAGTATCCAATGAAGAACCCACGGTACCTATCCACCAATTCAGCAGTACTACTGCCCAAAATTCTGAAACTATAAGAAATTAACTTACTGAGTGCCTGCAACCCGAGTGCTGACATGAGTAGCATTAATTGGGCAAAGTTTCGCGAGACCAAAATCAGCAATCTTTGGAGTGAGATCTTTGTCAAGAAGAATGTTGCTTGCTTTAATATCTCTATGAATAATATGAGGTTTTAATTCTTCATGGAGGAATGTAAGTCCCCGAGCCACACCTATGCATATTTTAGAACGAGTACTCCAGCTAAACTGAATGTTGCTGTGCCCAGCACCTAAACAAAAGAAACTCTCGTAAAGAATGTGCTTTCACTGCCAATGGAAAAGAGAGAAAGAGACAGCAAATTACCGAGAAGAGTCTGAGAAAGGCTGTTATTTTCCACATAGCCATATACCAATATCCTATGATCCTCTTCCACACAACAGCCATGCAATTTCACCAGATTTTCATGTTCTACGCCCGAGATAGCTATTATTTCATTCAAAAATTCTTTTACGCCCTGAGTTGACTCAGCAGAAAGCACCTTAATAGCAGCTAGAGTGCCATCTTTTAGCCGCCCCTAACAGTCAATAAACAATTTCAGTACAGATATGAGATACATAAATTCTTCCTAGATTGAGGAATGAAAAACGAGGAGCAAAATGTCATACTTTGTAAACAGAACCAAACCCTCCTTTTCCTATCTTATTTGAGGGGCTAAAGTCCCCCGTTGCAACCCGCAATTCTCCATACGTGTATAGCTTGGCATCCTGCCAGTTTGAAACTTCTGTACCAATTATTCAACCAACTCAACATTAAAAATAGAAAGCAGGCACATGTATTGCGAAGTACTAATGCAAAACGGTAAGGACATCAACTCGGGGCAGTAAAATTTTCGAAACCTACCTTCTTCAATGTCTATTTGATGCCTAGGGGGAGATGCTTTTTTTCCGAAACAGCAGAAAAAATGACTCATATCACCCCTTTTTAGTCCTAACAAAGCTTTAATTCACACAAATATTGCCTCCTGCCAAGATCAAACCATAACATAAGAACATGGTAAGATCAAAGTAAGAATTGTGAAAGCTATTTAGTCCTAACATAACATTTCGAAGTAAGAATTGTGAAAGCTATTGCCATCACTTGACCATCAAATCAAATAATTTCCAGCACCGACAAAAAAAAAAATCAAGAAAACAGCAAATCTTGCTTCTCCCTTTCTCAAAACAATGGTTTTAAATCCTAGAAATCGAACCATAACATAAGAAGAACATAGTAACATTTCAAGCAACTAAGACCAAAGTAAGAATTGTGAAAGCTATTGCCATCATTTGACTACCAAACCAAATAATTTCCAGCACCCCCAAAAAAAAAATCAAGAAAACAGCAAATCTTGCTTTTTTGTTTTCAAGACCAAAACAAAACAGCACCCATACAAGGATGCCCACAAACAAACATAGGATAACAGTACAACCACCTAGGTTTATTTCCTCTCTTCCAATCTCCTGAATTCACTGTAGATCAAAGAATCTTGTCTCTCCCAACTCAACAAACCCTTGTTCCAATTTATAGCTAAACCACAGGAAAAAGAGGCTAAAATCTTAAAACAAATTTCTATCAATCTTCAAGTCATGCATCAATGAAGAAGAAAAGTCAGAATGGGTCGGGAAGTCAAGAGTGGGCATAATTACCAAAAGCAGAAATGAACGCCGGCCCGGCACAAGACTGTGGGAAAAAGCTGCAGCTGTATATCACTGACCGGGCAAGAAGAAAGAAACCATGAACGCAAAATCACAAGATGCAAAGACCAGCACTGCAAATGCTAATTTTGAGCTCATTTTAACACCTGAAAATTTTCAAGAAGAGACCCAAACAGAGAGAGAGACAGAATTTAAGGAAACAGGGCAGTGGGCACCTTAAATAGTTATTGTTACACGGAGAGGACAATAAAAGGAAATGAGAGAGAAGAAGATGATAGATGATAGGGTCTGCTGTGTTGACTGGAATGGTAGCCCAGCCTCCAGCTCATCAAGACGGGTCTGCCACGGTACTGCACACGAAACAGACGAAAAGTCCCTACAATATTTATTAATTGTCACAATTTTTTGTTTGAGCATTTAAATATGTGCAAGTGATTGTCAAGTTGACTTAAAATATAGGAACTAGGAAGAGTCAAATTTATGCTATATTCTCCTATAAAATTTATTATTACTCCGTATTATTATTATTATATATTAACTGTCTATTTTTGTGTTTAATTATTAAATAAATTATTTATTAACTTATGGTAAATACAGCTAATCTATAAAGAGAATAAAAAATGAAAACAGTTTTGATTTTAATCAATGTGCTAGAGCTTCCTATGAATTAGAGAGAGCGAGAAGATTGATTGTTATTTTGGATTTTTGTCTGATTTCATAAAAAAAAAATTAAAGAGTAATTTTAATAAAGGAAACCAATGATTTGATTTTATGGAGCAATTTTAATAAAGGAATATAACTTTTTTATTGGTGACCAAAAACCCGTAATCGATACTTAGAGTGTACGCTATGTAAATTCTCCTCCTATCTTTATATAGGGAAGTGTATATAAGTTCCCAAAGTAGTGCTTGGTGGTTAAAAAGTTGAACTTAAAACTCACTTTTAGCGACAATGTAGGAGTTCAAAACATCAAATTCTATCCGCATACAATTTAGAGATTGGGCTCAGAGAGTATGATTAGGATTAATTTGGCCTCATTATGCGTAAAAGTTATAGGCTCTGTTTGGTAAATGGCTGTTGACTGATTGGGTTGGCTGTTTGGGTTAGAAGGTATGATTTGTTGATAATATTGGCTGTTTGGTATAATTTCTTTTCTCAAAAAGCTAATTGAAAAGGCTGCTTTGAGTAGCCTTTTGAATTTTAGTATTTTAGAGTTACAAAAAGCTTATTAACCAAACAACTAATAGTGGTTAAATAAGCCAAAATTGGTTGATAAGCTAATTATTTACCAAACAGGGTCATAGTAAGTGTACTTTACAAAGTAAAAATTCTCAACACCTGAACCGTGGTCTTTTTTTATTTTTATTTTTTATGTATCAATCAGACTGTACCATATGTCAAGTCACTTGATACAATCAAAATGCTCACTTTTGTGTTTTTAGTAAGAAACATCACACACACACACACACACATATATGATGGTGTAAATACTCTTGGATATTCGTATTTGTATATGTGATTGTGTGATTTGGCGTATAGTGGCTCGGAAAATCGAGACTAAAGGTCGGAGGCTCCTAAGCACATAAATAATCTATGAGGAGAATGGGAAAAAAGTATTTTCTAGAAGCGTCTAGTGCAGTATTTATCACCGAGGAGCAGGTAGGTTCTCCTCACCTACATGGCCTCAGCCTTGTCAAAGGGCAAGCTGCCCATAATATGTTATTCCGTTAGGTAGTGAGCGGGGGGCGTCCCCCTTATACTACCGTTAGAAAATGCCAAGGCCGGGGCCAGCGCGCACGGCCGCGACCATAGGAGTGATTACATTATCTTGCTAGGCGAGGTTGGACTTTGCAAATTCGACTAGGGAGAACATATGTTAATGTTTGGGGTAAAGCCCCCCCCCCCCCCCC
>CP025649.1:9958639-10018727 GCA_003576665.1 Ipomoea trifida
TACCATTAACCTTAGTTCTCTAAATCTGTCATAATCCTTCCAATGATTCGTTGAAGGGTCCCAGGCCTCATTATGGGGCTCGGGTTCTCACGCATTTAGAGGAGTGATTAGTTATGTTTATATTTGATTAATAAGTAAATGTTTCTTATTTTAACTAGAGGTAGGGTTAGCCAATTCACATAGAACCAATAAATGCAAAGAGTTTGATTGTTACATCAGTCAGTGAAATCAGAAGGAAAATAACATTATTCTACGATAATTACACTTTTAATTGCTTAATTCTTGACTATTATAGAATTTAGTCTTTTATTTGTAATTTTAATTAATATGATCCTCAATTGTTTTATCATGTTGTGAATTTAGTCCTTCAAGAGTTCAAGGTATGAAATAATCAATTTATCAAACAACTTTTTACAATCAGCCAATGTTATCAACTAATCATACCTTCTAACCCAAACAGCCAACCCAATCAGCCAACAGCCATTTACCAAACAGGGCCATAGGCTCTGTTTGGTAAATAATCAGCATATCAGCTAATTTTGGCTTATTTAACTACTATTAGTTGTTTAGTTAATAAGCTTTTTGTAACTCCAAAATAGTAAAATTCAAAAGGCTACTCAAAGCAGCCTTTTCAATTAGCTTTTTAAGAAAAGAAATTATACCAAACAACTATCAGCTATTAGCTAATTTATCAAACAACTTTTTACAATCAGCCAATGTTATCAACTAATTATGGGGGTGTTTGGTTATTGGCTTATAAGCCAAATTTTAGCTTATTTGACCAAGTTTAGCTTTTTGACCAACCAATAAGCTATTTTGAAGTGTTTGGTAAATGGCTTATTGGTCTTGGCTTATTGGGCCAATAAGCTGAAAATTGAAAAGCTAATGAATGTAGCTTTTTGTATCAGCTGGTTGGGAACAATGGGTATATTGACTATTTTATCCTTTAAAATCAATGGGATTTACTTTTAAATGGGTGGTGTGTTTGTTATTTTATAATAATAATAATAATAATAATAATAATAATAATAATAACAATAATACCCTTAAATGTCATTTTACATTCAATCAGCTACTAGTAAACAACTAATTTACCAAACAATTTTTTATAACCTGCTAATACAACCAGCTGGTCAAACCAGTTAACGCAATCAACCATCAGCTACTAGCTAAACCAACCAGCTATCAGCTATAAGCTATCAGCCGTTTGCCAAACACCCCCTATACCTTCTAACCCAAACAGCTAACTCAATCAGCCAACATCCATTTACCAAACATGGCCTATATGTAACGGAAGGGGAAAATTGTACTTTTTGTTCCTAAATTATAAGGTATTGTAGAATTTGTCCCTAAGTGTTGATCATACTCACTTTTTATCTTTTTACTAATAAAACATTAGGGACAAAATTTACAATAATTTTAGTATAACTATGACGAAAAGTGAGCACGAAATGACAAAAAGTGCAATGCCAGTAATAACTTAGGGACGACAAGTGAGTATGACCAATACTCAGGGACGAATTCTACAATTATACTATAACTTAGGGGCGAAATGCGCAATTTTCTCCAAGAAAAATATCTTCATATTTTTTAAGCAAAAGATATTAATGTAAACTGTATTGATCTGAAAAAGAAGACTTCGTTAAATTGCAATGGGAATTGAATAATGAGAATGAAGTATTGTTTATGGAAGTAAAAGAAGGGTTGACACTTGAATGTTGAGCGAAGAAATGGTCAACATGGTCATGGATTGCACTATTGTGTGGTAAAAGTAAACATTAAATCATTATGGGAATTGAAGTTGGAACAACCTTAATACAGTGGATATTACAAATATTTTTATTTAATCTTTAAAGTGATAATTTATTTTTATTCGCCATAAAGACAATTCACTTTTTCATCATCTTTTTTATTTTTTATACTTTATTCCCAACTAGCAATTTACCTTTTAGAATTTATTTAAGAACAGATGCCAATATTATTGCACTTCTTATATCGTGGACCGCGGTCCACAATGCATTGTGGACCGCGGATCCCCAAAATGACGTCGTTTTGATTAATGAAACATACGGATGAATTCGCGCCACTCACTTTCTTTTCATATATACTGCAGTTTCTTTTCATATATGCTGCAGTTTCTTTTCATATATACTGCAGTTTCTTTTCATATATACCACTCACTTTCTTTTCATATATACTGCAATTTCTTTTCATATATACTGCAGTTTCTTTTCATATATACTGCAGTTTCTTTTCATATATACAGCACTTTCTTTTCATATATACAACACTTTCTTTTCATATATACTGCACTTTCTTTTCAACACAACTGCAATTACTTTTTGATATAACTATAGTTTCATTCGATAATATACAACTGTAGTTATATCAAAAAGTAACTGCAGTTGTGTTGAAAGGAAACTGCAGTTGTGTTGAAAAGAAAGTGCAGTATATATGAAAAGAAAGTGCAGTATATATGAAAAGAAAGTGAGTCGCGCGAATTCATCCGTCTGTTTCATTAATCAAAACGACGTCGTTTTGGGACCGCGGCCACAATGCATTGTGGACCACGGTCCACGATATAATTTGCGTATTATTGGATGAATCTAGTTGTATTTGTTGTAAACTAAAGTTAGTAAAACATTAAAGTACAATGAATAAAATATTTTATTTACAAATTATTAAATACCTCTTTATAAATTACATTACTACAAAACTAGTGCTACCAATTAGTTGCTTGTCATCAAAGCCTTCAGGAAATCAAATTTCAATTCACAGAATTCATTTCAGACGACACATTATTCTAGGGAAGTTGATTTGCTTATACTCTTTCACTTCAGTTGAATACATGAACTTTCTCATTAGTTTGTTGTTACAAGTTTTGTAGGTATAGAAGGTTGAGATAACCAAGGAGTTTTTTAATTTTTAATCAAATATTCCCTTCCTTCTTTGAAAGTGTTCTAAAAGTTACGGGCATATTCCCTCGGAATATGTTTGTGCAAATAACTCCCCTGTAACCAACCATTATATTCAACATTATTATTGAAATACGTTCATGGTATATCTTCCTGTGCGGTTGTGTGATACTCACCTTAAGCATTAAAATAACGCATCTTAAGTACACAAATCACGCAGCTTAAGCTAAAAACATAAACCACACACCTAAAGTTTTTAAATGGCGCACATTCAGTTGAGAATACACTGCACACCTTTAGTACACAAACCACACACCTTAAGTACACAAATCACGCACCTTAAGAATACAAATCACGCACCTAAGGTTTTAAAATGACGCACCTTAAGTTTCAACAACTCACGCACCTTAAGCATACATATCACACACCTTAAGCATACATATCACGCACCTTAAACATACATATCATGCACCATAAGAAGAAAAACAACGCATCTTAAGAAGGAAAATCACGCACCTTAAGCTTTAACACTCATGTACCTTAAGCATACAAATCACGCACCTTAAGAAGAAAATTGCGCACCTTAAGAATAAAATTATGCACCTAAAGCCACCGCACAACCGCACGGGAAACATTTTACCCAGAAACTGAATTATATATATATATACTTTATGTACACAAATAATGTACTTTTAATATATTAAAAATATACTTTTTATTTATATTCCACACACATCGCTCAGTAACTTGCCTTATACAACGCTCTCCAACATAACTTCAGCTGCTACCACAACAATTCGTGTCAATAATCTAATGACCTCGTCAAATATAATAATGAATATATAGTAGACACAATTGTCAATACTAAGAAGGAATTTATGCTTGTCCTTTTGAGTAGGTTTTGGTTGATTCCTTTGGCAAAATGCAGCAAGTAAAAGACGAGAAGAATTCAATGCCCTCCAATTCAAGGATATTGCTCACTGAATGTGAATGCATGCTTCTTCATCTTTATTCTTTGCATCTCTTTATTTCTAATCTTCTTGCTAGCTAGCCATCACCACTTTTATCTCATGATTCCAAATGCTCTTTACATTGAAGCATACACAATTGTTTCCAATATTAATTTAGAGTAAATTGCAAAAATAATCCGTCGACTATAGTGATTTCACCATTATGATTATTGATTTCTAATTTTGCCTAATAATCCTTTAATTACAGGGAATTTTGTTGGAAGGAATTATAATTTTATTCCCAAATAATTCTGTAGGCAAGAAAATTATTTCATTTGGTTGGATGAAATTGTAATTCCGTTGAATTAAAATTCCCTCATTTTCATGGAATTAGAATCTTATTATGCCTCTTTGGTATTTCAATTCTATGGATTTTATGAATAAAAAAAAAAACTTTGAGACAAAATTACCTCTCTCTATTTTTAACCTAAATTTAATGTTTGACCTTTATCTTTGGATTGTAGTGTGTCTTCTTCTTCTACTCAACACATAACGTCAATCAGTAGGCCAACCTCAATCAAATATGTTTTCTCAATACTCTCTTATCTATTTTATTGCTTTCGTTATGCAATTCTAAAGTTTATTTATAGCTTGTTACATAAATTTTCAAAAGTAAAATTTGAATTTGGTTATTTAGGATTTTTAATAATAATAATAATAATAATAAGTATGGGCATTTTGGACTTTATACTACTTATTCACTTTCAATTCTCATGTATATATACCAAACATTGGAATTGAAATTCCTAGTAATTCTATTCTTGCAAACCAAACATTAAAATTTAAATCACAACTTTATTCCCACATTATTCATCTCCCATGGAATTGCAATTCTTTTCCACTTAATTCCCTCCCTCCAACCCAATGTCCCGTTATAGTAATTTCACTACTTTGATTCTCGGTTTCTAATTGCGTCTAATAATCCATCAATTATAGTGATTTCATCATTTTGATTCTCGATTTCTAATTTTCTTTAATAATCCATCAACTAATGATTTCACTACTTTGATTCTCAATTTCTAATTTTATCTAATAATAAACTTGACTATAAAATTTAATTTGTACCTATTTTAGTATCTGGAGGTATTGTTCCCATCGTCTAAATTTTTACCTATAATTAGTGCTCTAGATTACTAAAAATAGGTACAAATTTAATAGTCAATGACATTATTGAATGAAATTAAAAATAAATTATTTAAAATAATAAAGTCACTATAGTGAAGAGGCTATTTTAGTAACTTACTCAACATTTTAAAGCTAAGGTACAAACATGGCATGATATGCCACCCTACATGAAATATTCCATCTAATTCTTAAGTGTTGCCAGCAGTGAAGAGCATTTCAATTCATATATTTATTCTATAGTATAGATCCTATAAAGCTGTAACTCAAATGGTTAAAAAGTACTACGTAGCATTCGTTTTAGCCAGTATTTGTTAGCATTTTAACCTTAAGTTTTAATTTGATAAAATTCATATTTTAGGGTCCGTTTGGAAAGCAAGAAAATGACTTCTAGAAAATGTTTTCTGGAAAATGAGTCATTTTCCGGAAAACAGTTTCATTTTCAGTGTTTGGATGTATTATGGAAAACTGTCTTTGTGTGTTTGGTTCATTTTCTGGAAAATGAATAGAATTGTATAATTAAACATTGTAATTGTTTTATTTAAAATATAAAAAATTATAATAGTTATTAAAATAATGGTATTTAATAAAAAAAATAGAATTTATAAAAAATAAAAAATTAAAAAAAAACGTAGCAAAACTTTTCGACGGTTTTCTCATCTCCTTGGTCCATGGTCATGGGTGATATGACTTTGTTTTGGTCGAAAACATGCAAAACAACTATTCTGGCGATTCCGTAAAATGATTTACGGAAAAAAATTCCGTAAGTCATTTTCCGAAAAAATGAACTGATTTTCCTTGGTCAACGGAAAACATTTTCCGGACGTTGCCAAACACAGAAAACTCGGAAAAAAATTTTCGGAAGTCATTTTACGGGTTACCAAACACACACTTAAAGTAAAATATAAATACCAATGTTATATTTTCTTCTGTATTCATTTCATAATGTGACATTATTTGATTGGTTTTATATATATATATATATATATATATATATATATATATATATATATATATATATATATAAAATTTATAGTGACGTTAATTAATTCATGAGTAATCAATAAATATAAAGAATTATATCGTAAAGTAGTAAAAATTATAAGCAATCTAAAATGGTTTACTTTTTTATGTTTTTATTGACTATAGACTGTAGTCACAATACAAATTTCACCTAAAATATATATATTCGGATAACAATACAATTTTCACCTAAAATATATATTCGGATAATAATTGTAAATTTTTTAGTAAATCAAAGTAAAAACTATCAAAAAGTGCAAGTACATTGTAAAATAACTTTTTGCATGTGATACCCTTTAATTTGCACTAGTATTGTACCCGTGCGTTGCACGGCTGTTTTTTTGTTTCCAAATTTTCAAGAGTAATTTGTTTTGTACTACATGAATGGCAAAAATATATGCAACTGCGATTTGATTGTCAAAATTATAAAATTATTGAATACCTCTCCATGTCTACAAATTATTGAAGACCTCATGGTACACAACATTGGTAGTACAATTGTTACACTCTTCATCGTCATTTGATATTAATATTCTAAACCCTTTTGGGTGACTAACTCTTGAAGCAGCTACATATAATTGCCCATGAACAAAAACTGGTTTCTTTAAGAGCAACCCAACATGCTTTAATGTTTGACCCTGACTCTTGTTAATGGTCATTGCATACGCCAACACTAACGGAAATTGTCTTCTCTGAAAATTGAATGGAAGCCTTGTATTTGTTGGGGTCATTGACATCCTTGGTATCAAGACAATTTGACCAGCATTATGACCAGCAACGATTTTGGCCTCTACCACATGCTCTGATAATCTAGTAATAATAAGCCTTGTGCCATTACAAAGTCCCATAGCGTGATCTATATTTCTCAACAACATTACCGGAGATCCCACTTTAAGAGTTAAAGCATGATTAGGAATGCCAGATGCTTTCAATCCATTAAGGAATTCTGGAGTGTGCATATCTGATAGAATGCCATGATTTGAATCGGCCTTACAAACCGTGTCGCAACTTAAGTAAGTTCTGCTTTCAGCAACATGCAGATCGGTCATATATTCATTCACCGAATTGACAACGTCTAACGTTGGCGCTAATATTGCACGACTCTCCATGTACTCTTGGTGACACCCCCTTCTTTGAACATTGGAAAAATAGTATCCACAATAGTTGCTATGTTGTCCCCCGTGGATGGCAACAACATTTGTTGAGGAATTTTGACCTTGGCATAACCGTCATTAGGGCCTCCCAATTTACCATCGCCGATTTGTGCCAACCACTCAGAGAACTCTTTAATATCCTGAATATTAGACCCTTGTTGATCAGTATTGAGCCGAAGATTCTTTGTTAACCTCAATACTTTACATGATGGCCACAAATACGAAGAGTTAATTGTTGCAGCAACAATATCTTGCCTTGATCCTTTAGGAACAACAGGTAGTATCTGCCTAAAATCACCTCCTAAAACCACCGTTTTACCACCAAATGTCTTACTACCACTATTGCAATCTTGTACCCTCATAATATCCCTCAGAGTTCTATCCAGACATTCGAAGCAATGTTTGTGCATCATTGGAGCTTCATCCCATATTATAAGCTTTGCAGCTATTAGGAGTTGTGCAAGATGGCTCCCTGGTGATATGTTGCATGTTGAGTCTTCTGTAACGGCAATAGGTATAGCAAACCTTGAGTGAGCTGTCCGGCCACCTGGCAATAACAATGATGCAATACCGCTAGATGCAACGTTAAGAACAACTTTTCCTTCTGACCTTATTTTTGCAGAAAGTGCTTTCCAAACAAACGTCTTCCCGGTTCCGCCATATCCATAAACAAAGAAAAATCCACCATTTTGTTCTTGTACATCATTTAGTATTGTGTTGTACACCAAAGATTGCTCATCAGTTAATTGTGACTCTAACTTGCGGCTCTCAATACGTAGAGCATCGCGATCGTATCCTAGCTCATCACACAACAAACGATTGTTGTGGTTCCAAGATTCTTCAATAATTGGAATCGGCATATGAGGGAAATCTTTCAAGGACTTGTTGTACTTTTGTAACAAACGCTCAATCTCAATTAATGCTAGATTTTCCTTCTCATCATCAGACAAACTTAAATCTGCATTTGAAATAGTTCGTTATTTAAAAAAAAAATAATGCTATTAAGGAGACAACAAAAAAATTAAAACAAAGAATAAAAGAGATCAATTTTTTAGATTGGTACTTACTATCATTAGAGAACAACCTCCGCCGATTCAATAGTACGTCATCTGCTAAGTGATGCCATACTTTAGACCATACATTTTCTGGCCTGGCAACCAAGTTGGATGTTAACATTACTACGAACAATTTCCTCATTGCTGTAGCAGTAGACCACAAACTTGCTTCATTGATTGCATCTATGTATTCTCTGTCATCGTCTAGAAGGCCTCTTGCATAGCATGCATCCATAAATGATGGATATACTACACCTTTATATGACTTTATTTCATCAAAATTTGTTGGACCACGAACTACATTTAACAGACATCTCAAATAATAAATCTCTCCACTGCCAGGCGGTACGTAAAATATTCTTCCAATAGAGAAACCCCTCTTCCTTGGATGCCATTCTCTAATATCCTTCTTCCATACAAATTTTGATGGCATGTCAATGTAAGCTAACTCCCTTGCCGATTGAAATTTCTTGTTAGCATCAAACCAAGCGGTGAACATACTCTGGTACACAGTTGGTCGACTTAATACATTTTCAATCCTATCATCATCTTGGAATACCACTGATTGACAATCCGGCAGGTGGAAGCTCAACCTCTCGACCGGTGGGTGTCGGTATTGGACCTCAAAACTCAACAATCTCCATGCGGCTTCGCAAGCTGACACGTATCTACAATCGTAATACATAGTAATTTCGTCAACCTGGTCACACGCACTGTCATCCGCCGTGCTCTTGTAGAATTCTGCGGTGACCCTGTCATTGCCTTTGTTGACGTACTTAAACAGATACTTGATCGATCTCGATTGGTTACACCATTCCACGTTGATATGAGCTCTATATTTGAGAAGAAGGTATCTGTTATGTGGAACGACATATCTACTATCTAACTTTATACCATTCTTATCCACTACTCTACCATTTGACCGACGTCGGTAGATTGGATAACCATCATCATCTAACGTGGAAACATCTGCATATTTCTTAGGAAAGTGTTTAGAACACTTGTTGTTTGCCATGCAAGGAGATTTAGGCCTGTCCCTACCACATGGCCCATGAATCATAAACTCCTCGACTGCATTAAAATATGCATTGTCCATTTCCGGGTCTGGTATTTCTGCTGAAATAAACTGATCAATCATATCTGCTGTAAAGCCTTGAGGGCGTCTTTCTAGAAATATCAGAATGTGAGCGTGCGGTAAGCCTCTCTTCTGAAATTCTATGGTGTATACAACTGCATGTAAATTAGTAATAAAAAGGTAAAAAAAAAAACTATGGAATGTTTGTGTTAAATATATCAAAAAAAAAATAATACAAACGTTAATTACCTGCCACCACTTTACCAAAAAGCTTTCCAGCACGGATTTCCTTCACCAATTCATCGAGCTTAATCTTGAATACCCTGCACAGAATGTCTGGTCTATCTTCTGGTTTAAGGTTGAGTCTTAACATGTACCTTTGTATCTCTGGCCACTTGGGGTTGCATGTGAATGTTATAAAAAGGTTGGGATAACCTTTTGCACGGCAAATCGCCATAGCATCCTGGTAGTTTTGTATCATGTACCTAGCCCCACCGGTGAAACTTGAGGGTAATATGATTCTTTTTCCTTGGTTGCCAGTATCAACCTCCCCTCTAGTTAAAGCATCCGCCAGCCCCTGATATGACTCACATCGTAGTGCTCGTTGATTATTCCTTATATATAGTAACCTGCTAGACTCTACCATTGTGTATGCGTCAACCAGAAATTGCTGAAAGAGTCTCCTAGCATGTAGCACCGTGGATAGTTCACCAGAACGCTCATGTATCCTATAAGCAAAGAATTCTCGTTGCGAAACCTTATTTCTCCCACGAGTCGTTCTGAGCCTATCCAAATTGAATTGAATGTCTTCCCTATAGCCGTCCTCGCCGAAAGGAAACAACAGCGGATACTGTAATGGTAAATAGGCAGGGTTCAACTCGTTTATACGCTTTAGATACCCCGCTTTTGTCTCCACAATAATATCCCTATGTCCAAGCGCAGGATCAAGATCACCCACTATAAGTGCAGCGACTTCAGAGACAGTGGCAAATTGTATGTTCTGGCATCACCATTACGCTTCCCAATCAATCTCATCTTGAACTCTGATTGTGGACTGGATTTTATATGATTTTGAGCCCACGGAAACATTTCACCAAGACATTGTGCTCATCCAAATCTTTTTATGTCCTGCACTATTTGAATATGTGTTTCCGTGCACGGTTGATCACTCCTATTTGAATATCACCATAATGTCATAAATAAAAAACTATAAATTAGACTACACAATAAAAATAATAACTGTAATACTAAATCATTAATATTAAAATTAGATTACCTAAATGCATTGATGCGATTCTCCACCTCATTCTCCGTGTCATGTATGTACAACTGAGCAAATTTTGGACTACTTCCGTCTTGAGGAATCAACCCTCCCATTAAATGGAAATTTTGACCATTAATTCTAAATATTGGTGGGGCATTTCCAATATTTATAGATGTATCTACCTTTGCTCCCAATGATGTAAAAGAGAACATGTTATTATACATCCTAATGTTTTTCAAAAATTCAATACGTTTATCTCCCTGACCAAAAAATAAGTTGTATAATCTGGTGGCGGTACCCCCAATCTAGGAAGCTTGATCTTTCCATGAATACAGCATGTAGAATACTTAGGGATCCGTGCTTAACCTCCTTATTAATACGCTCCCCATACCAGAAAATTGCATGGCAATGATCACAAATATTGTTGGGGTCACCAATCATTGTAGATGACAAAAATTTGAATTGAATAATTTAAAATTATTTAATAAAAACATATGACCTCTACTTATAGGAAAATAAATAATAATAGGATTCCAAACTTTTATAAAGTAAGTACGTACCGTCGGATTCAGGGGGAATGACATTCGTAGAGTTATTAATATCCACAGGATGAAGATGACATTTGTATTAATATGTGCTCCACAGATTCAACATTACTAAGATCTGCAATATTTTAGCAAGTTGTAGTAATTAAATATATTTTATAACAATACTGTACAAAAATTTCTATCATTTTACTTGAAGTTACACGTTTTATAATTACCATTAAATTCACACACCGCAACGAATATTTTAAATAAGTACAATATAATATTTATCAGAACAACTTTAAACTTGATTTTCGGTGCAGTCATTAATGACTAAGATGCGTACCTAAACTTGCTTGCATTACTTTGCTTGAATCTTCCAATGTAGCTGAGAATTCCTCTTCTAAATTTCGAACCGGGTGGATTCTTGTATTTAACATCATCCTGTTTGTGCGAATCTCGACTCTTTTTAAGAAAAAACAACATGTTTTGTTAATAAAGACATATGAATAAGATAAATTTAAGTTGTTAAACAAATTGCTGTTTGATTATTGTAATACCAAGCTATATGGAACTAACCTGTATTTACGTTTTGTGAACGCATTGCATTGGTAGATGACAGTTTGTGGTGTTCACATGAAATGGTTGAGATGATCTTGCACGACATGGTTGACCTAATAATCAATGATTGTACTTAAAATAAATTATATGTCTTAACCACAATTATTCCAATAAAAATAAAGTTACTAAAAAGTGATTTAAAAATGTTTAGTGGAATACATGTATTTTTTATTAAAATTTAAATAACTCTTCTAAAAACTATATAATACCTAACAATATTGAATTAAATTACATGTAATTGGTAATTGCTGAATTATTTAAATACATTGTAAACCCTAATATGAACAAAAATTAACAAACGAACAGGATTAACTAACCTGTTGTGTTTACTGTGGATGTCAAGTTAATAGCATCCTCAAAGTTGTTGTGTGTCCGCCAATACTTGAGATGACATTGGAGGCATTGATTGCACTAATATAATTAATACACAAAACAAAAAAAGTAACATATTACAGTTTTTATGGTGTAATTTAAACTCTATATATTAAAAAAACAATAATAAATTGATTTAATGGAATAATATGTATACGGCTAATTGTCACTACAATCGAAAATATTACAAAGAATAACACAGACCATTAAAAAAAACTAACCTTTACTAATGACAGAAGACGTAAAGTGCCGAACATCACAAAAGTTTGATTGGGTGTGTTGAAAAGTTTAGATGATATTCCACCAGTGGATTTCACTAATAAAATAGTTTACCCAAAATGATTAATAAGTCAGATAGCGCGTATTTGTTAATTTAACAAAAACCCTGAAAAAAACCTTTTGTAGCGACACTGGACGTGAAGTGAGAAGCACTACTAAATGTTGTTGGTGTGACGTTCAATACTTGAGATGATTTTGCCGGCATTGATTGCACTAATATAATTAAAGAGAAAAGGAGATTTTACAATATAATACAATCATAATGTGACATTTAAAATTAAATTGAGAGCAAATAAGAAAAAGCCCATTATATTCATGCAAATATATTAGAAAAGCTCTTTGAGGGTACAAAAGCAATTATTGAAAATAATGTAAGAAATTAAAAAAGCACACCTTTAGTAACGACAGAGGAAGTTAAGTGGCATACACTCCTCAAATTTGATGGTGTTTCTTGAAATCCTTTAGATGATAATACACCTGTTCGTTGCACTAATAAAAGAGTTGACCAAAAGTGATTAATCTCAAACAAAACATTAGTAATGCTATAATTTCGAAATATATAAAACTAACAATTACTGAATGATTGTAATGGAAATAATTAAAAGTTGTGTAGTTAATGAAAGTGAATTTGTTTGTCTATTTAAGTAAAGAAAGAGAAAAATTAAAGAAACCTTTCGTAACGCCAGTTGAAGTTCCTAGACCACCACTCATGAAGTTTGTAGGTGTGTATTGGCAACGTTGAGAAGCAATTCCAGAAGTAGATTGCACTAATAAAAAGTTTTAAAAAAAGCAATTTAAAATAACATATCAATTTAATTTCAACCAATTTATAACTAAATGATAACTAACCATTAGTCAAATCTGTTAATGGCAATGTATTCGTGCTATTACGCCTTGAACCTACATTTCAAATTAGACAGTACACAAAATTAAAAAAAATGGATCAGAATAAACTTGTAAAAAAATAAAAGAGAGCATAAATGAGAAAATTATTTTACACCTAACATAATGTTAATAATTTAAATAGCTTGAGCAGCTTGTATATAAGTGCGATGTTCAATTATTACCTTTCTTCAAGCTACCGAATTGGGATAGAGGCGTGTTACAACTACAATTTGCTTTATTAAGTTACACCTACAAAACAGTTATTTGTGAGTAGTAATTAGTGTGTATATATCTAAAATACCAAAAAAGGAGTTAAAATAAAATTTTTTGCAATTACACACACAAATTACATGATATTTTATGTGAAATACTTACTATTATTATAAATGGTCAATGTCGTATTTATAGAGTTCTCAAACACGCCAAATACGTAAGGATCTGTTGGCGAACATGACCTGATTCTCTTGTTGGCAACACATGCTGTTGATTGTCTGTATCGTTGTTTTCTGCATTGTGACAAAACATTATGTGTTAAATAGAAGATTATACAGTAATATTATATTTATTATTTTACAATTATATACTTTTTAATAATTATGTATGAAAATTTACACTTCATATTTTTCACACATTTTTATTAAAGTATACATTTTTTAAAAATTACAAATTTTACACCTACTTATTAATATATATTAATTATTATATATATATATATATATATATATATATTATATAAGTATAAAGGCATTATGCCGTGTCATTTTATAGTATTATATATATATATATATATATATATATATTTAATGAAAAAAAGAAAGCTAAGATGGTCCGTGCTGTGTCTTCTGGATCTGGCATCTGCCGATATCTACCTATCGTCTCTAACCTCCATTTCTGTCCTGTTCGTGGAGTTTAGGGTTTAGGATAAACTACAATCTATACTCTCTACTATCCAGTCTATGTATACGAACCCAGATAGTGAATCCACAGCTAAATCGATAAACCCAGCCCTCTCTTACCTCAAAATCGCAGTTAATCGGCGACTTGAGGTAGGAAACAGTACTTAGATCTACCGTATACTCTGTACTGTAACTCTACGAACCCATATCCGTAACCCGAAGCAACATCGGTAAAGAGAGAAGTAAACAACCTAGGATCGCCGTTAATAGGCGACATGAGGTAGCTGGACCATTTCCATGTCTGGAAAAGGATTTATTGGCAAGATGAACACCAATTAACTGGTAAGTTACATCAATTAGTATTATTAGGTTCTTAGATAGTAGATCTACGATTTCTAGGGTTGATTTTTAAATGCATGTATTTTCTACTTAAATTGCAGGTTTGTTGATCAATTATTACGGAATACTGGAATATGTACTGATTCAAGTAGCTTAAACTTGAAAATCCAGCTATTCAAGCTACTGTTTTAGGTAATTTCTGAGAAATCCACACAACCTTCAGTTGTTAATCTTACATATCAGAAATCTCTCATGTAAATTTTTGTAACTTGAAACCTAGGGTATCTGGTAAATGTTGAGTTTGTATAAATGTAACTATAATTCAAATATGTTGAATTTTCAGTTAGAATGATAGCTATTGAGTGTAATTTTTTTTTGCTTTATTGCCTTATTGTGCAGTGATTGAATGTTCCTGAGTTCTTAAAATTTGGGATTTGTATAGAAAAAAACTATTCTAAAGGTCTGGAAATTAGAAGGCTATGTGTTCAATTCAAAAGCTTATTATGCAGTTTGTTTTAGTTTGTTCTCTAAATTTGTATTACCATTACTTAAACTATTCTGCAATTAGTCTAGATGGTTTTAGAGAATTTCACTATATAGAGTGGTTTAGTTGATAAATGGTAATAGAAATTTACAGCAGTTATAGTCAGTTATCAACATTGTTTGAAAATATCTAACCTACGTAATGCAATATAAGAACAATAGAAATGTAAATATTTTCATGGAGTACCTTTCTCATTGGATGGATGTTTCCTTTTAGTGCCGATGATTGCTGATTTGGTGAGCTTCCTCATGTTTGCATTTGCTGAATAGTTTTTTCAGAGTTGTAAACATGTAGAGTGAATAGTTAGTATTTATAATGTAGATCTAAGAACCAATAATGTAGGGGAATCTTGTTATTTCCAGTACTACATTGGAAGACTAAATGACTTACATGCAATTAATGTTTGTAGCTGCATAATGATGATATACTTTAGATGTGCACAAATAATGACAGTGATGGCTATTTTTTTTGAAAGGAATCTTTTAAATTGAATTGTTACTTTAATATTCTGTAAATTGATTTTTTTTTAACTGAATTGTTATGCCTTCATCATGTGGATTGTTTTTATAATTGTCAATTTGAACTGCTAATGTTGTAATACAAACTAATTTATTATATTGTATTTAACCACAGTGTTTGAAGTTTTTTTTTTTTTACAAATAATGTCAGACTGCAGAAAAGTGGTTTCTTCATATATTACATTTGAATAAGGCAATAAAGTTAGATCCTGTCAGTCGTGCTGAAAAGATAAGTCAAGTTGTTGTGTATATTTACTTTTTAATTTAAATGCTTCCATGTACATTGCAATCTCATGTTCTGGTTTTGACTGCAGAAGGGTGATATTCATATACTATGGATGAATAAGGCAATAAAGCTGGAAGCATTTGAGTGGTGCTGAAAAAGATAAGTAATCTAATTACTTTATAATTGGTTTTTAATTGAAATGCTTCCATGTACATTGCAAAAAATGTTGTGGTTTTATTTAGTTACAATCTGATCCTGTGTAGAGTTTTGTATTAATGTTCATTAATAGTAACTTGTAATTTCTGAATTATTATGCCTATTTTATTTATAACTGGTAATGCCAATGATTACTTAGAAAATGTAAGGCAAAGGGATGATATTTTATTTGGAATGAGAAAAAACAGAAGTGATCTAAATAATAAAAGTGAACTAAGCAAATTCAACTAAACAACTTTGAAGACCGTACTCTATTGAATAGAAATGGAAGGTAATATAAAAAGCTAATACAACATCCTCAAATTTCAGCACTGCAGCTTCTTTAAGTGTCGACAGTGTTGCTTCTTTAAACTTCGTTGAATGTTGAACATTAATGTGCTGCCATTAGTCCTTGAATGCTGCAACAACCCAAGAAAAGGAAAAATGTTGTGTAGAAAGGAATGCAACTTGTATATCCTGGTGAAATTGACCTGCAATCAATTGTTTAGTGAGAATACACAGTTAGAAAATACAATATGTAGAGTTAACACTTAAAACTCTTAAACACTGCTTCTGTTTGACCTGCAATTGTGAATGTCAGAAACCAAGAGTAAAATAATTAAGTAACTTAATCAACAGCGGATACTGTAATATTTATTGTACTGTTTGAAACATAAAATTTGAAAAACCAATTTTATGGTTTAAATCTCATGGCCTTTTACCTGCAATCCTGAAAGAAGAAAAGAAACATAATAAAGTGGCTTAGTTAGAAATGCCACTTTGATCTTGCTAGAAAATGGTTTACCATGAAATAGTAAAAAAAAAAAGATCAATAAGTCACCGATAGTCAGAGTCAGGGTTCAGAACATTAAAAAAAAAAAAAACCAAACCAACAAATCCAAAACATAGCTGTCACAGATAACTGTCAATACAAACTTATTACAAAGGAAAACATTCAATCGATCTTCTCTAGCTTGACATTAGATTGCTTCACTTTCTTTCCACCCTTGGTTGAGGAGAATGAATCAAGCAAACAACGCTTGACAGGTCCATCAGTAGTACAATCGTTAATACTCGTTGGATGTAACAAAGCAACCGGACTCTCCCCCTCATCACTCTCAAAACCCTGAGCATTGATAAAAAATATTATAGAGACTTTTATATTGTCCTAACAGTGAGTGTTAGTTATAAAATAAGCACATACCTCCAAGAATTTATCATCCCCCTCACTGCTAGGTCCGTCAGAGTTAAATTCATTTTCATCTAAAGCTAGAAGATCTGGGCATAGTTGTTGCAGCAGTAACTGATCTGTTCTAATCTTGACTACAGGAAATGGGACATTACGACGAACGTAGTGTTCCTTTTTTGCTGAAATCTTGAACAGCATTGTCCTCCCTTTGAGTCCAATTATCTCCTTGACATGTCCAAGGTTCTGGAAACATTAAGGTAATGGTTAGATATAAGGGTTGAGAATAAAACTAACAATGTAAATTAAGAAAAGAACAGTAGCAAAAATTATTGAAAGCTTACATTCAAGTTCTGTTCATATAGGTCTTCTGCTGGAATACCTAGCAAATCCTGACATTCCCTATCCCATAACAAAAAGGATGCAGTACCCTTCATATCAAATACACGCAATCTAAGTTTATACTTTCTAACACTACCATCAGGGATTTCATTACATTTGAAACATTTATTGACACCCTCAGACAGCTTTAGTGCTTTATTACAACCCTTCTTAGGACAGGAAATATAGAACCAATCACTTGGTTTTTCAACACCATTGACCCTTGCAGCAATCCAAAAGTCACCAAACTGTCAAAAAAAAAATGAGTTAAAAAAAAACAGAAACAGAATTAGCTCCTTAATTACAAATACTTGCTTACATCTTCAGTCTCGTAGAGGTCATTAATAGTAGTAAGCTCCAGGGATTGAGTGCTTGAATCATCATGAGTGTTTGTGAAACTCATGCTAGACATGGAAGCTATACTCCTCATTGGTGTAAGCTGTGAAAGCTCTGTCATACTGTAAACCAAAATAATATTTAATAAGAAAAGAAAATAACAGTAAAACAGAATTCAATTAATGTGAAGTTACCTTTCTTTAAACTGCTGCATTTCAGGACAATCAATATTAAAGTGGATTTGAGTGACATCATAGGAGGAGCAGATTTTTACATCACCATCTGAAATAAAAGATTTGTATGTTAGTAAAGGAAAGACGTGCTTGTTGTTAGATTTAAAGTACTTTGATAATTTCTGCTGTAACTTACCTCTAACACCAAACTTCAGTCTACAGAATTGGATAAGCACATACAGTGGCTCATTACCAGGAGATTCATAGAAAGGCTCAATCTTGGCAACATGGTCATCCAAAAAGTACAGGTTAGACGATTTCCCCTAAGCAATGATAAGAAAATGTTTAGTTAACAAAATCATGCATAATAATTACATGTTCCAAAACAGAAAATACATATCTTACTGTGCATCTTCTATAACAAAATCGATTAGTCTAGCATCATTGCCATTTATGGTCTTCTGTTGTGGAGCATGTATTTGAACAACTCGACCAATCAAATCTAATTGATAAATCAGATTGTCAAAACATAGGCAGACAAAATAAATGAAATCTGTAAACTAATGAAGAGAAAATATTGAATGCTTACCAAAAAGTTCTTTGTCATTTATGCTTGGGTTATTCCTCAGACTTTGGAATGACCTGATCCTGTACATGTGTCTAGGAAAATTTCCAGACCTATATTCTTTCATAATAGTCTCACCATTGAATTGCAACATGTATTCATGCATACTGGTTTTGTAAGTATGCCAGTTGGCTACCACAAAAAAGTTTTTTACACAATACACAGACCCTTCAACAAAACTGTTAATGAATTTAGGAAGGATGTCGTTGGGGATATGGGCATGCATAACAGTCCCCTGAAGAGATAAATACATATTTTTGCTTAGCATTTGTAGACAAAGTTGAACCAAAACAGAAAAGAAATTATGTTTCAGTAAGGGATTTGAAAGACTAACAGCAGACCATTAGTTTTTTTTTTGGCAGTTTAAACTAAATGTAGAGAAATTCAAAACACACAATTTCTGGCAGATTGAAAACTCCATTTTATCTCTATATTTCAAAAAAAAATGAGATGGAATTTCCTTTTTTATTTGGCATTTTAAAGAAAATACATGTAAAGGACTATACACACAATGTCTGGCACATTAATAAAGCATTTTTAATCAAAAACTAACATGGAAAATAACATTAATCTATTTAGTTTGAAGGTTCTGAAAGAATTGATGTAGAGAAAACTTACATGGTTAGAATACTTAAACAAAAACTAACATGGAATTGCTTTTTTGCAGACAATAGCTATACTTAAAGAAACATTCATTTTGCAGACAATAGCTAGCCTTCTACTGCATGTTAGGAAAAAGTACTGAATACAAAATGAATACTGCAAATTATTTACATGGTGAGAATACAAACGGAATACAAAAATAACATGGAATTGGTTTTATTTTTGCATTTTCCTGCTGTATTTATGTAGAGAAAAACTAACATGAATCTAATTTTTTTTTGCAGGTTATGAAAGAATAAGTTCAACAGATTAAAAAAAAAGGTTAGAATACTTACCTCTTCGTCATGGAAGATGACCTCTCTGCTCTTGATCTGAGTAGAGCCTTTCCTTTCCATTACACAGTAAGTACGCATCACCCTTATCTTAATGGCGCTACGTCTGTTCCAGGCTTTCAACTGGTTAGCAAGCGAGTACATCCCCATAGCAGCAGAACAGCAAGAAATCCGATTAGAAGCAGAAGGAAAAAGAGAATAGCACTGGAGAATTTTTTTGTATCTTTACGTATTCCCAAGCGTAATATGGCATGTAATATATATGTAGATGTTTGCCTTGTTCAGAGTTCTAAATGTAATTTATTGTTGTATGCCTTGGAACTCTAACCGTTAATGACGGCTAGAGAATATATATCCAAGAAGGCATGTATATAATGCTCAGCGTGAATGAGCTATATAATATCTCATGGATTACCGAATCGTTAACGGCGATTCGTTTTCCTATAATATTAACCTTTGTCTAATTTGCGGCTCATTTTAAAAAAACTTACGGGGATTGGATCACATTAAAGCTGAACATTTAATGTTACAACGTTAGTTCAAATATTGTAAAGACGCGCTGTTTAGTATCTTACGGATTCAGGCTGCCAAACGGCGCCGTTTCGTCGTGGGCGGGAAAATGATCCCAAAACACATCAATACGACTGCGTTTTGTTAGCTGCATTTAATGATGCGCTTGTTGCTATTTTATATATAGAGATTCACTGCTTGATGAGTGGTGACATTAATTACGACCGAAAAGACAATGCAAATTGAAGGAACAAGTGGATGGAGTGAGTATGCAAAACAACTCATAAATGATTCAAGACATTATGTCATTATGGCACTGTTAATAAGGATTCTATATTCTAGAGACATTAGAATTTTTTTAATTTTTCGCTTTTTAGAGTATATATTATTTATCATTATTATCTTGATTGAGATTCTTTTATCCTTATAAATACATATCTTCTTGTATTTTAAATACGATGAAAATTATTGTTCTCATCTTGTATCAGTAGATCAAACCCTACCCAAAAAAAAAAAAAAAAAAACCCGTAACCATCACCAACCCCCTGCCGCCGGCCGACGACACCACCACCTCTTCTCGTACCATCTCCGATATTGTCTATCCAACCACAACCCCGATAAATACCCTACAAAGAGCTCATCACTTTATCACCACTAAACTTACTTTTTCGATCAAATTATATGTTGTAGAAGACTCAACTTGTTCCCTTTCTCCGCGGTTAAATCTAAGTGGATATGTTGATGAGACATTACCATGTCCGACTTCATTTATTAAGGTTCTAGATAAGTGTTCTGTTGTAGCCAATCATGCGATTGAAAATTTGGTCCGTCAAACTTCTTTTATTTTGTCAATGCTCCTCTCGTCTCTGTTCGATGAAGTTCTGTATGTTGCAGTGGGACATGCCATGTCCTGGCCCCTATGATAGACTATTGAAGTCGTCTTTGGGTCTTCTTCTTGGGCATGATATCTGAGTTTCCATAGTCGGCTGCAGGCTTTGTGCTAGAGGGATTCCACTACGAGTGAGTATCTTGGCAAAGCCAAGATTTTAATTGGACTTCTTGCAAAAGCCAACCGACCAATTAGTCTGGATGAACACATTCTCTATCTATTCAAAAACCTCTGCTCTGAGTACCACGTGATGATCTCCTCATTGACCACTAAAGAACTTGTGACAATCGATCAACTCAACGACTATCATTTTGTTCGTAACAATGTAGCATCAAAGGAACTTCAAGTAAACTACATATCTACAAAAAGGTCAATTGGCAGAAATCTTCACCAATACACTAACCACAACAAGGTTAAATGATCTAAGGGACAAACTCAATGTTTTCTCTAGAGAACCTTATGATTGAGGGGGCGTATTAGGATTTTGTATTTTAGGCACACTAGAATTCGTTCTCCTATTATTGAGAATATACCATTTACCATTCCTATTCTGACTGAGACTTTTGTATCCTTATAAATACATATCGTAATAAGATCAATAATAAGATGGACTGATCAATTGTAAGAGCATTCCCTGAACTATTGCTCTCATCCTGTTAAGTGCATTTTTGTAATTTTTTTTCTCGTAATTTTCTTCTTTTTTTTTTTCATTAAAAATATAAAAATATAAAACATATTTATTAATATCTATTTTTCATATTATTTTTCAAATGTGAAAATACAAATAATACTAGTAATAAATGTTAATAATATCAATTAGTGTGGTCATGTGTGTACTAAAGTATTTTGGTTGTATCTAAATTTTATTTCGAGTATTAAAGTACTTTTCGAGTTTTAATTCCGAAAATAATAATACTCCTCATGAATGAAAACATATAAAATAATACTGTATCAAGTACCTGATCTCCCTACTCTAATGGACATGTTCGAATAGTTGATAGTATGGTTTGGAACGGATTAGGTAGTAGTGAAATCGCTATACCCGGTTGTGTGTGTAATATGTTTCGAGATGATTTCAAGTACTATACGGATGAAATTATGTGTGTGTGTGTGTGTGTGTTTTTTTTTTGTATTTGACCATTTTTGGAAAAATAATAAAAAATTGTTTTCCAAATCTTTTGTTAAGTTGGAAAAATGTAAAAGCAAATTTTCATATGAAAAAATGGGAAATAGTGCTAAAAAACACATTTTTTTTTTTGTGTTCTGCTTTTTCAAAAAAAAAAAATCCTAAAACTAAACACAACAATAAGCTTGAACCTCAAACTTAAAGGCCCATTACTAGTACTCCTACCCCGGAGAGTAGGATGTGCCTTAACTAGCCTACATGTCCCCAAATGTTTGTACTTTAGTGCTCACAACATAGGATTTGAATCTTGCATCTTACGACTGCTAGAAAGCAAATTTTATGAACTTAGTTTGCATTAATTGACCAATTAAGTTTTGCCTCGAGGACAATGTTTCAAGACATTGTAGTCTACTAGTGTAGTGGTATAAACTGTAAACATAAGACTTTTTATAAGATATTTCGAGATAGATTCTTTTTGTATTTTAAAACCAATTTACCAATCAAAGAAGTTATTAATGTAACCGATAGAGTACTTTTTGTGAAATTACTTTAATTTGAACATGCTTCATCTTAAAAAAATCTATCATATATAGTTACTAGGGAGCCTGTTCACTTTAGGAAACTGTTCTATGTTTTACGTTCTCTAACATTTCAGTTTTCTATTTTATATTTTTTGTTTATAAAACTTATTTACTAATTACACTTATGGCTCGTTTACTTCACGAAACTGTTCTTTATTTTTGTTCTCTAATTTTTCACTTTTCATTTTTTGTTTATATGCTCCCATTTCTTTGTTTTCTGTTTAAAAGGCTTGTTCACTAACACTCGTTTTTAAAAATTATTTTTTAGACTAACATTATAAAATTAGCACACGTTTAATTTCGAGTGATTTTTAGACCTTATATTTAAAATATTTTTGAATATGTTTGGTTTAAATGAAATATATAAATTTTACTTTCAAGTCTAATATATGTAAGATTTTTACATTTGATTGCCAAAACAAATTTATAGTATATAACATAACTATAAATATATCTGAACTAATAACCTATTAAGTTCACCCAAAATTTAGTCTAGATAATATTACAGAGTAATACTTTTTTGGGCTAGTATTTAAAATATTGTTTGATATATTCATTTGAAAGAAGTGTGTGTGTGTAAATAGATGAGGATATTGGTTATGGGCTAGGATTATTGGGCTTGGGTTGGACTAGTGACGAAGGTGGGCTAAGGGAGGTAAGGCCGAGAAGGGGTAGGGTGCCACTGGCGGGGAGGGGGCGCCAATGGGCGCCACCCACCTTCCTTTGTCAATGCGTGTCCGGCACGGCGGGGCCATGCGCTCCCCCTGTTCACTAGGCTATGCGAACAAGTCGCCTGGGGCCAGTTGCGGTCGGTCGGGGTGGGGTAAACGTGAACCGAAGGGGGCGGCGGGGGTGGCGAGAGGTGTCGTGTGCCCGTTGCGGGTGTCGAGTGGTCGTTGTGACCTCGGCGATTGTCGTCGCCTCGGGGCGTAGCATCCCTCCCCTTTTTTAGGGGGGTGGTGGTGGTGTTGGGTTGTCTTGCATGGATTGGGCGTGCATGGTATACGTGGACAATGGAGGGAGAAAATTTGGATCGTCGTACATGTGAACGGTGTCAGGGGATTGAAGTGCAATATAAAATGAGGGGTGCCTGCTTCCTCAGGGCATCTTGGTCTGATCATTACAAGCCTCCTGGTTTAGTGGTCTCTTGTCTATGCTTTCAATAGTATTCTTAGTCCATTCCTTAGGTTGTAACTTGTATTGTTCGCTCACTATTTGGGCTGTCATTTTGAGCTAGTATCTCGGTCTTTGTACATATCATTTTGGGTCTAACGCCCCGAGAAAGAAAACTACTATTTTCCTACCCCCATTCTGTACATTTATACTCGATTTATGGTGGGATCGGTCCCGACAAAATCATCAATGATTTTTACTTTTACATCTAATATATTTACAATTTCAATATACGATATTCGGATCAAAGTTATATTACGATATGACATAACTAAAAATATACGAACCAATAATCTATTGAGTTCAATCAAACTCTAAAACTTGGTGTGAAATTCAAGTTTTAATTGTGATAATGTGAATAATGTCTAACTTTAAGAGTAAGAAAATAAATTATGTTTAGATAAGTAAATGGGAGTAGAAAATAGTGATAAGTAAAAAGAACGAAGATTTATAATAAATGTAATCATAGTAATGAATAAATATATAAGTATATAATTGTGAGAGCGAGATTATGGTGATTTATAGACAGATAGATTATAGTATTAAAAAAAAAATAGCCAGATAGATTATATTATGTTTTCCATTTAGGGTGTGTTTGGAAAACCTGGAAAATGATAGTTTTCAGTGTTTGGCTAGAGGGGGAAAATGGAAGCCAATGGAAAATAGGGGTGTGATCAATGAAAAATAAAGGTGATTTTCTGGAAAATGACTTCCATTTTTTTTTTGGAGGGAAGAGGGAAGTCATTTTCTGTTTGCAGCAATGGAGTAGCTAATCACTCCCACCGCCACCCCCACCACCTACCCCTCACCTCCACCACCCACCCATCCCACATCCACCTCCACCACCATGGTATATTTTAAATATTTAAACTTATAAATAATTATACTCATTTTTAAGAAAATGAACCAAACAAATCAAAATAGTTTTCTAGAATGCAACCAAACACTGAAAAGGAAAATGTTTTCCAGAAGTCATTTTCCTGTTTTCCAAACACACCCTTAGAAAATAATTTTTAAAAGTTTTACAATTTTTTTTATAAAACTGGAAAATGTCTTCAGTTTTTAAAACGAAAAACTATGCTAATAAATATATTTTATGTTTTAGACAAATAGGTATAGGAGCCCAAAGAAAGAATATAGTCTAGGAAGATTGTACCAGTAAGTATGCCATGAACCATGGTCTACCCTATAAGATAGATCACTAATATAAGGTTCATCTTTGATACACTGAAGGTTTGTTTTTAATACATTCATTTTTTTTATGTGTATTGAACTCTAAAGTTTTATTATTTAGTATACTACCAAATAATGAACCTTCAATACACAAAAAATAAATATTTAGTATATTAAAATGAACATTATTTATCTATTATCCACATTACAATATAAATCATGGTTACTAGTCTAATTTGCCAATTGTCACTAGAGATGCCGTGCTTAGCCCAATATCTTGTCTTAAAACAAGTAGATCCATTGGGTCTTGACCTGTGAAATCTAGTAACATAGTCATTACAAGAATGTTATCATACACACACAAAAAATAAAAAGTTGAGCAAGTACTTAGATTATATTATGTATCAACTAAAATGCCAAATTGATAATTCAGTTACACATCTATTATTTATATATATTAGTTTAATCCCCAAATTCATCACTGGCGTACAGCAGAAATGTGCAAAGCAACAACACTTTTATTTTATATGAACATTCATTACATGGATTGATGAATTTCTTTTCCTGTAAACTTGGATCTACCTTCCCCAAATCAGCTCAATAGTAATCAGAAAAAAATAATTATAATAATAATGAAAGAAAATTCATGGCTTAATAATTAACTTCTGTTTGATCTGTAACATCTAACCCACAAAATCACATAACACAACACTCTGTAACCAAAGATAAAGCATGCCATCACACCCAAATTGCTCCATTTCTGTGACTCTCTAAGCTGCTGCTTAGCCAACATTCCACTCCCAAACATCTTGCACTCACCTGAAGAAGCCTCAACTTCTATGCATTTCTTCCCTGCTTCCCCTCCATACTCGTTGATCAAGAAGCACTCGAACGGGTACTTAAACAGGCTCAAGTAGTGCATGAAGATCCAGTACTGAGGGATGCTGTCTTTCGCGATGAAATAGCCCGAGAACAGGAAGAAAGACCCCATCAGCCCTGCAATCACAGAGGTTCCCATGATGAAATTAGGCACCAGGACGCTGAAGCAGGCGGTGAACGAGTTGGACATCAGCACGACCAGCCAAACCACGAGGGCGAAGTAGAGGAACCCGTCGATCTGAGGCCTAAGTCCCACGAGCCAGTAGACCGGGATGGTGAACAGAAGGCCTACCATCAAGAGGAATGGCAGGAAAACAATGGTGTTTGCTATGACATACGAGGACACGCGGTAGGCTCCCCTCGAGGTTTCCCTCATGAAGATTTTCCTCTCCTGCAGGAAAATTGGCAGGCCTTCTACCATGGAGGAGAGCAGGAATGTTAGGCTGAATGCGAAGAACCCTAGCCGGGTTTGCAGGGCAATTTTTCCTAGGTTGTCATCAACATTCATGAAGATTGATCCTAGTATGAAGCCTGCCACAAGTGCCTGCAAGATCCTTGTTGCAAACAGCTGTTTGGTTCTGAATATGTTTTTGCAGAACCTTTCTCCCAGAATCAGAACCTCATCCAATTGAGAATTCGAGTAGCTTCTACACTTCTCTGCAGCAACACAGGAGTTATTAATATTAGAAATTCTAACATACTCCTCTTTTCTCACCATCCCCTTCTTCACCATATGATCTTTGACACGGAAACGGCCGCTATTCAGGGCTTCTGAGGTTTGGACAACGACGGTTCCGGTGACATCAATGGCGAATTCGAGCAGGTTTATCCTTGGAGGAAGGTGCAGCCCAGCAAAACTGAGCTGATTTTCCAGGGATTTCAGAGAACCGTTGTGAAACACGCATCCGTTTGACAGCAAAACGAGGCGATCGAAGAGCTCGAGGATGCGAAAACCGGGCTGGTGAATGGTGAGGACAATAGTCTTGCCCTGAGCAGAAACCATAAGTTTGAGGAGTGAAATGACATGAAGTGCAGAAGATGAATCTAAGCCAGAAGTTGGCTCATCAAGCAGGATGACAGCAGGGTCATGAACCAGCTCAACTCCAATCGACACTCTTCGCCTTTCCCCACCCGAAATCCCATGGTTTGATCCCTCCCCAATTCTTGAATCTGCAACATTCTCCAACCCAAGCTCCCTAATCAGCACCCCAACTCTACTCTTGGCCTCTTTCTTCCCACCTGGCAGCCTCAGAAGAGCACTGTACATCAATGTCTCCTCCACTGTCAGCAGAGGAAACAGTGCATCTTCTTGGCTCACATAACCCGACAATCTCCGAAAGCTTTTCGCATTCACAGGACACCCATTCACAAGCACCTGACCAGAAACATCAACTGGGGATATCTTCCCAGCAAGAATCTCCAACAGTGTGGTTTTCCCAGCCCCACTAGGCCCAGCAATTGCTGTGATTTCCCCTGGCTTTGCTTCACAGTTGACATCCTTTATGATAAACTTTGAAGACCCCTTCTCATTCTCCCTCTTCCACCTCAAACCATCATAAAAGCTGGAGATTTTGTAACTCAGGTTTCTTGTTTCTATGGAGTATGATGCTCTCCGGCCACCGGAGACCGGCAATTCCATTGGGAAACAACAGGGAAGCTCAAAGTAATGAGACTTAGATAAAGTTGGTTCAGAAGAGGTAGGGGGAAAAAAGGTAGGAGAGGATGAGCTGACTCACCAACTATGCCTGCTTAGTAGTTATAAGTCATTCAAAAATGGGCATGTTTACAAGTTTTCTAACTGTAATTGGAAAAACAAAGAATTAAGGAGTTTTCGTTAAGTTTGTATTTTGTTGAGGACAAGTATGCAATGCAGACTAGAGATCAGAGTTAGCTTGTGTAGAGTCTTGCAGGTAAACTGCATGTTGACCATATTTGAAGATTCTTGTTGGTTTGCAGATGATCAATCTTTTCTTTCCTAACTACTGCCACTTCTTCTATTTTATTTTATGTTCTTAATTAATGATATAACCAAGTTATATAGTGTTCACTTTTGTCTCTCTCTAACTCAAACCACGAAAGCCAGTAGATAGCTATTACCCGACCAACTGCTCAACTAACTCGACTGGAATTGTTCTTGGTATATTTTTTTCTTTCGATAATAATTTACAGGAAAAAAAGGTCATATATGCCCTTAAACTTTATACGAAAAATCAATTAGATCTCTAAACTTTCAAAGTGTACAATTAAACTCATCAACATATTATTTCCGTGCATCGAAGCCCACAAACCGCTCATGAACCTTTTATAGCCGGTCACTATTGTTCCGGTGAAAATCCGGCAAACTCCAACAATTCTTCGGCGGTCGACGATCGCAGTGGTTGCTCGCCATCTCCGAGAGAAAATCACAATTTCTAGTTGCCTTCTCCGGAGAAGGCGACTAGAATGGAGATGATAGTCAACGGTAGTTAACAGATTTAATTGGGCTTTTTAATAAGTTAGAGAGTTTAATTGCAATGTTTAAAAGTTCATGGAGTGTAATTGACTTATTGTGTAAAGTTCATGGGTCTATTCGACCATTTTCCTTACTTTATATTAAAATTTTGTGTTTATTAATAGTTTATTTATTTTAAGAGAAAGGTGTTATAAAGAGGTGAAAAAGAGAAAGAGCATGTATGAAAAGGAGAAAAATGTCATGACTTTGGTGGGGTTGATTGTTTGAATAGTACTATAGTAGTAGTGTCGTATGAGGTTCCCATTAACAATCAAACCAAACTCTTTAGCACCCAAAAGTTAGCATTCTCTCTTTTCTCATCCAATTTGGTTTAGATTTAGAGTAACTTGGGGGGTTTCTTGGAGTTTAGAAGGTTTATATCTTGATTGATTCCTACAAAAAAACAATATCATTATTTGTTCGAATGAAATGCAACTTTTTATGGATAATCAAGGTGTATATGTGTTTGTATAAGTTCGGATGTGGTTATGAATAAATTAGAAATTAATGAAGACAACAATCAACATATTGATAACTAATTGGATCTTTTTAAATGTGATCGAGTACAATTGAAGAAAAAATTATTTTTTTGAAAACATTGAAGAAAAAATTATAAATCTATAATCAACCAAAAATATACATATAACTAAGTTTGATATAGTTTATGTAACTGTAAGAAGAAAAAAAGAGTAAGTTAAACCCACGTATGTGTAGCGATGATTTTGGAGAGTTATCCCGACCTACTAAAATTTTGTTGCATTAGTCTGAACGGCTGCCGTAAGCTTTAACGGAGCCCCGTAAAGATACTACAATTCATCTCAAAAGATATTGCCTCACATTTGTTTTTATATTATCAAATGAAACTGTAGTTGTGTTGAAAGGAAACTGCAGTGTATATGAAACAGTTTCACATATTTGAGTGTATAATATCGAATGAAACTACAAGTTATATCGAAAAGGAACTGTAGTTGTGATGAAAGTGAACTGCAGCTGTGTTGAAAAGGAACTGCAGTATATATAAAATGAAAGTTAACGGCGCGAGGAATGGAGCCATTTCAACAGTTTATTTTCATTAATCAAAACAACATCGTTTTGATGCATAGACCACAATCTATTATGACCGCGGTTTACTTAAAATTTGCGGGAACAATCGGGCTAGTTCGTACAATTTGGAAGTCCGAAATTTTTAGCGGGCCCAACAAGGCCCGTTTCAGTTCCTTCTGATTGAAAGCTTCACCGTTGGGGGTTTCACGTCCAAAACAGGCCTCTAAACTCTTCGGAGAACGGAAGCAGCGCCTGACCACCGTCTGCTGCAATCGTAGGCCACCGCCGCGCCGTCTCCTATAACTTTCCGGCAAGTACTCCCATCTGTATCTTAATTTCTACTTGTATAAGCATACAGATTACCTTTTACAGTAGTTATAAATTCCTCTGAATCGCAACATTCATGCTTGTTTTGATTACCGATAAAAAAAACTGAAATTTTAACAGCAGCGATCAAATGTAGTTCTTTGATTGCCGAGGTTAATGATTGAAAGTGATTGATTAGAAGTGATTGACGGCGACAAACACTTATTTTCGATAGTGATCAAATTCATGAACTTAGGAGGGGTTGAGATTAAATACTCCTATGATTTAACATTTGAGAGTTTTGTTGTGTTGTTAACTTTCTTATAAATACATTGCTGTTGCTACCATGATAAAGAGTTTGGTGTCAAATTCTGCTTTTGAATATTAACTCATGAAACAGATTATTATTGTGTTTGGTAAGAGTGAACTTATCATTTGCTTTATCAAATGAATAGAAATATATGGTGCAAGTCTTGATCATTTGGGTGGTTTTTGTTCATTAATGCGTACTTTGAATCCTTATCACGTTTTGATTTTCATTTCTCTAGAGGCAAATGTATAGAAATATATGGCGTAAGTCTTGATAATTTGGGTGTATGTTTGTCAAGGCATTTTTTGATTCCTTATCATGATTTGGTTTCTATTTCTGTAGATGGCTGATGGAAATGATGAAAATGCTATGGAGGTTGCCTATCACACTGATACAAACACAGATGAGAAATTAAGAAGGGAGGGGAAGTCGAGGTCGGTAGTCTGGCAGCATTTCACAAAGCTTATAAGGGAGGATGGAACTTACGAGAAATGCAAGTGTAATCATTGTAACAAGATTTTCTCTTGTTCAAGTAGAAGTGGGACTACCACTTTACTTCGCCATGTAACTGAGGGAGCGTGTCCGGTGGTTAAGCTTGACAAAAAGGAGAAGTTACAGACAAATAATACAAGTTTTGGCAATACAGGAGGTAGTTCAGAGCCGAGGGGAGTCTCTGCTCAGTGGAAGTTTGATCATGCATCAATTGAACCGCCAATCGATATGCATGATGAGTTGTTGCCAGAGGGGTTGCCGTGTGTGTACTCAAATGGCGATTTTGCTGGTCAAACGCCAAGCCCTGCTTATGGTATTTATTCTCAGCCCCCTGCTACAAAGTCTCAAATTAACGGAGATACATGGATGAATGAGGTGAGGGCTTGCTTGAGTAAACTCAACAAACTCATTAATGAACAGCTTCCTTTAGGGACACCATTAAAGACTTCATCAGCCAATGGTGCTCCTGATACCTCAATAGCTACCGCCATAAAGTGCTTGAATGAAATGGGAGATATTCCTCAATCAAGCACCATGTATCTAGACGCTCTTGACATTATTAGAGATCCAGAAGAAAGGGAATGTTTTGTTTATTTAAACCCAGAGCCGCGCAGAAGGTGGCTGCAAAGGATGTTGCATCGCCGGCATCCCTTAAGCTATACTACTCATGTTTGATCTATACCTCAAGTGCTTAAACCACCTGTGGCGAAGCATGACGACTGTGCAGCTCTTGGAAGATCGAGGAACTTTCCCGGAGGGAAATGGAGAAAGATATGTAAATTTCTGTGAACAGATTTCTAATAGGTCCAGTTGTTGAACTATTCTATTCTTTGCCTTGCCATAACCACCTTACTTTTTAACTTATTTCTCAAAATGAAGATTGACAATGCACAAATTTTGAATCTCATTGATCATATTATTTGCCTCAGCAATTCCAATTACCTTTGCCCCTTTTGTAAGGTTTTACAGCAGGTGCTCTGTAGTACAGTAGAAAACCAAATGTTATTGGGCATTGTGAATGTGTATTTTTTGCTTGTAGTCTCTGTTTTCCTATTTTTCATTTAATTATTTATTTTCATTATCATCAGCTGGAGTATAGATTACTGAAATGGTGTATCCGCTATAGTAATTTTACCAATTGATCGTCAATTTTCAATTCCATCCAATCATGTCTTTTTTAGTTTTTTGGTAACCAGGAAATCTGTAACTACTACGCATTGAGTCAAACTCATGACTTTTAGGTGCGAAAATTATGTTTTATTCATTTAGTCACCTCTTTTAGTCATTGTCCAATGATGTTTATGACTATTAAGTTTATATCTATTTTAATCCTTTAGATGATTAAAATAGGTAAAAGAATTTGAACAAAACATTACTTCTGCATTTAGTTCTTGAATTATACCCATATATTGCGGACTCAGTTCTTCGGTTATGAGTCCTGACATTAGGTTTCCATCTCAACCTGATCGAAAACTCACAAATCCTTTATTATTGTAAGGTAAAACAATATGTATTCATCATGCGTTCTTTCATATTGTTCGTGTTATTGCTTATTGGTTAGGAAAATGACTACTCATCTTTCATCTTCTAGCTACACCATCATACCTTATGTCTCATCTTCTTGCTACACTAGCAGCTTCTTTTTCATCTTCTTGCTACCATCTTCCTTTTCGTCGTCGTCCACCGCTACTACTACGTCCACGGTATCCACCAAGGTATTTTTCCTCCCTTTTTATTTTAAAAAAAAGTTTTGATTTTTTTTTCCGGTGCACGAATCTGGCGCATCAGCCGACATCGTTTTTGGGCTTTTTACACACACACACACACATAAAGTCGGCTGATGCGGTGGTTGAAGAAGGCTGAAGCGGCTTTTTACACACACACACACACAAAGTCGGTTGATGCAGTGGTTGAAGAAGGCTGAAGCGACGAGAAATTCTTTGTGGGCAGAATCGAAGTGTACAACCCAATCCTAATGGTCGAATACAAAACACAAAACCAAAAAAAAAAAAAAAAAAAAAAAAAAAAAACCACCAAATCCGGTCAGCATTAACTCCCAAATCACTAAAATACCCATATCTTTTTTTTTTTTTTTTTGAATACTACTAACTCTATTACAATGCAGTATCTGTTCATAACTACTTTCTCAACCTATTGAAGCAAATCCACCACCTCTTGTATAAAGGGAAGGGTTTGATACCACTGGACCACAAGGTCCTTAGCAAAATACCCATACCTTAAATACTCACACCAATTATTTGGTCTAAAAATGAGTATTTTAAAAAAACAAACCCCCTTTAATGTACACCATTGATCTCACCATTTAGAAGGCGAGGAACTGGGTACACGGACTCATATAATAAGATGAATTCATTTGATCACTAATATATATAGTCTCTTATTCACATGAGGACACCCATTAATAGAGGACTATGAGGACAAATCATATCCATCCAATCATATATATTAAACGGCCAAGATTATGCAAATTACACAAAGAATGTCACACCTGAAATTTTAAAATGGAGCCTAAATATGGAGTATTATTGAGGTCAAAGAAGAGATTTGATACCAATCATAATTAAGGAAGGATTTTAATTAACAATAATAGAGTTTGAGTTTGAACTACAAATATGGTAGACACTCCTTTCATTCCTATTGAACTAGTTGTGCGGTTTGAGCATATACGATGGACGATGCCATTGCACCAATAGAGGAACCCGAACCAACACAAGTGAATTCTGCCATGGATGACGAGGAGCGGATGGGGTCTGAGCATGCATTTGGGACGACAAACATTAATGGTAAATAACGCAAACAAGCACATAATTATGAGTGATTCATGCAATACATCCTTGTAGTGCGTTAGATGAATTCATAGTAGATAGACACATAATTATGAGTGATTCATGCAATACATCCTTGTAGTGCGTTAGATGAATTCATAGTAGATAGAGACGTGTGTTTTCCCCTAAATTACAATGTGTTTGTTGGTAGAAAGTCGTATGGTTAATGTTGTGTGCCGACATATAAAGAAGTGTGTTAGTTGTGTGCCGCCTATAGAAATAAACATTATTATTTGGCCAAAGCGTGTGTATACGATAGTGTGGAAAACTTACACACAATCCTTTGAACAAGTTGTAAAGATTATTAGTAGATAATTTATTAGGCAATGCTATTTAAAAAATTAAAGTAGTAGAAAATTGTTATATTACCCGTTTTACCATATATCGTTTTTTGCAATAAATTACAATGCCAGAGTTGGTAGAGAAATCGGATGCGTACAGTTGTGTGTCGTTATTAAGTGGATTGTGTGTCAAATATTGATTTATTGTATGCCTCGTATGGATATAAATTGCATTCGCTAGACATTCCATGATTAACTGTCGGTTTGGAACAAAATACGCACAAATACTTTGCTCAATTTGAAAAGAACTTTAATGGTTAATTTTTTTTTGACAATATAACTCTCATTTTTGTACCGAACATAAACAGAAAGATATGGGGTGGGAACCTGGCAAACGGAGTACGAAGAATATATATACCAGAATGTGATGAAACAATAAAACAACATATGGTCAACGGTTCGAAATGGTTGACTAAGGAGTTCAGTTTTACAAACGGTATGCAGGTGTGGTAGGATTTGACGTTAGATGTAGCACCATGAGGAATAACCGAGATGGAGATGTTGATGTGAAGTACTTGCTATATATGTTTCCAAGAAAGGGAATGCGTGGACTAATTTTTTTTTTAAAACAATGTAAATCTTCATTAAAAATAAAGATAAACTTGATCTCCGTATGCATATTTTAATTACAAGTGACAAAATTTCAATCTCTATTCACTAAGTAAGAAAATGTTGACATGACTAATTGAAATAATGTAGTCACACGATTTATTGAAAAAGAACGCACAACAAAAATTGAACGTGCACACAATCCTCACGAGCATTCAACCAAAAAGGGTAAAATAAGAGAATGCCTTCACGCATGAACAAACGAAAGGAGTTTATATATGAAATATAAACAGAATGTCTACACACATTAGAGTGAGAAAGGCACACACCGTCGATATAAACGACACACGACATAGAAAGCATCGGCACCTTATATATCTTAACGCCATTGTGTGCCAGATAATGTTTTATCATGTACTAGCCATTACATAATCGTGTGCCCAAAACTGGAAAGGAAATATTCTCTTATTTAGACCGACCAAGAACTAACACCACCCAACCACACATGAAGGTCATTCAACTATTAGTAAGTCCAAAGTAGTAAAACAACAATGGCTAAAAAAAAAAAAAAAAAAAAAAACTATCATTAATAAACAACTATCGGGCTGCCATGATAAACCACAATGTTAACAAAAAAACCATCACTGATCGACATCTAAGGGATTTTTATGATAACAAAAAAAATGGTGATGTCAAACATCAACATCAAACAATGCTATGACTTCTCAAACTTCTTACGCCACGCCGTGGGAATCCGAGAATTGAACTAATGTCATCTTCCCTAATAGCTAAGACCTCACCCTCACCCAAATTAATGCACATCCTATCAACATCAAAATTAGACAACAACCGCCGCTCCAAGCGAATTGGCAACTCCTTAACCTTCAGATCAAGAACACCACCAAATCCAAGATCAGTAATGTCCTTTCGCTGTTGTGTTGTGAGATCTTGCAACGCCTATACAAAAATAGTAGGTGACACCCTAACTTTAACAGTAGGAAACCTTCCCAGTTCCTCTGCAGTTAAATCAGTATCTGGAGCATTGCACATCGGCTCCTAGCCCATCGACAAAATCGTCATCCTCATTTGCAACGTGAGACAAACACCCCACGTTAGGTGCACCCCTGTGCCTTTTTGCTGCCACCAAGAAACACATATAATAATCAACATTAGCACACAATGCGACCCAAAGTGACATACATAATAACAAACTGTGGCACATAACAAAAATACCAATTTGCATAAAAAAAAACAACACACACAAAACAAAAAACAAAAAAAACAAAAAAACGAAACCAGTAAAACTAAAAAAAAAAAAAAAGAAAAGAGAAGAAAATAGTCAATACATAAAGATAAGAAATGTGCATGATTGAAACAGCTAACGAATAGAAACTTACAAAAGCATGACACACAACTGTGATTTTTTTCTCCAAATTCGATCTAATTACTAACTGTTATTTCCAACCTAAAATGTTATAAAATAAATAAAAAAAATATAACACACGTCCAAGATTTAAAAAAAAACACACACACACACACACACACACACACACACACACATATATATATATATATATATATATATATAATTTAGTTCATGTGCGGTTGATCTTCTTAGGTGCGGTTCTACGGTGAGAGGAGAGCCATTGATCTTATCAATATCAACGTCCAGGATTAACAACGTTTTAAAAAAAAACGTGATGGCAATTTGGTCATTTTCTATATGGGGCAAACTTAAGGTACGCAAGGTTTGATTTTAAGGTGCATATGTCTTGTGCTTAAGGTGCGTAGGTCTTGTGCTTAAGGTGAGTAGGTCTTGTGTTTAAGATGCGTCATGTTTCTTCTTCAAATGGCACTCCTTGTCCGCCACCCTTATCCCTTTTGAAGTAAGGGGTTTGAGTAACGGGTCTCCCAGACCCCTTGCTCAAACTCTCAAGAGCAAAACTTTTAAATTGAGGGGTCTACTAGCTAGACCCCTAGTTCAGATTCTCTAGAACAAAACTTTTGAATTGAGGGGTCTACCAGACCTTTAGGCCTTAGCTCAAATCCTCAATAACAAAACAAATGCGCCATTTTAACGCTTAAGGTACGTTGTTCTAACACTTAAGGTGCACCATTGTTATAAACTGAAGGTGCGCGATATTAATACTTAATGTGCACCATTTTTAGCTTATGTTTCTTTCTTTCAGACACACGATTTTTATTTATTTATTAATTTTCATTGATTTGCCGTTGATCTAGATTTGATCAACGACTCAAATCTAACTGCATGACCGCATCTGGGGGCATCTTTGCACCTGAACTCATCCCTATATATATATAAAATTTTGAGCAAATTGTCATTTTGGTCCACTGACTATAGGGGTCCTATTAATTATAGTCCACGACTTTCAAAAGTGTTAATTGCATACCATGACTTTTCAATTTGTATCAATTTTGGACACTCCGGTGAAATTTCCGGCCAAATATCGCCGGATTCTCTTAATCCCTCTAATCTGGCTTAATTTAAGGGGCAAAAATGTACTTTTCACTAAATAACCCAACCCAAACCAATAATCCCAAACCCGGTTCACGCTTTACGCTTTGTCCTGGATCTTTTTGCAGTAAAATCAAGACACCTTTACCATCAACATCATATTGGTTTTGCGATTCGGGCCGGGTTCTACATATTGGTCTTGATCAACTCCGACCAAGAATTAGCTTCACAGAAGTGTAAAGTCGCCGACACTCATATTCCCACCCATTTGACCCACACAGGTAAACAACCCACAAGGGCAAAAGTTCGCATCCTGTAGACTCCATTGAAACCCCAACTGAGAATTCGAAGAGAACCCATCCTTCTTCCTCTCCAACGCGTGCACTCCTTTGCCTGCCATGATTTGAAACTTGTCGAAAGCAAAAAATTGAAGGAGCAAATGAATCGGCACTGGGCAAATGAGTGATTAAAAAATTCATTGTCGCGTTTGGATGTTTGGCCGGAAATTCGGCGGGGCGGTGTTCATGTTTAGGACCAAGCGTAAAGCGTGAACTGGGTTTGGGATTATTGGTTTGGGTTGGGTTATTTTGGATAGTGGAAATTACATTTTTGCCCCTTGAATTAAGCCAGATCAGAGGGATTAAGAGAATCTGGCGACATTTGGCCGGAAATTTCATCGGAGTGTCCAAAATTGATACAAATTAAAAAGTCATGGTATGCAATTAACACTTTTGAAAGTCGTGGACTAGAATTAATAGGACCCCTATAGTCAGTGGACCAAAATGGCAATTTGCTCTAAATTTTTTTTTTTTAATTTTTTCTGTTCATTATTTCAAAACGACGCCGCAGGCTTTCAGCCTTTGAGCCTTTCACCGCTCTGTCGCTCTCTCTATCGCGAACCGTTTCAGTGTTTCATCGCTCTGTCCTCCGCCTCGCCACCAGTCGCCGGCTTCGTCTTCAACCGTCGCCAGCTGCCCAGATCCGTCTGCAACCGTCGCCGGCTCCGTCTTCACCCTCAGGTTCGTTGACCCGTTGTTTTCACCGGTTGCACCCCTTTCTATAAATCTTAATTTGTTCAATTGTTTGCTCTAAGTTTTGAGTTTTGAACTTATCTATGATAATGATATTGTTATCTGTAAATAAAATTGCTCATTCCCGACTTTGTGCAATTGTGCCCTAATTTCTTTATTTATGTTTTTGCCCTAATTTCCCTAAATCTTAGATCTTAGTTGTGCACTTGTGTTTTTTTGTTTTTATTTTTTTGTTTTTATTTTTTTTGGTTTTTAAAATTTCCAGAAGTTATGCTTTGCTTATGTTTATTTGTTTGCTGGAAGGCTTTATTCACAAAATTATGAATAAATTTTGCTTTATAATTCATATATATTTGGTGGAAGGCTTTGGCAGTTTATGTTTTTAACCCGACCTGAATTAATCGTAATGTATTCCATTTTCATCATATCTAGATATATATATTAGCGAATTCTATTTTCATTATATCTCAAAATCAAAGCACAGCTGAAGCAAACCCTAATTTGTTGGAAAGATCAGATGGATGCAAAGGACATTTTAGGGTTACCAAAGAATTCACTGTCCATACCTCCAGAAAAGAAGTCTAGACCTCCGAAAGAGTCTCAACGCAAACCCGATGGCATTTCACGAGAAGTACTTAGTTTCTCTCTCTATTTCTCATTTTCTCCATTCATGGAACATGTATAATTTCTGCTCTGTCTTGAGTGTATGATTTATTCGAACTGTTGGTTGGGCTCTGTAATGTTTTAGGTTTACGCCCTTACAGGAGGTCTGGCACCTCTCATGCCTGCTACTGATATCAATCATTTGAAAAGACGAACACAGGCAGAGAATGAAAAGGTTACATGACTGTTGAACCTTTTTTTTTTTTTTTTTTTTGCTCCGTATTTTTTTTAATTTTAAATTCTTATTTAAGGCACTGATGTACTTCAATTCCCTCTTCAGATTACATGGCAATGGCTTCCTTTTACAAATTCTGCCCGAAATGACAATTTGCAACTATACCACTGGGTATGTCTAGCTCTTCATTGTGAAATCTATTTTCAGTGTTGTGAGATTTATGTACAGAAAAGAGCTTTTCTGCCTCTTTGTTTTTAGGTGAGGGTTGTAAATGGTGTTCTGCCAACAGGCGACTATTCGTTTGCTAAGTATAACAAGGTATGCTGAATAATCTTTCTATTATCATGTGAAGGTTTTATCGTAGTCCTTATTCACAAATATGTCTTTCTCCAAAGCTTTCCTGCCCCAATTTATTTGTTTGTTGATGATTGAATGCAGTCAGTGGATGTAATTGAATACACAGATGAGGAGTATGAGAAATATTTGACAGATCCCGTAAGTATCTCAAGCATTAAATCTAAAAAAACAGTATCATTCTATCATCCCCTTAAAATAAACTTTATCCACGATCCAACGACCAGTTCATGAAGTTCTAAAAAGTACTAATGTAGTAATAGTAATAAACTAGTCAAACCCTCTCTTTTGCCCATATAGTCAGTGTGTCGTATGTCAACGAACACTCAAGTAATTTATTCTTCTGATTTTACTTATACCTTCTCTAATATAAGGCATGGACCAAGGAAGAGACAGACCAATTATTTGAGTTGTGTAAAAGGTTTGATCTAAGGTTCATTGTGATAGCCGATAGGTTTTCATCGTCACATACGGTTGAGGAGCTTAAAGATCGTTATTATACTGGTAAATCATTTATCTCTACTTGCTGATTACTTCTCTTAATGTTTTGTATTGTTTCTTTTCGTGGGTTTTAATGCAGTAATTATTTACATTGTTAACTCGTTACTATTTTAGTATTGTGTTCTAAACTTATATAACTTGCAATTTTTTGTCTTGGCTTAGTATCCCGAATTGTCATGAATTCAAGGGCTGCATCTTCTATTGATGTTGCTGGGCATCCTATTATTAAGGTTTGTCGAGAGTTCCATTCCTTCCTCTTTACATTTAAAGAGTATATGCATTTCATTCTCCTGTCTACTTTTCTGTGCTGTTTGTATGTTTATTGTATTCAAATTATCACAATTATGTAGGAATCATACAATATGCCTCAAGAGATTGAAAGGAAACGTGCATTGTCTATGGTGCTTTCGCAGACAAAGCATCAAGAGCGCAGAGATGCAGAGGTTGCTTTATTACTTTTGCAAATTGTGACAAAGGAAAACAGAAAATTCAATTGATGTAGCCCTGAATAGACTTGCTTGATGAATACATTGAGTATATAACTTACTCCATCAATCCTTCTGATTTATCTGATTACTTCATTTCAAATCCTTTTAGGTCCTTGCTGAAGCAAAGAAAATAATAGAATCCCGTAAAGTTGCAAAGGTAATTTCTATTATTGTGCCCTTGACCCAAAAAAGAAGTGCTTACACTTTGTTTTGAATGAAAGGCTGCTGAAGATTCAGAGCTACCAATCATGTCAGATACTTGTCCAGAAGGTGTGGATAGGGCCATTAATGTTGATCCTGTCTCAACTTCCCCAAATGCTCAATTTCCCTCTGGCACAAGTGCTGCTCCAATATCAGAGACTGCTTCTGCTTTAGCTTCTCTTCACATGGTGAGCTTTTAAGTTGAAGGAAAATATAAAAATATTATGTCATTGCTTAGATGGTATTATTGCCTATCTTATTGACTGGTGATTCAATTTTCAGTTGGGGGTATACTTGCGTACATATGCGCTAGAACAAATGGTGCAAGAAGCAAGCTCATCAGCTGGACTACGGACTATTAAGCGTGTTGAGCAAACTTTACAAGACCTAGGGGTTTGTCCCTACTCCATATACCTTTCTGCTGAACCTTTTGTGTTTGTTTGAGATCATTTAGCATGTGCTTGTTATTTCCTTTAGCTTGTTACTCTATTTGTTTCCACTAGTTTAAGATGAGAAGTTGGAATTTTCTTTTACAGGTTAATTTGAAGCCAAAAGTCCCAACTAAACTTGTATGTGCTGAGCATCTTGAACTTAGAAAAGAAATATTGACCCTTTTAAATCTTCAGAAACAGGTATGTATAGTATCTAATGTTATCTGTAATCTTTGTGAAACACCCCCTTCCTGAAATCCAAAATATGAGATTCACAAGTTACTGCTGCTATTTTTGGCACATTTTTTTTAATTTTCGGGTTAAAATTTCAGTTGCAAAACAAGGAGGCTGAAGGTTCATCTTATCGTGATGGTTCATATTCTGAAACTCCTGGTTCACCGCCGAAGGTGAGCTAGCCATTCTGTGTTTCCCATTTTTCTTGTTTAAAGAATTAAACAGAAGCATGCATCATGTATTATTTGATGTCTATTGGCAGCGGTCACAGCGTGGAGTTGATCAGGACCGAACATTCATGCATGACTTAAGTTTTGGAGGTAATATTGAACTTTGATTTTTGCCATATTGTCATTTTGTTGATTCTTACCAACCCCACGGGGCTCTAGGTGAATCATCCCTACTATGTAATGGCTTAAATTAAGGATGATTTCTAACTTATTTGGTTGGATGTTAGGGGAAAGAGTTGGTAAGAGGGATCAAAAACGGAAGGTATGCTCATATTATTTATTTCTATGGTTTCCCTTTCTCTGAAGATTTCTACTAATTGCATATTTCTCTGAAATTTGAGTGGGTGAAGACACCTGGAACTCCCAAATTTGAAAGCTCACCATCAACCTCAAAACGGCCAAGGAAGTTGAAAACTTCCGATGGATAGGCTTGGCAGGTTAGTGCATAACTACATATATAGTTTCAAGTTCTATGGCTGAAATTGCTATTACGTAGTATTTTATTGTGTGAAGTTTATGTGAAGTGTCCAAGTAGATTCTAGGGGTAGAAGTCAATACCAAATACATGCAATGTTTATGGAAATGTTCTGTGATGCAGTGCTTGTGTTTTTACAACAGCAGCACTGCCTTTCTGAGAATGTTTCCTCGGGTGGTGTGCTTAAGCTCCTGAATTGGTTTTAGATTTTAGAATTAATGCTTTATGAAATGTGGAGATTCTGCTTTTTGTTCCTGCGTGGGTGGTGAAAGCGCAGTGGCAGAGCTCTGAATTTGACAAGTTTGACATTTTAAGTTTCAGCTATCTTAATAATCAGTATATTCCGCTGGGAATTTACGTAGTAGTATTTCTTATCCACCGATAAATCATTTAAGCAATTAATATTTTCAATTTTAAGGATGGCTACAGTAGGTTTATTATTTTTACCGAATATTTAAATGAATCGGTTAAAAACTAAGGGGCTCAGTGACAGGTGGGAGAATAGAATTTATTTATTTTGAAAGAGCATTGGAGGGAGTCCAGAAAAGTAAAGAAAATGGGTGGTGTTGCAGAAGCAGCAGCTACTAGTGAAGGAAGGGGTCCCTGGTTGAATTGAGGTGTGCACAGACGATTGTGGAGGCGGGCATGGTAAGAAAAATGACTGACTTTAGCAAAAATATCAAATGCTGCAAATCTGCAATAGTGAAGTCTGAGAAGCACACACTAAAGAGGGGGAAAAGAAAGATTATTGAAGTAAACATTGAATCTCAAATTCCAGGTGAAGAAGAATGGCTTTTTTTTTTTTTTTTTTTTTTTTTGTTGTTGGAGGTTTCATATTTTCATTATTGGGTTTCTTATTGATTTTGTTTGTTTTGTTGTATTGCTTATTACTTCTCCTATAAAATTGGGGATATGGAGCTTTGATGCAAGATTTTGATTGTTAAGAGGATTCAAGCAACATAATGTTAAGCAATTCATGTCTCTACCTACCATTTTGTATTTTCTCTGTTGTCAGTAAATGTACAAAAGTTTTGTATTCAAAGCCAAACTACTTCAATAATGTACATACATTTTTGGGAAAAAGTACAAATATGTCACTGAATTATTTGGGGATAACAATTAAGTCACCGAACTGGAATAGGCCATCAATTCGGCTCAATTGTAAAAAGCTTGCTAAGGCCTATGAATCATGCCATGCCAGATATATGTCAAGACCCTGGGAAGGCTAGTAACGTTTTATTAACCCGTTAGCACGACCATCTCGTTTGCAAGGTGGGGTGTGGACATAGTAGGGCCTTTCCCGCAACTGACCAGCCAAAGTGGATCGAGGCCGAGCCATTGGCCACAATCACGTCCTAGCTATGTGCCTAATTCTTATGGAATAATGTCATCTCGCGATTTGGAGTGCCGGTCCACATGGTCACAGATAATGATAGACAGTTTGAAGGTGAATATTTTCAAAAAATTTTAGCTACCATTGGCACCAAATCGGTTTGAGCATCCGTGGCATATCCGCAAGGCAATGGTTAGGTTAAGAATGCTAACCGAACCATCTTGGAAGGGTTGAAGGAAAAATTACATTCAGCTGGACGTAGTTGGGTGGACGAGTTACCATTACATCTTCTGGGCTTACCGGACGATTCCCCACGAAGGAGACGCCGTTCACCTTGGTTTACGGGGCAGAAGCTTGGCTATCTATTGAGGCCTAGATTTTGACCTCCCGGGGGAAGAATTGCGACGCCGATGAGAATGAACACCTTATGGTCATGGATCTGAATTGCTTGGAAGAAAAAAGAGAGTTGGTCGCCTGGATGATTGTAGAATATCAAAAGAAGATCAAAGCCTATCACGATGCTCGGGTCCGACCACAATACTTCCAGGTCAATAGTTATGTCCTTTGGGAAAGAAGGGCTAGCTGTTCTCAGGACGGAAGAAAATTAGCTCAAAGCTGGGAGGGTCCTTACGTCATCTCAGCCGTGATAAGACCGGAGACATATAAAGTGGAGACCACCACGGGCAAACCAGTTGATCGGATCTGGAATTCTCAACACTTGGTGCTTTTCCATCACTAATTTTATCCCATCATTGATGTTTAGGATTCTATGTGAAGAAGGGCGAATCGTAGTTTAGCTATGTATAAGACGGTCCAGACCCTTGTTTGATTGTAATTCTTCAAAACTTTGCCAATCTTAATGATGTACTTCGATTCGGTTATCTCAAGGTACCTACTTCGGGAGCAAGGTGTCCGGTCTAAAAGGTCTTCGGACCTATTTACCCGGTCATAGGGTGATGGGAGCAAGGTGCCCACCTCAGGAGACGGGTGCCTGATTTAAAAGGTCCTCGGACCTATTTACCCGGTTATAGGGTGATGGGAAGATGCCCACCTCGGGAGCAATGTGCTTGATCTAAAAGGTCCTCGAACATATTTATTACCCAGTCATAAGGTGATGAGAGTAAGGTGCCCACCTCGGGAGCAAGTCATTTGATCTAAAAGGTCCTCGTATCTATTTACCCGGTCATAGGGTGATGGGAGCAAGGTGCCCACCTCGAGAGCAAGATGCCCGATCTAAAAGGTCCTCAAACCTATTTACTTAATCATAGGGTGATTATTGGTTCACTAATACTCGGAAGACCATTGGAAGTATTAACTAAAAAAAAAAATTCTTGATTTAAACCATTGATCTAAATTAGATCAACGGCTCAAATCTCATACATCTTTCGCTATGTCATTTTTAATATATTAAAGTTTGACACAATTTTTTCTCTGAAGGTTGTTGGACACACGTTTCTAGAGGTAAGAAATGCGTTTTGGGAGGAAGAAATGTGTTTCTAAACCTTTTTATAATTAGGAAACAAGTCAACAACCCAAAAAAGTTGCAAATGTTATAGAATAGCCCGGAAACATTTTCGAATCAAGTTTCCATGACTTTCAAGAATGAAACGTTTCTAAAATGCAAAAACTCGACCTCACAGAATATTTGTGCAACATAGGTACTTATCTATATGCATGTTTGACCATTGTTTTGTTTGTTTCATTTCTTTGGATGGGATAAAAGATTTCATAGCCCTGATTATTTGAAATTAATGATAATCGATAAATATTGAAATAATTAAATTTCTAGGAAGTCAACTACCCTTAAAAAATAAGTATTCTTTTTAACTTATACTATCTGCATCGCTAAATGTTTTCTCATTTTAAAAGCAATCTGTTATAACCTCCGAGTATAATTCACCACTATTTTCTTTACACTCGTACAATTCTAACTCACATTCAAAATAAAAACAACAACAAAAACAACATTTAATGTGTGCGTTTTTTTTTTAATATATATTTATTTTAATGTAAGCAGTTATCAAAAAAGAAAAAAAAAAAGTGATTTGCAAAGTTGGTGAATGTTTCTGAAAATAAGTTTAATTATTATTTTCTTTAATTGGTGAAAGTGTTACTGAGTTCATAAGATTTAAGACTTTCTTTATATGAAGGCAAAGAATTGATTTTTTCTTAAAATAATTTAGAATGAGATATCTTAACTTTTTCATATAGAAGATATTTATTCTCGTGTTGAAATAGGTTGTTTGTTAAGTTTTATGTGATTTGCAGACACTAACATCCACAACCTAAGAAAACAAACAACAAATATCCAACTTTATCTCCCCATCATCATACTAGCTATTTATGGTCAACTTGTGTAAAGATATTGAAGCAGTGAAGGTCTAAACTTTGAATAGTTATAATTTTTGGCAATGGTGCATACTTATTGATGAAAGACATAGAGAGGAATCCGCGTAGAAACTCAAGTGTTTTAGATATAATGAATATATAAATGAAGTGTTGCTTAAAAATAATATTAGCTATTATTAATATTTTAAGATGGTGTCTCACGTGCTCTTATGTCTATGTGAGACGTTGAGGCGTTTGAATATATTAGGAAATACAATATATGTTACACTAGAGGAGCAATTAGGAATGGGGTTCCTAACTTTAACCAATAGCACCATACAACATATAATAGCTTAGTGATTTCAACATTTTATGAGACGGTACCAAATATCTTGGATTGCTTAGCTTCTAACATGTTTCTTAAGATTAATGTCTAGTTTCTTCTTCTCCTAAATACTGCCCTACTAAACCACTGAGTTAAGCCCATAGGGGCTAATATCTAGTCTCTTATTATTGTATATTGCGTGCTTCAATCCTTAATTCCCCATCTTAAAAGAACGACAAAACACCCGAGCGCTATATGCTACATCAATTAGGATAATAAATAAATCCTTCAAGAAATGGCAAAACAATTTGATTTTCTACTCAGGATAACAAATTAATCTTTCAAGAAATGGCCAAACAATTTCTTTCCTATACAACATTTCAGCCTACAGCTTTTCCCAAGTCACAACCTGAATTTTCCTTTTCCAAGGCTTCATTATCCACTATCCAGACAGGGAAATAATCAAAATAAGAGATTGTTGGATTACCTCAGATGCAGCATAACAAAAGAGTAATAGCATGAGGAGAGAAGATACATGAATTGCAGTGGGTAACCAAGCCTGAAATCTTTTAGTATGCTTTTCAGGATGTTGAACACATCAAACACAGCAGAAGGATCTAAAGGCTCTAAGCCATGTATATGCATAGTAGGTTGAATGAATATGTAGCAATTACCTAATCTGGCAGTAAAGGCAATCTATCCACGGTGTAGGAAGATCCATTAGAGTCAGGATCGGGTCGCAACAAATCATCAAATTCATCACCACTGCCATCATTGTCGCCTTCACTGCTATGACTATTTTCTTCCAAAGGACTCTGGAAAGGAATTATGCGGAGCCTAGCATCTGGTTCTGTTCCAATTCTCACTGATTTCAGCTTATATTTGGAAATAAGATCCTTCTGGAGCATTAGAATATTTGATGGCCGAGGGAGTAGATCCACAGGTTCCCCTTTAGGAATTACTACTTGCTCAATGGCTATTCTTGCCTCCTATGAAAAAGTAACAAAAGGTTCAAGGCTATTAAGAGATGACCACTTATGACATGATTGCAAAATGATATCACAGGGAGTTTAGGGTATGTACAAAGATTTGGTCATTCCATAAGATGTTATGATGATCATGCTCAATAAACAAAGGAAATACTCGTGCTCCAACATAATCCAACTAAATCCAATTAGATATGAAAAATGCTACAATAATATGATGGGAAATTGTTACAATTCTAGCTTTTAAAGTATATAATCATCAAGAAAATTGGTATTTAAACTAGATATACTCAAAAAAGAATAAATCATATTCACCTCCAAAGCATCCATCCTTTCCAACACATTGATCTTAGCTTCAGATTCAAAAAACTCAAAACCATCAGCACAATCAGCAACTAAAGCTTCTATAGCCTTGGTTAACTGTGACAAGGAGCTTGTCTGCAAAATTAGATCCACTCATAAATGAAGATCCTAAGGTAATTAAATATGACTAGACATTCAATCACAATCTCGAAGATGTGAATTATTCTTGAGGTGTATACATTGAATCAAGTAGTCTAATTGATACAGTTACCTTTGAGACATATATAGGAATGCCACGAGATCTTGCAGCAGCTTGAATTCCGGAATTTTTTTTGAGCTTGGATTGCAATGCCAGGAGAGCATCTGCTTCGCTGATGTTATCAGTAAACTCAATGGCATGGTCTATCTTTAACTGTTTAATCCCTTGAACCACACTTGCCTCTGAGATCTATAACATCTGCTAAATATATAAGTTCCATGCACTACTATTTCCATACATATGCAAGAAGTGGTTCTTTTTATCTGTTCACTTTCAGTTCTACAATCATAAAATTTCTAAGGATTATAAATTGGAGGACAATCTTTAGAGAAAAGGTAGTGATGACTTAAGTTCTCAAGAAACTAATACTCATGTGTTTCACATTAATAAAACTAGCAGCAAAGAAGTTTCAACTATTACAATAGTGGAGTAATTTATTTCAGTAGATGCTAGGCTGTTTTCAGAGTGAAGAAATCTTTAATTTGACATGTTTTTCTACTAGGAATGAGTAGCAGGTAGTATCTTACCCCATAAAGAAATAGGCAAAGAGAATCCTCATTTTTACAACAATTCTCTTCTGTGCCTTGATTCATCTCTGAAATAAAATCACCATGGCCAGGTATATTACCATTCATCTGTGAAATACCTACAATGACACTGTCACTCCTATCATGAAATTCCTGGATGGTCAACTCTTCCTCCACTTCCTCTTGTGATCTCTGATTTATCTTGCGAACTTCAAAGATGGGATGACGGCCTTCTCAACATGAGTAGAACAAAATGTCAAAGATTGCTTCCATGAAATAAGAAAGAGTGAAAGCCAATCACATGATTTGGTAGGTAGGAAGAGAGGGTTACACAAAACCTGAAAGAATAGCATCTACTGTAGCTTCTAAATTAGGGTGAACTCGCAACTCTGTCTTCGAAATTATCTCAACACCACAGCTAAAAGCTGAGGGTCCTTTCCTCTCCAGTACAGATTTTTGAACACCACGCCGGCTTGCCTCTTCATCCCCCAGTGTCACACTCTGAGAATGATAGCAATATTATTAGCTTGCATTGATTACTTCTTCAAAAAGTTGCTATTGCAGAGCTAGAGCAGTTGAAAAATCCTTTACAAGAGTAGAAGAGTATAAAAAAATGACTGCACGCTGTTTTGTATACCACTGTACCTTAGAGAATGGATCAAGTTTGAGAGTTTTAAAGGCATGAACTTATGACCTACTGGTCAAGAAAAAAAAATACCTGTACACCTCCAACAAGCATCTCCAGAGCTGGATTCATCACTAAATTCTCTATTGTTACACCATGAGCAGTTGCAACCAACTGAATACCACGTTGTGCAATTGTGCTTGCTGCCATAGCCTCAAGTTTAGTACCAATTTCATCTATTACAATCACTTGTGGCATATGATTTTCAACTGCTTCTATCAAGACCTACAAAAAGAATATTCCATTGGAGAATTAAGGAGTAAGGACAACATAAGATATAAATAAATAAATGTGTGTGTATTTATATTATATACCCTGATTCAATAGTTATTCCCTCAGTCCCTCTAAAGATTTAAGTATAGTGCAGCACTCCAAAGTATAAAACAACAAAACTAATGAAAACATGGGAAATTGGATTAACCCCACCACAAAAAAAGGGGAAAATCAAGCTACTCTTTATTACCTTGTGTTGCATGTCAGTGTGTGGCACTTGCATGCGCCGTGCGTTACCAATTCCTGCATGAGGTATATCTCCATCACCACCAATTTCATTTGAAGTGTCAACAATCATGACTCGTTTCCCATAATCATTTGCAAGCATCCTAGCTATATCCCTAATGATAAGAAAAATATTGCTCCATTTTAGCCAGTCATGTAGACAACAATGCATGTTAAGCAACGTGTCCCAACCCCCACCCAAAAAATGGCATAACAATTACTAACCTGATAATTGTAGTTTTTCCTACTCCAGGAGGTCCAATTAGCAACAAAGAAGCCCCAAGTTTAACTAAATCTTGCAATGAGTTGGCACTTCCTGATAAAGCTCGGCCAACACGACAGGTTAAACCAATAATCCTACCTTTCCGATTCCTAATGGCACTGATCCGGTGCAAGGTCCGGCTAATGCCTGCTCTGTTATCAATAGCAAAATCCCCAACCTAGAATAAGAGGAACCATGAGTTCCAACTTGCATGCATCGTGACCTTAAAAGAACAACCTTTTCTATGATTATGCTAAATGGAAAAAAGATTAACTTTACAAAGAGTCCTCAAATAAAATAGCTGAATGGATTGGATTACTGGCCAACGAAGAAAGTAAAATGACATTTTAATAGCACAATTATAGAAATTGCTATTCAGTCAATCAGAGACAAACAGTACCACCATATATTCACAAGAAAAAGGAGGAAAAGACCATATTTTTTCAAACTTCAATAGCGAAATTTACATAAACCTTTTAATTATCTATAGGAAAAAGGGAAGAGCTTATTAGAAATTTATCAAACACTTAGAGTGCAAGACTTAGAAGACACACTGAGAAAAAAGGACCAGTCAATCAGAACTTCAAAGAACAAACAGGTTCAACAATCATATTCACCTGAGAAGTGGCATGTTCAAGATCCTGCATAGTAATCGGATGGTCCGACAAAACGAAGTCTCCGGAGGGGAACCGGGCGAGGGGCTTGCGGCCCAAGTCCATAACAACCTCGATCAAGTGGTGCAGCTCCGGATGCTCCCCAACTCCCCGCCGCATCTCTTCCGGCAAGAGAGCCAGCAAGCGCCCAAGCTCCACTTGGAAATCATCCCCGACCAAGGAAACAGAAGAAGAAGAAGACGACGAAAGCGATGATTTAGAAACGAAAGGTGCGAGAACATCCTTGTGAAACCCCACAAGCGGCGAGGAATGGAGAGACAAAAATGGAAACTCGCGGCTACGAGGAAGGAGCTTGAGCTGCTGGGTTCGATGGAGATAGAGGGAGTAGGACGACGGGTGGTGCAGCAATGGCGACGAAAGCATTGTCGTTTTGGCGGTAAATTTCTTCGAATTAGTTGTGTGGCTCAAAGCATAAGCGCTGTTTGGCTTTATTTATTTATTTTTTAATCTCTATAAAAATTCTTACCGTTTCATTGCAAATTTTATGTGTGGACCGCGCATCAAAACGATGTCGTTTTGATTAATGAAAACAGACGACTTAAACGACCTCCGTTCTGCGCCATTCACTTTCAATTTATATACATTACAGTTACATTTCAACACAACTGCAGGTTCTTTTCGATATAACTTCAATTTCATTCGATATTATATACTCAAATATGTGAACCTGTTATTTAGTTTCTTTTATAATACACTGCAGTTTTCTTTCAACACAACTACAATATCATTTCGATATGACTACAGTTTATTGGACGATATACACCAAAAAATATGAAACTGTTATTCAATATCAATTTTTATACATTGCAGTTACATTTTAACACAACTACAATTACATTTCGATATAACTACAGCTTAATTCGATAATATAAAACACAAATGTGAAATTGTTATTCAGTATCAGTTTATATACACTGCAGTTACATTTCAACACAACTACAGTTATATTTTGATATAACTATAGTTTCATTCCATAATATAAAAACAAATGTGAGGCAGTATCTTTTGAGATGAACTGTAGTATTAGTTACGGAGCTCCATTACGACTTACGGTCGCCGTTTCTCCCACTTACTGAAACGGCATTGTTTTGTGACCATGATCCACAATGCATTGTTGACCATGGTCCACTGTATAACGACTGCTGTTTCATGGGTCTAAATGCACAAATTTTACTAGACTGGGCATTAGAATAACGTCGTTTTGATTAATGAAAACTAACGGCTAAAACGGCCTCCGTCCCGCGCAACTGTAGTTCCCTTCCAACACAACTGCAGTTTCCGTTCAACACAACTGCGGTTCCTTTTCGATATAACTGCAGTTTCATTCGATATTATACACTCAAATATGTGAACCTGTTATTCAGTTTTCTTTCAACACAACTAATAGTTTCTTTTATAATACACTGCAGTTTCCTTTCAACACAACTACAATATCATTTCGATATAACTACAGTTTCATTAGATAATATACACCCAAAAATGTGGAACTAATATTCAGTATCAGTTTATATATACTGTAGTTCCCTTTCAACACAACTGCAGTTCCTTTTCAATATTATAGAAACAAATATGAGGCAATATCTTTTCAGATGAACTGTAGTATTAGTTACGGAGCTTCGTTACGACTTACGGCAGCCATTTCTCCTACTTACTGAAATAGCGTCGTTTTATGACCATGGTCTACCAATTCATTGTGGACCATGGTCTGCCGTATAACAACTAGTTTAAATGGGTGAGACTATCATGTTACATATTGAGAAAATATATATGGACAGATACTAAAATTATAACAATGTCAGTAGTACTTAACCAAAAAAAAAAAAGAATTCCTCCTAGAAAAAAGTACTTTACTCTCATTTATTTATTAATACTATACATTTTTGTCAATGACCTTGTGATTTAGTGGTACATAGTTGCACCCTATATGGAAGGGGTTGAGTTCGAGACTCAGTAGTAGCGAGGCTGATTGAATAGATACTAGTGACTACAAAAATTCAGATTCAGATTATAGACTTCTTTAAAATATTAATAGAAATGATTTTGAAATGAATAAAGGGCTAAATAAGCCTAACTTCAATGCAGTTGGTGAAGAAACTCTAAGCATACCAAATTTGAACCCCCAAATAATATGTAATTTTTTATTAATTAAAAAGTTCTAATGGGCAAAATAGAACTTAGTAACTACAGGCACCAAAATAGAAACCTCATTTCAAGAAGATCTTATTGTAAAAGAGCTTACAAACAGTTTGGATTCATGTAGCGGAACAACCTATAAGAGTGGAACGACATAGGTTCAAATTAGAAGATATTATGGTCATAAAAGAGACTATTTTCCGAAGATCTTAAAACGATATGATAAAGCTTCACAAATTAAAAGACCTTTCAACAGTAGAGATGGAAGAAAGTTAAATCAATAGATTTTATAATAAGATAAACCAGTAAACCTTATTATCTGTTAGAAGATGTGAATTTTTGACAAACCCAACTAACAAGTTTTAATTTGATAAAGAAATTAAAGTGGTTGGTAGAGCTTAAGGGTTTGAAAGAACAGAGGTTTCAAAAGATGTATTCATTAAACCTAAGGTATACCAGAAAAGCCATATGTGTGGAACAAATATAATTTATCAAAAGAATCCCAACAAGGAAAATCTAAGTCATGAACATAATGAACAACAGATTTCTAGTCAACTATGACATATTGGGATAAGGAGGTTGTCCTGGCCTTGTCCTCCGTTAATCTTGAGTTACGGTAGGTTGCGATTCGATAACACTGGTACAGTCAATCCGAAATTCTAAGAGGTAATGTTTTATTTTGTAAATGATGAATGATTTGGACAATTTTATCATGTTTTAGACAAATCTTAACATGTTTATGGTGAGTCAATTGATGGTTATGTTATGGGTTGAGATCTTTAAGAATTCAATTTTTATGTATAGTCAAAGGATTTCATGTTCATATATACCTGTATAAAAACTAAAAATTAAAAGAGATTGTAAAGAGTTTGAGATTTTCAATAATACTTACTCAATACAATCTATGTGATACACATACTTTTAATACAATTCCATTCTTTTTGTTTGCCAATTTTCATACGTGTCACTCCAAAATTTACGATGGCGGACCTTTGACCCAGTGTCATAAAACGGACACTTTAATTTGTATATCACCTTATCCCAAAAAAAAATGGTAAACCTTACAATTTTACACCTTTTGATGAAGACAGCCAGCAGACAAGTTACAGGTACCATAACATACAGTAAAATTAAATTAAAGTAGAAAAAATTATGTTTCTAAGCTATTTTCTATCCAAATTTCCAGACAAAGTGCTGCTTATGCTAATCTTGAATCCAAATGAATTGGAACTGGGGAAACCTTATTATCTGCAGAAATTAAGAGGCATTGATTCCATCTGGATGAGATAATGATGTGGCATATCATGCATAATAAAACAATGGGAATGGAGATTCTGAAATTAGATTATCAGATCCTCAGGCTCGCAGTAAGAAATCTGTACTTTACCAAACACAGCCTCACTTGCATGTATTTTGTACCAAATACATAGCAATGAAATTTTCAATTTTTACAGGCTCACTATCTCTTTCTGTGGGCGAACGTCTATATTAAAGACAATTTTCTTTCTTGATTAGTATGATCTTGTGAAATGCAGACAGTGCATTATACAAAAAAAATATAAATATTTAAAAACTACAATATTATCACTAATGTATTATTATAAAACAAATATTGTTTCATGCATAGATGTTTATTTCAATATAATTCAATTTTGAACTTTTTCTTTTACTTTTGGCTAGCTATACTTGATTTATTTTCTGGGTTTGTGTATAATATATACTCGATATCTCACCATCGTGAGTTCAATTATACTTGTAGAGTATATCTGTTACCCAACAAGAACACTCTTTAATATTCTGTATGGCTAAGAAAAGAAGGGCAATTTGATATAAGAGATTATGATTGAGTATTACAATGTTACAAAATGGTTAAGAAAAGAAGGGAATGGACATAGATCGAGTTTGTTTTATTAAGGCTAGGAAAAGTCATTGGCTTGCGGGAAGGGGCACCACTCCAAAATGTCTCTTTATAGAAGAAACACTAAACGTTGCTAGTAAAGATTTATTATACATACACAATTGTGGTCACATTCAAAACTTCAAAGTTGGTCTTCCCGTCGTGAGTAATATCATATCAAAACTTGATTAATTATACACAATTGTGGTCACATTCACAAACTTAAAATGTGTCTTGTTTGTCTCATATATAACATACAATTCCTTGTCGAGAATAAGAGTGCTGAAATATTTTTATGTACTTTCTTTATTCTTCAACTTTCTTTATAATTGTGAGCATATATATATAATATAAACATAAATGTGTAGTCCAACTATCAGTTAAGGCTTTTAGTTGGATGGAGCACATAATTGAATTTTGTATCAGAGCCATGCAAAAGGTCATGGGTTCGAATCTCCGCGCCGCCCCCGGTGTGTTGAGAATATAATATATAAACATAAATGTCAAGCCGCCCCCGGTGTTGAGAATATAATATAGACTTTTAGTTGGATGAGCCATGCAAAAGGTCATGAGGTCATGGGTTCGAATCTCCGCGCCGCCCGAAAAAGACTATGGTCCACGTGAAGTCAATCGGTCGCCCGAAAAAGACTATGGTCCACGTGTTGCTTGGAGCCCATCAAAGTCAATCGGTCCGCACACGTGAGGGGGCGTGTAGCCATGCAAAAGGTCATGGGTTCGAATCTCTGCGCGACTATGGTCCACGTGTTGCTTGGAGCCCATCAAAGTCAATTGACCTGCACACGTGAGGGGGCGTGTGAGTCCCACGTGTTGCTTGGAGCCCATCAAAGTCATTTGACTCGCACACGTGAGGGGGCGTGTGAGTCCGCCCATCAAAGTCAATTGGCCCGCACACGTGAGGGGGCGTGTGAGCCCGAAAAAGACTATAAGACTATGGTCCACGTGTTGCTTGCATTAAATTGCAACAGGTAAAAAAATAATTGTTAGAAAAATTATTTTGATAAAAAGTAACAGTTGCGCTACCTCAAAATATTCGTATTATATTTTAATGTTCATGTTGGATCAACCCCCAATGAAACCATCAATTAAATACATATATATAGTAGATTAATCAAACTATGAGTAATTAATGATGTAGCACTTATCACAAGTTATATATATTATTTAAGGCACGTACAATTTAGTATGATGAAATTTTAATCAAATAGCATTATTTTTGTTTGTTAAAGAAAGAATGACTTGAGAAGAATGTTACTTAGCTTCTACCATTGCACAACCTTTCAATATCTAATAGCTATATCGTGCACAACTAGTGTTTAACTGTTTAGAATCAAATTATTGTCAAATTACATCTGATCTTTTTGAAAAAAAAAAATATACTAGCTTATATTAATAAGTAATCAAAAGACGAATACAAGATGGTAAAGAAGGAAACCGAATACAAGAAGAATCAACCTGAGAACCCGTGGCCTGAGCAAGTGAATTAGCTAACAAATTTGCTAACCTACGCATATAGCAGAAGGACACTAAGTCAAAGTGCCTAACCAGGACTTGACAATGAGATATGATGCATCCGGCCTGCATATGAGAGATCAGAAGAAGATTTGTTACGTTGAGAAGATTACAAACATTGAGACAATCCATCTCAAGATATTGTCTAATGGAATAAATTAAAGGACGCTAATAACATTGTATGATAAGTGCCATTAACGTATTTTGGGCAGTCAAACCATAATCAAGAAGGTTTTTTTTTTTTTTTTTTTTTTTTTTTTTTTTCAGAATAATACAATCAATTTTCCTCTCTAGCTTTGTCTAGGGTTTTCGTTTCTTCCTAGGGTTTCTCAGGGTCTTCTTGACGCTTTCTTGATTTTCTTCCGGTGATTTGCCGGTGTTTCTTGTTTCTTGCTTCGTTTCTTCTTTTCTTTCTGGTTCACTGTGTTGCGCGGCGTCGTACGCATGGCTGCATCACCCTCCCAGAATGCAGTTACGACAATAACAGAACGGTGGGCTAACATGGCACTTGAGGATGAGGACGAAGCATTCGAACCGGTCGGCTTGGATGCTACGAGTGATGGCGAAGGCGATCTCCAGCCCTGGCCAGTAGTAGGGCGGTTTCTGACGGAGAGAATGGTGAAGTTGGAATACATGCGCCAAGTTCTTGCGTCAGTTTGGAAGCCGGTTAAGGGAGTACAGATTACGGAGCTGCGGCCAAACCTTTTCATGTTTGTTTTCTTCCACTTAACAGACATGCAGTACGTGCTTGATGAGGGTCCCTGGTCTTTCGAAAACTGTACCCTAGTTTGCCGACAAGTACCGGATGGGGTTCTCCCTGGTGACGTTCCTCTCCAATCGGTGGACATGTGGGTGCAATTGCATGGAGTACCAGTCGGCTATACATCGTCTGTGATACTGGAGCAAATCGGGAACTACCTTGGAGCGTTTGTTAAGGGCGATGAACAGTTTGCGAGAGCTCCTTGGCTTGACTTCTACCGTGTGCGGGTCGCCTTGCCGGTGGACAAGCCGATTAAGAGGAGGATGAAGCTGCTCAAAAGGGATAAAACTTGGTGCTGGATTACCTTTAAGTATGAAAGACTCCATTGTTTTTGTTTCTTTTGCGGCATGTTAGGGCATGATATCTGCTATTTTGTACAGTTATTCACCCCTTATTCTAGTTGTTTTGAAGGTTATTTTCTGTATCTTAGTGAAATTGGGAATTGTTTGTGTGTTATATTGTCCAAGTGTTGAAATATCTACAAGAAACAACAAAGGAAGAATATTGGACAAGTTCTGGAAGAAAAGGGAATTACAATGAAGAATACAAGTTGGAAAAGAATTAGAAGATGCCTAATGGGCCAAGGCCCATCTACCTCCTATATATTTGACCTATTCTCAACAATTTAAAGAGGTTCCCTTAGAGAGTTCTAAACCCTAGTTTTAGTTTGTATTTTCCCAGCATTAGTTTAGACTAGTTTTACATTAGATTATTTTATTTCAAGATTGGAATCAAGGATTGAAGTTGGATTTGTTATTTATCAGATAAGTTTCTATTCCCTTTTAATTCTTGCAATGTTTATGGTTATTAATTATTGCTTTGTTTTGTTTACTCCCATCATGCGGGAGTAGTTCGTTTATGGGTTTGGATTAGGGATCCATTGTTAATCTTGATGTTCAATTGGTAATTAATTGCATAAAGGGATTGAATCTTTTACCTAGGGTTTATGTTGATTTGGGGATTTCTTTGCACTAGTCATTGGTTTGTGGCCAGAATTAATTGCTAGTCTAGGAGAGGGATTCATTACAACGAAAGTTGGATGGAGACCTCGAGCCTTACCAATTTCAACCTAATTTTCCTGCTATGAAAGTAGAGGTAATTTTGGGGGCTTACAATGCTTAGGTGTTTAAGGTTATGATTGATGCATCACGACAGTGGGGCAATCTTAGCATAATTCTCTTATTGATTACGAAAGTAGCTGAGTAGAATTCTTATGTGCATTGCCCATATATCACTTGGTTAATTATTCTTTCCCTAATCCTGAGCTGGTTGGAACATCAAGATTACAATCCCCCTAATCTGGCCCATACCTTTTATCATATAGTTTTTACCTTAATTAATTGCTTTCTTTTATTCCACATCATTCAGTATTTGTTATTTGGATTCTATAAATTCATATACTCTAGTGCCTAGTAATTCACACAGTTTCGTGCCATAACACCAATCCTCAGCGGAACGACATTACACCCTTTTTACACTCATCATTTGTGCACATCACATTTTGGCGCCGTTGCCGGGGATTGGTTTATTTGGTTTTGATTGTGTGATTAATTTCTTACTAGCATTAGAGTTAGTGAATTTTAGGAGATCAAGTTTTTATCAAAAAAAAAAAATATATACAAAAAAAAATCCAAAAAAAAAAAATAAAAAAAATATTGCTAATGTGCCTGCAAGTCTATATGTTTTGATTTGATTGAAAGGGATTCCCATGATGGATTAAGGAGGATACTACGGCTGTCAATCTTTTGAGGGCAACCAACATGATGGATATGGAAATCTTTTCCCAACTCAAGCCCCACCTCATACCCATTACTATGATGCTCAATCCCAAACTTTCCATCCACCACAATTCCACCCCCAAAACTCATACTCTCAATACACTCCAAACTACCAACATCCATACCCACAACCTTCACAAGATTTCAATCCACACTACCAAAATCCCTACCCACCACATCCTCAGAAGTATCAATCTTTCCCTCAAGAGTTTGGTGCCAATATGAATAAAGAAGTTTTTCAAGGAGGTGCACCACCAAGATTCATGCCACAACCTCTTTGGTGTGCCATATGTGGATGATCACATGAAGCCGAAAGATGCTACATCTTTGATCCTAACTTTCGATATCCAGGCCAAGTTCAAGTACCTGTACATCAAGAACATCAAGAGCCATTCTATCAAAGACCTCCACAAACAAACCGACCTATTGATGAGAAAACCTTAGCAATAGCTAGGCGTTGAGGAGTCACTATTGTACCTGATGATGACACTGAGGATGGTAGATATCCCATGAAACAAAGTGAGGAAGTATATGCCAATGATCAATGGGAACCTCAAGAGCCATTTTATCAAAAACCCCCACAAGCAAGCAAACCTACTGATGAGGAAACCTTAGCAATAGCTAGGCGTTGGGGAGTCACTATTGTACCCGATGATGACATTGAGGATGATGGATATCCCATGAGATCAAGTGAGGAAGAATATGCTAATAATCAATGGGAACCTCAAGAGCCATTCTATCAAGCAAGCCAACCTATTGATGAGGAGACGAGGTCCATGATGAATAACTTAATCATTCAAATGAACATGCTACAAGCTCAATTGGAAGATCTTAAGGCTCAAGGAAAAGGCTTGACAACTCAAGAACCCATTCAAAATTCAAGTCCTTATGAAGATGTTATACATGAGTTGTTCACTCCAAGTAAAGGTGGTGATGAAGAGGAGAGTGAGGATGGAGATGATGATGATGAGAAAGTGAATGAGGGGATTCAAATGGACACTTTGAATTGGGAAGAAAGTGTGGAATTGCAAGGGAATGGTGATAAACAGCAACTTAAAGATGGTCCAAGTGAAGAAGTACTCAAGAATGATATAATTGATGATTTTGGTGGCACAAACGAGGTATGTCTTTCATTTGATGACACTCCCTTGGGTGAGAACTTTAGACTAACTTGGGAACCGGGAGGTGTCAATGTTTTTGAGTACGTGTGGAGGCCCCCATTGGCCAATTTTCATGTCCAAGGATTCTTACTTCATCTTAGTTCATAAAAAAGACCCAAGGTTCTCCCTACTTGCTCAAGGAAAGGAAAATCTAGGGGAAAATAAGAATGGGTTTGGTGAAAGTGTGTGCTTGAATTTTGAGTTCATGGGGGAACAGTGTTTGAGTTTTATGGTGGTGGACTTGTGTATAAAGGGATTTGTTGATGGCCACCATTTGAGGCACTATCTTGAAGAAAAATTTGCTAGGAAGGATGTGATGTTCTTTGTTCAATTCAATGATGGTTGATCTTGAGAGGTTGAGTCGAGCTGACGACAGTAAACTTAGCGCTCCATGGGAGGCACCCCATGTTATCCTTTACTTTCTTGCATTTTATTTTATTGCATTTAATTTTTTTGCTTTAGTTAGATTTTAGATTTTAGTCTTTATTTGGTTTTCAAGAGGTTTGGTAAGGGAATATTTGAGTGAGAATTGATTTATTTTACTTCTAAGAGAGTGGGGAATGTTTGGAAATTGAGTGTTTATGATGTGTTTAGGTGTTGGAATGCTTTGGGGATGTTTTGGATTGATCTACAGGTGAAAATAGGCATTTGGCGCGAAAAACGGACTTTTTGCATATAGAGAGCTCAGGGTCACGGCCAACATCACGGCCATGACCCCGCCCGTGACCTTTTCCGCAACTTCCAGTACGTTTTCGCTTATAGAGAGCTCTGGGTCACGGCCAACATCACGGCCATGACCCAGCCCTTGACCCCAACAGTAAAAAAAAAAAAAAAAAAAAATTGCCACTTTTTTCCCCACTTCCTTGTGTGCACTATTGTTGTCTTCATCAGGTTCTAAAGTTTTTTCTTCCATTTTTCTTCATTGCATCAAGATTTCAAGGTTCAATTTCTTAACTCTTTTAATTTCTCTCTATTAGTTTTGAATTTGTGCTTCATTATTGATTTTATTCTTTGTATCCCCTCTA
>CP025649.1:10021090-10160164 GCA_003576665.1 Ipomoea trifida
AAGTGTTGGACTTAGTGTCCCGTAAGAAGCCCGAGTTTGTGTTTTTTATGGAAACCAAGGTGGGACGGAGTCATGCAGAGCGGCTCCGTATCAAGCTTGGGTTTGAAGGATTGTTCTACGTTGACAGTGTTGGTCTGAGTGGTGGTCTGGCTCTGTTTTGGAGAAAAAATAATATTGCACGTTTGTTGAGTTTTTCTAAGAATCATGTGGATGTGGAGGTTAGCATGGCAGGTCTGGGTAGCTGGAGGATGACTGGATTTTATGGTTTCCCTGAGCGGGCCCGGAGAAGTGCATCCTGGGATCTCTTACGTTCCCTAGCAGACAGGTCTACCCAACCTTGGGTGGTATTAGGGGACTTTAATGATTTACTTTTCCAGCACGAGAAGCGTGGTGGTAATCCACATCCTGACAGCCTTCTACGCGGCTTCGGGGAGGCTGTCGATGACTGCAGGCTGACTCAACTACCCATGCACGGCTATCAGTTTACCTGGGAAAGAGGAAAGGGCACTCTTGATTGGATGGAGGAGAGATTAGATAAAGTTTTAGCCAGGGCAGATTGGTGCGGAGCATTGCCAGATGCAACCGTGACTAACCTGCTCACCCGTTCTTCTGATCACTCGACTCTCTTTTTGGGAGTAAAAGAGGATAGGCAAGCCTGGGGAGGAAGTCGAAAAACCTTCAAGTTTGAGATGGCATGGATTCATGATGAGGGGTGCCGAAAACAGGTAGATGAGGCATGGTAGGAAGGAGTTGGGGAGGGTCTGCTTGGCCGGCTGCAACACTGTGGTGACAGGTTGCAACGTTGGGGTGGTGATCTTTTCCATAAATTCGGTGAAAAAATCTAGAATTTACGGAAAGAACAGTTATACTTCAATGGGCAGTTGGATCACCATTCTCTAGGTGAGTATCAACGTATTGAGGCTGAGTTGTGCCGACTGGAGACTCAGGATGAGGTGTTTTGGAGGCAGAGAGCAAAGCAGCACTGGTTGAAAGGTGCGGATGCCAACACCAAGTTCTTTCACATGTATGCTTCTTCACGTAAAAAGAAGAATACTATTTCTAGCTTGAAAAATGAGTATTATGTGCAGGTTGAGGGTGATGAGCTGCATACTGTTGTGCTTGACTACTTTCATGATATTTTTGCATCAAATATTCCCTCCTCCTCCACTATAGACTCTTTTGTTGCATCCATAGCCCCTCAGATCTCCCAACATCAGAATGAGGCCCTTCTAAGGCCGTTTGTGGCTGATGAAGTCAAAACAGCCTTATTTTCTATGTTCTCCGATAAAGCTCTAGGCCGTGATGGTATGAATCCAGGTTTTTATCAACATTACTGGGATGTGGTTGGCAGTGATGTTTCAGACTTTGTACTTAAGTGTTTGAATGAGTGTTCTTTTCCCCCTGGTCTAAATGGCACGAATGTAGTACTGATTCCTAAGAAAGCCTGCCCAGAGAGGGTGTCTGATCTCCGCCCTATAGCACTTTGCAATGTGGTTTATAAGATTATGGCCAAGATGGTGGCTAATAGAATGAAGCCTCTGTTAGGTGAGGTGATCTCTGACTCTCAGAGTGCTTTTATACCTAACAGACTGATCACAGATAATATTCTGATTGCTGCGGAAGTGGGCCACTATCTTAACAGAAAACAGAATGGCATGGTTGGTTGGGGTGCCCTAAAACTGGACATGGCAAAGGCATATGATCGAATGGAGTGGCCCTACCTACGTAAGATGTTACTGGCATTGGGTTTTTCTGCTCAATGGGTAAACCTGGTTATGCTCTGTGTGACCACGGTTTCCTACAATTTCTTGGTAAACGGTAAACAGGCTGGGCAGGTTACTCCGACCCAGGGTATTAGGCAGGGAGACCCCCTATCTCCGTATTTATTCATAATCTGTGCTGAGGGCCTTTCTTTATTGCTACAGCAGGCTGAATCCAGAAGGGAAATCCAGGCTGTAGAGTTGCTAGGGGGGCCCCCTCTATCTCACATTTGTTCTTTGCAGATGACAGCCTTCTTTTCTTTAAGGCAACAGTTCAGGAGGCAGGGGCTATCAAGCAATGCCTAGTTGATTATGAGAATATGTCTGGCCAGGCAGTAAATTTCCATAAATCAAGTGTGTGCTTTAGCAGAAATACATCTGAGGATGCAAGAGATGAAATAGCATCTATTCTGGGTGTGGAGAAAGCACGAAATTTTGGTAAATACCTGGGCCTCCCATCCTTTATTGGAAGGGATAAAAGGGCAGTGTTTTCTTATGTTGAGGATAAAATCAAGCATAGAATTGGCTCATGGAACAAGAAGCTCCTTTCACAGGCAGGTAGGGAAATACTCCTCAAGAGTGTGACCCAATCTATGCCTACATTCTCCATGAGTGTGTCTTTTTGCTTCCGGAGTCGGTTTGTTTGTCAATTGAAAGAGCCATGAATCGGTATTGGTGGGGATCTAGGAATGAGAGAGGGATTCATTGGAAAGCTTGGGATCGCCTGTGTATTCCTAAGAAGTATGGTGGACTATGCCCTAGGGTTTAAGGATTTGAGGGCATTCAACCTTGCAATGTTAGGCAAACAGGCCTGGCGTTTCCTAACAAGGCCTCATTCGCTAGTAGCACGAATTTACAAGGCCAGGTACTACCCCAGAACTTCTTTTATTGATGCCACTGTGGGAAATTGCCCGAGTTTCTGCTGGAGGAGTATCATGGCTGCGCATGAATTAATTTGTAGTGGTGTGAGGAGAAGAGTTGGAGATGGAAAGTCTACTTTGATCTGGGGGCACCCCTAGCTTCCAGATGATCCTTCTCCAATGGTCCAAATAGCTATGCCCCTGAGCTTAATGGTTCCTTGGTCTCAGGTCTTATTAACCCATCAACCGGAACATGGGATGATCAAATCTTGCGAGACATATTCAATCCTACTGATGTGGAACGCATTCTACAGATTCCGGTTAGTCCTCATTATGAGGATTCTTGGTTTTGGCTTGGTGATCCCAAAGAAAATTATTCAGTAAAACATGGTTACAGGCGTATGACTGGAGATTTTGAATTTGCCCCAGGGAGTTTTGACAAATGGTTACATCTTTGGAAGATTAAATGCCCTGCAAAGTGGAAAACTTTTGTTTGGAGAGCCCTCTCCAATACCCTTCCCACTACTACTAATTAATTTAATTATAAAGAGGGTGGAGGTTGATCCATCATGCCCAATGTGTGGAATTTTTCATGAAAACACTATGCATTCTCTTGTTTTATGTGACTACTCAAAGCTTATTTGGCATGATTCTTGCTTGCACATCCCTAGTGTGAATGACAATGATTTTGGCGTGTGGTTTACAAAAGCTCTTACCGTTTTTTCTGAAGACGAAATTATCATTGTTATAGCAGTTATGTATCACATATGGCGGGCTCGGAATATGGCAGTTTGGAGTGGAGCACTGCCTCGGCCGCATGGAGTATGGAGTTCGGCTATGGCTGCTGTTTCTGCATGGCGGCAGGTGCATGGTACACTTCTCCATCACCAGCTGCCGACGTCGTCCATGCGAGCAGAAGGGGCGCTGGTTCACTGCTACATAGATGCGGGCTACAAAGCGCACACAAGAACCGCGACAGTTGGGGCGATCCTCCTAACACGACGGACGATTCCTAGCGGCTTTCAATGGAATTTTACCTGCTTGTTTTTCACCTCTTATGGCAGAGTCACTCGCATGCAAAGAAGCTCTATCTTGGCTCAAAGACCGTGGCTTGACATCCGCACATATCTACACTGACTGCTCAATGCTTAAGGATTTGTTAACTACGCCACAACCTACCCTTCTATCTTATGTTAGCTTTTCTATTGATGCCTCTAGGGCTATTATGTCTTATTTCAATTCTTGTTCAGTTAATTTAGTTCCTAGAACTACTAATCGAGCAGCCCATGCTCTCGCAGCATTAGCTTTCTCGCAGGAAAACTCGTTGTTTTGGGATTCTATTCCCCCTGACTCTATTTCTGGTTTAATATAATCTACTCTTGAGGTTGGTTTTCAAAAAAAAAAGAAGGTTTTTGTCAACAAATTGAAATATAGCATAATAAGATCACTCCGAAATGGAGTAACCAAATGAATGATGGTTCTTGTCATAATTTGCGAATTATATCACACAAGAACAAAGGTTACTCAATACATACATACCCTTAATAATAACTTACAAGTTTTTCTCATCACTCAATATAGCATCAAATCTTAGGAGTTTTTTTCATCACCCAATATAGCATTAGATCTTTAGGGGTTTTTCAGGCAGGAATCTGTATATGGTGCGTCAACATCTTTCTGGGTCAAGTGGAATATTGGCTGAAAGATTTGATTGACTTTAGACTTTAGAGCCACCATACACAACCACATATGGGAAAGCAGAAATTGGTAGAGAATGAAACTGACTACTTTCGGTTTAGGACTATCATCATCATCTGCAAAGGAAAAGATCGAAATTCCTACTAGATAGCATCTTAGGCTAGCTAGGTTTTTACGTGCAATGACCTCATACCGATCATACTGTATGCATTTACCTTTTGAGGGTTTCAAGAATTTTTTTTACTTTTGTTATAGTAATAAAATCAATTTTATATTCAGTTATTATTTTTTTTTAGTGACGAGGGAAATCAACAATCATTTCCTTTTCAAAAAAAAAAAAAAACATTCATCTCTATTTGAGGTCGTGCACTAAATAAATCTCATCTTATGATCTTAATTAGAAATAATTGACTAATTCAAACCAAGAATGTCAATAAGTTAAAGTACTAATTTCTTTGGGGCCTCCAAGCCCTTCGTGCGCACCAAAAGAAAAAATTAATTTGAAGCACGATTTTTGTCTTTTCAATACATTTAATTATTATGACATAAATTAAATTTTGATAGAAAAGTTACATTTCTAGGTCAAAATTATACATTTTTACCGCCTAGGTGCCTATATATACGTTTAAATGTGGATAATTATGAATTGGAAATACAATGTATTATGATTGTTTTTACATAATACTTGGTTTAAAGGATTAAATGTGATAAAAAAAAAATGTATCTATCTGCAGATATGACAAACATAATGCTTACGGAACAAATGAGAAAGTGTGTTCTAATAGTCATGCGATTGAAATTGGAAATAATTTGTGTTTGAAATGTCATATTATCCATTGTGGAACGCAACAAAGGAATGTAAAATGTGATTTATTTTTCGCGTTGGTCAAATGCTTTTGTGGCTGTAAATTGAAATCAAATTGATTACCTTGTCAAATTATCCAAGGGGAGTATTACAATTTTTTTTTTTTTTAAAAAAAAAAAGCTTTTTCCATTCCTAAGTTTTGTTAGGGTTGAGTTGAAAAAACAATTACAGAAAATGTCATTATGCAAATAATTTAAAGACGAAAAGTAGTAATGGTGTAATTGGCCGGGGGACGGAAATGGGAAACTAACAGTGCATACACATGCATGAGTGCACTATTATATATGGATCTAGAGTGCACTAGCAATTATCTACAAATGTACTATCAAACATTTTCAAATACACCTTCGTAAATACAAAAATGTCAATGTTTTTTCTTAATGTTTAGCCCTTGATCATCATAATTGTATAGATGAGATTAGTCCTCATGTTCTCACAAAACTACTAATTCTCATCTGATCTTGATTGTGCGTGTGTAAAGGAAAAATTTATGGTTTCGATTGGCACTATTGGTTTTATGACTATGGATAGTCCGGTCGACGAGTCAACACATGTAGAAAGATTGAAGAAAGCCAAGTGAAAAAGCTGAAAATGTTTTACTACATGAAAAATATTCGAACCCCTCACAAATTATTCCGGGAGGGGTATTTATACAGCCTCAAACGACCCATTAAAGCCTTCATTTATTCCCCCTAATTATATACAACAACTAGTAATCTCGAAAGAATAAACTCGAACATCGGCTTAGGTCTGGTTTGACCCAGACTAGGTCGGATATTCTCGGTAAGCAGACCAAAAGGCTTACGGGGCATTAAATGCTTACATTTCAACTCGGTAAGCAGATTGAGTTGAAATGTATTGTTAATGAGCAAGTCCAAAAGTATCTCCTTAAGGCATTAAATGCATGCATCTTATATAGGGCGTTGCTTGGTAGGGAATATCACCTTGCTCATACAAGCATATAACTACTCAGTATTAACCCTGTAAGCCTTTTGGTCTGGTTACCGAGAATATTCGATCTAGTCTGGGTCAAACCAGACCTGAGCCGATGTTCGAGTTTATTCTTCCGAGATTACTAGTTGTTGTACAGCATACCCTGAGCTTAGGCGGATTTCCCGACCTTAACGCTTCAACTAGTTGTCTCGAACACAAAGCCTTCTATACTTATTGGGTAAATACAACTAATATCGCCCTACCCTATCACATCATAATTAGATACTTCAGGAATCTCATTACACGTGGATGTATCGACGACGCCTTCGATCTTCTTAGTGCATAAAGACACATGGCTAACATGTCGAGCTCCCGACATGTGTCCCCTCCAGCTCTCTATATAAGGTGCATTTAATGCCTTGAGGAGAGACTTTTGGACTTGCTCATTAACAATACATTTCAACTCGGGAACGTCCGATCCACTATTTTAGTTACCCGAGCTCACGGACCTACTTCATAGACTATAAGTATGTGTATTTAGAGACCCCAATGTATTTATCACATCATGTATTTCACCCCTACTACCAAACATGTAAAATACTTTCACCAAACCCATTACCATTACTAAGTATTGATTCTCATTCTAATTTCAATCCCTTGTGTGAACCAAACACACCCTAAGTTTACGTTTCAAAAATTCATTTTTTAATTGATCAAATGTGACATGAGTATTCAGGTGAAGTCTTGTGTGAGTTTTTGTTTGATAAAATAAAATATTTTAAGGGAAATTTCGATATTTATTCTCTTAATTATTTCCTACTATTCGATTTAATTCATAACTTTTTGCCATTTCAATATTTAAAAAAAAAATGCAAATTGTAGTCATTGAAGTAACAAAACCATTTAACTACATATTTTCAAAAAAAAAAAAAAACCATTAAACTACATTAAAGTTTTATTTTGTATATTGGTATTTTAGTAAATTATTATTATTATTATTATTATTATTATTATTATTATTATTATTATTATTATTATTATTATTATTATTATTATTATTATTATTATTTGTTTTAACCTTTCTAGCTAGTTTCGTCTATAAAATAGAAAGTTGATAACCTTCTTTCCTAAAATTTATTATCTCTTCAATTCCACTACATGACTTATTAAAATTAACTTTTTTTTTTTTTACTATCGAGACTGAAGAGGGTTATAATTAAAGAAGGAACATAAAAAAAAAACTGAAAATACCCATGTACTAAGTACAACACAAATAGAGTTTAATACTGATGAGAAGTATGCCATGGATGACTCGCCGTATATGTGCTCGATTCGCTCTTCGTAGGGCACGAGAATTGAGTCCTAATCGTATCCGACTTGATATGGGTTCAACCCGACCCAAATTGATATACTATCTGGAATTATGCATATGATCTTACAGGATGAACCTTAATCTCGATTCCGACCTCAAAGCCCGGGACATGCATTCCGAGCTCAATCGCTTTACACTAAGAGACGCATGCAAGAAGTGATGCTCGGCTTGACCTCTTCATCCTTAGTCCAAGGCAGGCATCTTGTGACACACGGACAGCTCTGTGCAGCCTCCGAAACTGCCGAGTGCATGGACAACACGTGGCAGCTAGGCATGCCGGCTCCCCAACATGTGCTCCCTCCTTCACCCCTATAAATAACACATTTATTGCTAAGAGGTGAGACTTTTGGGGCGTTATCACCTAACACTAATTAGCTTGGGACTCTTTGACCTACTGTCGCCTTTTCCGAGCTCAGCCGTTTAAATCAACAAGTAGGTCGATCAATACAAACATACGATCTGACCCAAAATACAACTACCCGTTCGTAGATACTAATGTATTTAATTACCACATCAAATACATAGTAGTTTTGTTGATCTAGGGACTAAAATTGCAACTTTTTTTGAAAAATTATTAGGGAGTATATTACAATGGTAAAAAATTAGAAAATAAAAACACTAGTATGAAAATATTTAGTGACTGAAATCCATTTTTTTCAAATCTTTAAAAAAAATAAACAATAAACGATAAACTACTCGATGGTGTGCATTGGATAAATTACACTCTATGTAATAAGTCACAAATCACATATGAGTGGACGAATTTTCCATCTCCAAGGAAAAGCGCTCTGATCTCCTATTAGAAAAATTTCCAATTCTCCCTTTGGAGCTTCGACTCTCACATAAAGTTCTTGAGGTAAATTGCACTTAAAGACCATGTGCAACGAATTTGACCGAAAGAGTATTAGCAAGAATCAAACTAATCATTCTAGTACGAGAATCATGATTTGATCCATCACTAAACAACTCATTATTTCAGGCGCTTAAAAACTATAATTATTTTAGGTCATATATAATGCTGCCGGCTTGACTCATCTTATTTGTGGATTAAGTTTTATAATTGAGAATAATAAAATAATAAAATAATTTTAAAAAAGGTACAAACTTAGCAATTTTATTAAACAAAAAAACAAAAACTTGTGCTTGGCTTCCAGCCTTCGACGATATCACCTTCTGGCGATTGGCATTTAGTAATAATTAAAATTGAACCAATCAAATAACATAATGTGCAAGTTGTTAAATTAGACAACTTGGGCGTCATAATTATAATTATTTGAAATTATTATAATAGATTAATTATTGATGTTCTTATAAAGTATTTAAATAGAGTTAATTCCATTTTTGGTCCTAGATTTATAGGTGGTATTCCACTTTTAGTCTTTTTTTTAAAAAACATCCACTTTTGGTCCTAGTATTATTGTGGCATGACCATTTTTGGTCCTTTATCAAGAAAATCATTAAAATGCCGTTAAATACAATGACATTTTGATCTTTTTTATACAAAGTAGGTTGACCCACTATATTTTTTATGTTTATTTTTTGAAACAAAAATCAAAATTAAAGACTGAAATGCTCTTGTTTTAGGCGAAATTTAAATTGTTTTGTTGATGGAGGACCAAAAATGGTCATGCCATAATAATACTAGGACCAAAAGTGGATGTTTTGAAAAAAAAGGACTAAAAGTGGAATGCAACATATAAATCTAGGACCAAAAATGGAATTAACTCTATTTATATATATATATATATATATATATATATATATATATATATATATATATATATATAGAACAAATAAAAAGAGACGCCTAGGTAAAAAATGGGTGAGATCTCAATCCTTGATTTGGATATGAACGCCCTTGATTTAAGGTAAATTTTTTTTAAAAAAAAAACAAAAAACATGATGGTATATTTTATACTTCTTTTAAAAACTTTGAAGTGCATAGATTTATAGTACAAAATGTAAAAATTTTATAGAACAAGTGTATAAATTTGTACTACGAGATCAACGACTCTAATTTCACCCCATTTTTTACCTAGGCAGCTCTTTTCACCATATCTCGTGTATATATATATATATATATATATATATAAAAGAGATCAAATGTGAAGGAGCTCTTAGGTTAAAAAATAAAGTTAAATTTCACCCATTAGTATAGACTATAGTTTAAATCAACAGTTTAGAACGAAGAAAAATTAAATAAAAATGTGGTGACAATATGGTAATTTTGTGTGAGTATGTTCAAATATTCTTGGTCTTTAGGTGCATTATTCTCCTTCATCAAGTGTATATGTTTGTCTTTTCGAGTACATAATTTCTCTTCGATTGCATATTTATTATATTAGCTTCTCAAAAGATGAGTTTTTCTTCTTCAAGTGCATATTTCTTCTTCTTCAAGTGCATAGTTTCTATTTTAGTGCATATTGTTCATTATATTCATTTAGTGGCTCATTGATTAAATTGTATCCAAATTTTATTTCTTGACAAATATATTCTAAGACGTTGATCAGCATTAAATGCAATTAAAAAATTGTTTAAAGGAAATTTTAGGTTTATATTAGGTACATAATTTTGTACCTTGGGATGCATATAACTTTAAACATCCAGGTGCATAACTTATTTTACATGTATAAGCTTCAATGTAGCTTTAGTCCTACAAATCCAGAAGCATAAAAGAGAACCTTTCTTCAAACAGTACAGTGTGAGAAACTATTTTTAGTTTGCCATTTTGATGTTTTATAAGTTGTCTTGAAAAATTTATAAGCCTTTCGATTGAATACTGCTTCAACATTTTTGAATTGTTATACATGTAAGGGAGTCACCCAGACTTCTAGGTGCATTACTTTAAGTCTTCATGTACATAATTTTGAAGTTTCATGTGCATAATTTAAAAACTTGATGTGCATAATTTTGAAACTTAAGATACATAACTTTAGACCTACAAGTGCTTAACTTTAATTTGAACCTATGCGTGCATTAACTTTAAAACTTAAGGTGCATAACTTTGAATGTACGGATACATAACTTTGAAACTTAAAGTGCATAGTTTTGAAGTTAATTTGCATGACTTTATTGCGTATGTATGATATATAATTTTGTTATTATCTATGCAAATTAACTTTGTTTGATGATACTTTTGCTTTAGATATGCATGGACTTCACTTTTGAATGGGTATGCAAAACTTACTACACTAGACTCTGAGTTGATACAAATTACGACAATTATATTCACCCTTTATTTATTTCTTTTTTGATATGAACAAACTTTGCTAGAACAATAATATATATGTTTGGTGGAAATAGACTTCACTTTTGAATGGCTGCCAGAACAATATACAGACAATGCATGTTTGAAGAATTCAACTTCCAATTCAATAAGCCTTTTTTTTTTTTTTTTGTTTTTTGTTTTTTGTTTGATCTGGATGAGGTCAAGGCTCAGATCTCACCTTATTTTTTATCTGGGGGTGCAATTCTTTCGCACTTGATCTCTTCCATATATATATATATATATATATATATATATATATATATATATATATATATATATATAGTGTTAACCGTTATGTTGGATTATAATTAATTACGGAGTTTTTTTTTATAATTATAACGTTATTAACAATAATCCATACAAAAAATAATTGTTAAAAATAACTAATAATAACACAACAATAACAATAAATTGTAAAAGCACTTAAGTAAATAACACAGTCTATACATATGCCTTTATAAGTCATTTTACATGTAATTAACTAAGCGTAAACAACTAATTTATCAAACACATTTTTATAACAAACTATTACTATTATCTGGTCAAACCAGTTAACACAATTAACAATCAGCTATCAACTAATTGTCGACCAAACACTCATAATCTTTAATTGAATATAATAATATGTTAACTGCAATACATAATATCTTAAATTGCAACAGGTACAAAATCTTTTAACTATATATATATATATATATATATATATATATATATATATATATATGAACATGATTTATGATACAACTATTGCATGATTGACTAAACAAAAATACAAAATATTACACATCTAAAATTTTGGCCATTTTAAGAGTAGAATCAGTTACAACAAAAATACACAATTAAAATTTAGAATACTCTGGTAGTCAAATACAATTAATATAAAAAATTTTACAACCTAATGAGTCCAACGGACATGTCCTGCTTTGTTATATAATATATAAATATCTATCATAAGCTTAAAATAAGAACATGACCCTCATGTAAAAAGTGATAATTGATCCCAGCCGTTTATTATACATTTATACTTTATTGATGATTATGATTTCAGTAAAAATAATTATTTTAAAATTATTCCCAACTTTTAACTTTGTAATATTTATAAAACTAGCACTATCATTGTGCTTAACTATTATTGCCAAAGACCTTGTGGTCAAGTGGCATCCGGTGTCCCGATTAACACTCCACATGAATGATGGGAGTGGATTCGAGCCTCAGTGGAGTCAACTGTATGTTGACTCGTTGTGAACAAATACTACATTGTAACAGAGTCAGTAGTACTAAAAAAATGCTATCATTTTTCTGTTATTTTTTTTTAACTATTTTCCATCATTAATTTACTCAAATGAATAAATCAGATTAATTAATTTAGTTTGAATGATGGTTCAATCGTTTTCTTTGGCAATTGGCAACAACTAATTAATTAATCATGAAAGTGGTGGGACATTGGGAAACATCATTTCTTTGTTTGTTGCTGGGATAAATGCAAATATGGGAGACAAATATTTAAGAAAATGACTACTCTTGCCTCAACTATTTCCTTCTTAATTAATAAATTGATTAAATTTTATTCAATTTTTTGTTGAAGAAAAAGACACGTCGAAACTAAAGAGATATAAAACGGAAAATTTTTTTAACTAATCACTGAATTACATGTAAAAGTGTAATTGGGTGATGGCAAATTATGCTGTGGAAGGTGGACCTGGGTCCAAAATTACGTCTCGTTTTTGTCTCTTTTTTTTTTTTTATTAGTAAACATATTGCTGAATATAGAGTTGTCTAAAAATGTGTGAATGTAGAGGTTTCAAAGTGTGAATGTAGAGTATAGAAATCGTGAATGTAGATTTATGATTGTGTGAATGTAGAGAATGTGTGAATGTGGAGGTTTCAAATTGTGAATATGGAGTATAGAAATCATGAATGTAGATGTTTCAATAGTTATTGATCACTAGAATATTATTCTATATGTATTACTATGAGTTAAACAGATAGCGTTGCTATAGTTATAATATGATTATATTTGAAAATACAAGAAATAAAAAGAGGACAAATAGGATTATTGTATGCTTTTTTGAATGAATTAACGTAAGAAAGAAGGCAAGGCATTTAATCAAGAATGTTTGTCGACCCTATACTAACGACCAAATCGAGTGGTGGAATTACACAGAATTGTGGGGATTTTGTCTCTGAGATCACAAGTTTGAGAAACCTTAGCGGCAAAGTGATTGTACTACAGTAGACATAGATTTATGGGGAACAGATTAATGTCCCTTCAAAACCAACTTTTGTGTAATTGTATCTTAGCTTTTATAATTTCACTACTACCAGCAATTTTTGGGGATTCTTTTAGAACTAAAAACTAGGGGTGGAGTTTTTGATTGTATTGCTAGATGTTGCTATCGGGCACTATGAATCTTTATTTTTTAAAAAATTGTTTTTCTTTATTCTTTATTTTGTTAAATGGTTGTTGGCCGTTGCATTGAAATGGTAAACTTAATTTTTTTTTTTTTTTAAATTTTAATGGCTTTTTGTTGTTTTTTTTTATTTTGTTTTAATTGTTCTTATTACAAAAAATTAAATAGGTAACATAATTTATATATATAGTGTGGTATACACCAGTAGTGTTAACAAAATACACCACTAGTGTTACGAAAATGCACAATACAAATATGCATCATTAGGTACGCATCACCAAAAAATATATCACTAGGCATACTAATATACACCACACAGTGTTCGGAAACACACAATTAGGGGCATGGTATATATATAATTTTTTGATTATATATATATATATATATATATATATATATATATATATATATATATATATATATATAGTAGAGTTCAGGTGCGATTAGTGTGGTATACACCACTAGTGTTAACGAAATACACCAAATACACCACTAGTGTAACAAAAATGCACAACACAAATATGCACCATTAGGTACGCATCACCAAAAAAATATCACTAGGTATGCAAATATACATCACACAGTGTTCGAAAATGCACAATTAGGGACAAAGTTATGGGAGTGTTTTTTGTGTATTTTTCTAACACTAGTGGTGTATTTTGTTAACACTCGTGGTGTATACCACACCGACCGCACGGGAAGGCGCAACCGCATTTGAGCAGATTTATATATATAATTAAAATTTTATAATTAGTAATTTAATTAAATTTTGGATGATTTAATTATAATATAATTATAGTTTAAAATGATTAAAATAATTAAAATATATTTGATATAGATTAGTAGGTCCAAAAAAAAATAAAAATTCAAACTGTTGGGAAGAGAGATTTTTTAGATTTAGTGAGATAGTAGGTGGTGAGTTGGATATTGAGACCCACAAAAAGAATTGGAGAAAAAAAAAAAACTAACACGGTTGAAGATGCTCTAAGAGCAACCATAATAGTGAGATTTTTTTGTTAGATTTTTTATTGCCAATTAGAAGAGAGAAGGAAGAGAAAAATGGGGAGAAAACATTTTAAAAAAAATCCTCAAATTTACCATTTGCATGCACTGCATGTGCTCGCTAGGTGCGGCTGGTGGAACGCGCACTAGCAAAGCTATTTCTCTTTTTTCCGCCCCTGCAAACCCCACTCACTTGCAGGGCATACATATACCTTCTCTCTCTTCTCTCCAAAAAAAAAAAACTATAAGAGTTTCTCTAGTATAGTCATTTTCATTTTTTTTTTTTATATATATATCTTTTCCATATATCTTAAACATGACTATTTATTACCTTTACTTATTGTTAATTTTGTCAAATGGGATGACAACTACCAATACCAAGAAATAGCTTAGACATACCTATCATATACATGTGTGTGTATATTGACAGGATAATTGGGCATCAGCACCCGACCCGAATCATCAGCACTGACCCGAAGGCAACAAACGGTCACCCGTTACACAAGGACGATACATTGATGTGATGATAATTACTCCAACGGCTCTCCATTATCACGACCCAGCACTCAATGAATGCTCACCATTACCAGCACACAATGCAGCTCACCATTACTAGCACTCCGTTACACTCACTAGAGGAAGGGTCGTTGCAACCATAGTATAAGTAGAAGACTTGTGGTAGAGGATGGGGACTTGGTTTTATAATACTCAACACTACTATACTGTACTCAAAATCACTCACTCTCACTAAGTACACAGATCTACATTGTGGCATTGTTACTCACGTGTCTATTGTACTCAAACACTTGTACTTAAACTATTCTTACTTACTTATCAATATTACTCCGGTAACCATTCTTACCATCATATATATATATATGATACATACGTTTTAATAGATCATTTTATTAATATTCATGGAGGAATGAAATTAGAATTCAAGGTCAATGAGGCTAAGAAGGGGTGGTCTAGGAGATAATTAAGTCCAATGGATAATTGGAATCAATGGACAAGATTTTGGAGCATAAATACGAAGGGAAGAAAGTTAGGGACGCGAATTGGGGTGAGGAGTAGAGTTAAGGAGGTTGGGATGCAAATACTAGATGGATAAGTTCTAAAGTGGGACAAGGTGAGAAATTTAAGGGGTTTAGATGCACTATTGAGCGGTTCTTATATCGTGGACCGCGGTCCACAATGCATTGTGGACCGCGAATCTCCAAAACGACGTCGTTTTGATTAATGAAACATACAGATGAATTCGCGCTACTCAGTTTCTTTTCAAATATACTGCAGTTTCTTTTCATATATACTGCAGTTTCTTTTCATATATACTGCAGTTTCTTTTCTATATATACCACTCACTTTCTTTTCAAATATACTGCAGTTTCTTTTCAACTGTAGTTTTATATGAAAAGAAACTGCAGTATATTTGAAAAGAAACTGCAGTATATTTGAAAAGAAACTGCAGTATATATGAAAAGAAAGTGAGTTGCGCGAATTCATCCGTCTATTTCATTAATCAAAACGACGTCGTTTTGGGACCGCGGTCCACAATGCATTGTGGACCACGGTCCATGATATAATTTGCGACTATCGAGAGGGTGTGGTATGAAGTGAGACATAAGCTGAAGTTCAAGGGTAGGGATGAAAATATGTTGAGGTTAGAACAAGATTGGGTTGTAATCAAGGGAGAAAGGGTGCAAAAAGGAGGGAGTGGGGTGTCGGAGCCACGTTGAGACTTTATTAGTGTGCCCCATTACCTATAGTTATTGGATATAATGTGGCCAAGTTTGGCCATGTGTAGCTGAGAGTGGCGGCGGCATGGCTAGAGAAGACAACAAGGTGGCAGGGTACGTTATGCCCTAGTCTGAGCCACCGTGCATCTTGCGATCTCACCCTTGACCACCTATGGTCGGGTTTTGCTAAGTAAAGCCAATGTTAGATGGCGAGGGGGTAGCATGTGCTAAGGGCTGTGAGACATGGCTAAGTGATACCTGGACACATGTGTGGATTAGGGACTTTGGAGTATGAACTCCACTCGTTTTCCACCAATTAAGGCTCATAGACACTATAAGTCTATAAATAAGGGGCTTCATTCTCACCAAGGCATCATCATCTTTCAATAGTCATAATTTACACACGGAATGCTCAGAATTACATATTAAATGTTCATAATTCAAATTGTTAAAATTTAGTTGTGAATATTCGATATATAAATTATAAACATTCAGTTTATAAATTACGTATTTTGGATCTGAATCCACTTTACAAGGTGGACCCGAGTCCACAGAATAATTTGTCATCATCTTCTAGTATGACATTTGACTTTCCTTATCACTTAACTTCAATTCTTTTTACCTAATTTGTCTAGAAGTTGTCATAACCCCTATTGGTGTTAGATTCGAAGCCTGTTTTCAATATATTATTAATAACAGAGCAAAATAGCACCAACAACCTAGCCTCTAATATATTTGTCCTTATATTCATTGCCTAAAATACCCCCAATTACCCTATTATATGATGGGCTTGACCAAATAAACCATCAAATATAAATCAATCAATTACAAATAAAAGAAAAATACTTAATATAGTATTTACGTGGTGTGTTAGAAGTAACTAATAATATATATATTTTATGATTGTCTTTGTACGTGAGTAACAATATTTGACACTAAATAATGAATGCACTTACTAACTCGCATATGAACTAGCACATTAATTATTAGTACCTTGTATTAGTCATGGTTTGCTCACATTGAAATTATGAACCCCATCTTTTATGGCATGCATCCCACTACATTTTGTAATTAAAAATATCTAGTTGGTACCGAACTAATTATATTGGTAGATATATAAAGTTTATAAAGAATGTGCATAAATGATGAAAATTTCAACTTGTCAATATATAAAAATTTTAAATTTACCTTCAAATATGATAACAAGCTCACAAATTTAATAATAGAAGATTAAATTTGACAATTTTCAATACTTGAAAACTATATGAAGTGAATTTTGAAGCTGAGAACCAAATATAGAGAAGGGAAAATTAACCTGGGGTGTGGTTGAGTGGCAAGAGAATCATCCATCCTTAATCAAAGGTCAAGGGTTGTTCGATTATTGGTATTAGGTATGGAGCAGCCTTAAATCTCCAGGCCAGCTGTCCCACCCAAAGATGTGCCTGACAGTGGAAACTCTGTGTTTGACGATAGAAACCCTTAATCTAGGGTTGAGATTCTATCTCACTTCTCACATGCAGCTTTTTTTTTTTTTTTTTTTTTTTAGAAAATAGAATTCCCAAAAGTCATTAATGTGGTTTAAAATATCATTTGACTAACTGTGCATTGTCACATTGATGTGGGATGTATGTAAAGTCTTCGTTTGGAAATTACTGCTTTCGTGATGTTAATGCTACTCTCATTATTTTCAACTGGCAATTAATTATCTGAACACATAACATTGAAATATAAGTCATCATTTAAACGATTTACATTTTAATTAGTTTGAAACTTCAAACTTCGAATTGTCCATTTATATTACTAGTCATGAATGAGATATTAATGGCTTTCTTAAATTAAATAAAAGTTTCACTACAAAAAACTGAAGGTGTGTTTGGTTGACAAGTTTAGCTATCAGAAATGAGTATCACAGTCATTGTTATTGTTTTGTTGACAGGTTTTTAGAATACTACCTACTATGTGTTTTGATTACCCCATTAATTGTGAAACACATTCCCTAATAAAATAAAGGTTTCATTTCCCTTCCTCCTCTGCTTCCCCAACTATTAATAATCATTCTCATTCCACCCTACTATCAAACATGCAAAATGCTTTCACCAAAATCTATTATCATTATCAAGTATTTGATATCCATTTCGATTCCAATTCTCATGTGCGAACTAAACACACCGTAAGTATTTCGTGATGGTTTATATCGGTCATCTATACACATGTCGCAGGGTGATTTTGCAATAGTTATGAAAATTTGATGAAAATGTAACGTGTTACTAAATCACAACCGTTTCTAAAGTATTATTTAATAGCGCGACGGTTTCTAACCGTAGAAAAATTTAGCGATTGTTAGAAATTGTCAAAAATTTTAGTGGTTATTGTTTCGAACTATTGTAAAATTTAGTAGTGGTTTAACAGTTGCAAAATACTTATTTAGTGGCGGTTTTACATAATTGTCGCATTTAATATACATACATACATACATACATACATACATACATACATACATACATACATACATACATACATACATACATACATATATATATATATATATATATATATATATATATATATATATATATATATATATAGAATTTTTAACATAAAATTGCATTTAAGTAGCAATTTTGTGGTACAAATATATGTGGGTTCTACTTTCAGTTTAGGTTGGATCAAAGTGGATTTAAGGTCTTCGTGGTGAGACAAACAAATCGATATATTATACGCTCAAAACTAATAATGGGTGAATGAAAAATTGATTATCAAAGTAGAACCATGTGAGTTGGAAAAGGGAGGTGAAAAGACTTTGAAAAAACACTTGTGTCACATTAGTTTTTGAAGTGGATTTGCGCGCGCGCGCACACACACATATAGAGGCTCTCCCACACGCGCAAGGACGCAAATTAATATTTAAAAAAAAAACTAATAAAAAAAACTCTGTGATTTTCTTCTCCTCCCTCAAAAATCACTTTTTCTTGAAAATCATTTTTCTTGCAAAACCTACCAACACTTATGTAAAATGGTGAATTGCTCGACCATCGTTCTAGTTTGCTGGACTTTTTATTTGAGTGCCCAAACTTAGGGGGGTGTATTCAATCACGACTTTCATGAACTTTTAAATACTTTTATCAACTTTAAAAGTTTGGTGGTATTCAATTTAGACTTTTATAAACTCTTTAAAAGTATACATGTATTCAATTCAAACTTTTCAAAACTCTTTAAAAGTATACATGTATTCGATTCAGACTTTTATAGAGTTATTAAAAGTCTACTGGTATTCAAAAAGTTATTGACTTTCACAAACTCTGTCAGAATAGGATTTCTATAGACTTTCTCTTCATTAATATAAATAGATGAAATCCAACCCTCCAACCCCAAACTTTTCAATATTCTCTACAAACTTTTTTTCCTCTATCTAAACTAGGCAAATTTTCCATCAACTTTACGATACGTTTCAAATCTTTCATAAATATTTTTTTTTTTTATGTTCAAGCAAATTTTTTGTTGCCATCGCATCGCAGCAAAAATCTGCTGCGAACAGCAGCAGCTTGCTGCTGTTCGCAACAGATTTATGCGAGCAGTGCAGCAAAAATATTTGTTGCAACCAGCAGCAAGTTGCTGCTGGTTGCAGCAAATTTTTTAATTTATAATTTATAATTTTTATATTTTATTTAATTAATATATTTATAATTTTATATAATTGTATGTTTATTAATTATTAATTTATAAATATAAGTATATATATATATATATATATATATATATATATATATATATATATATATATATATATATATATATATATATATATATAAGTTGAAATTTTTTAAGAGATTCTTTATTTATTTTATAGTAATTATATTTTCTTTATGAATAATATACTCTATTTTTGTGACATCAATATTTTTTTTTAATTTTTACAATGCACTAATTTATAGATAATATATTAATAGAAGTTATGGAATGTTTTTGAGGGTGTATTCAATTTAGAGTTTTAATGACTTTTGTAAACTTTTTAATATGAAAAAGTTTTTAAAAGTATATAAATGTTTGTTCTATGGATATTTATAAACTCTTACAAAGTTTATAAAAGTTTAAAAGATTCTAGGAAAGTTTACAAAAACTCTGCAAAAATCAATTAAAATCCGCCCCTTTAAAAGTATTTAAAAGTTCATGAAAGTCGTGATTGAATACACCCCTCTTAAAGTCGTGATCCATTTTATCATGGGAGACTTACGCTATAATGCTCCTAGCACCCTCGAGAGATAGCGAATTGATTTTAAGAAAAGTGTATGTTACACACGACTTAAATCTTTTCTTGTTCTTTCTTCTCGTTGGGTTTATATTCTAATTATAAAACCATCTTTTTCGTTATTTATTATTTTATATAAATAAATGGTTTCGCATCAATCTTTTGTTGGAATTAATTTTTTAAAAATTAAATTCCATTTTTCATTTATATATATATATATATATATATATATATATATATATATATATATATATATATATATATATATATATATATATATATATATATGCGCGCACACACATGCGTGCGCACACATACACTAGTTTTACACGCACATTGCGCAACCAATTAAGGGCATTCCTATCAATGGTTTATGCATGGATAATGTCAGAGACAATGGTGTGTTGGAGGGGGGGAGAGAGAGAGAGAGAGAGAGAGAGAGAGAGAGAGAGAGAGAGAGAGAGAGAGAGAGAAGAGAAGAGTGAAGATCATCTACAAAAATGGAGTTTTTTCTGTCAAATGGGACCCACTGAAGAGTGAGAACCATTGCATCACACCCGCGTGTAAGGCAAATATTGCGCCCAGCGTGCACACGCCCCCGAGGCGCGCTTGACTTTTTTTTTTCTTCTTTTTATTTTTATTTTTTAAATTCATATTTGTTTTTTTTCCTCTCTTCCCACTTTCTCTTTCCTAATCACAGTTACAAAAACTCCTCAATAACCGTGAAATAACCCCATTGATAAGGATGCTCTAAATAAGTAATTCAAAGTATATCAATGCAAGATTATATATGAGAACGAAGTTCATTATAGTTGGCATCAAAATTAATTTTTAATTTGAACTTTTCTGAAAACAATTATCTAAATACTTATTGTAGTTTGTATGGTATTAGGTAGTAGATACTATTTTTTGTTAGAATTACTCTAAGTTCTTTTTTAATTCGCTTTTTGATATGCTTATCATTGTCTCCGTCTTTATTGCTTGTCCACTTCTTTTTTCTTTTTTTTTTTTGTTGGTAGTGTCTCATGTGCAATTGAGTTACTAGTGCTAGTTTGCAAAAAAAAAAAAAAAAAAAAAAAAAAAAAAAAAAAGCATATTTAGTCTAATTAGTTTTGTTACATCAAAGAACTAGATCATGGAATCTCTAAATTGATTCAGTGGTACAAAGAATTTGGGAGGATAATTGCTTCAATAACACTGAAGTGCTCCTAACATCTCGATAATTGTTGTGCCTTCCGGTGCACATTGTTGAAAATTGTAGGTGGCAATTTTTATTTTTTTTTAAAAGAGAAGTTGATCTAAGGCTGAGATTTATCTGCCTGTTTCATTTGCGGCCTTCTTCACATTAAGCTCAAATGCAATCGCGTCTTAACGTGTGGTCAGTGCGGACACGCCAATAGTATATAAAAAATCACCAATAATGTTAAAAAAAATGCACAACAATGAAATGCACAAATGTGCCACTAAACGCACCACACACCCAAAAAATGCACCATACCTCCCCATACCTAATAGTGCGTTTTCGAACACTATGTGGTGCTTTTATGCATACCTAATGGTGTGTTTTGTGGTGATGTATATCTAATGTTGCTTTTTTTTTTTTGTGCATTGGTGTATTTTTTTGTTGTGTGTTTCCTAATACTATTGGTGCATATTTGCATAACTATTGGTATGTCCAGAACGACCGCACGTTAAGGCGTGACCGCACTGGAACTAATGTATATATATATATATATATATATATATATATATATATATATATATATATATATATATATATATATAAAACAGAGTAATAAAACTCTTTTTATTCAAAATTTGTGTCAATGTAGCATGATCCATAAGAATATAATATTCCCTTATGTATTTGAATTGGTTATAATTGTAATAATGTAAGATACCAGAATGAGTATGATTGAGTATTAAATTCCAATTCCAATTAAAGTGTAAAATTGAAATATTTGAAATAATATTAAAATACTTACGAAAATACAAAGTAATCACATTATCTATTTGTCTTTATTATATTTATTTTTCTTACTTGACAATAATGTTACACTACCAAATGGTATTGCATATATAACTTGTAACAAAGAGGGTTATATAAGATAATCATACTTACATTACCTTAATAATATTATATAACTTGAACTAAACCCAACACCTCCAAACCGTATTCTTTAGAGTATGCACACCCATTGCGTGATTTGCATCGGACCAATGGAAAGATGATTTAGAAAAGAAAAAGAGAGAAAAAGAAAAAAGTTGCTTCTAGAATCAATAATCAATTAACATAGTGAGAAGTGAGCAGTAAAATGTGAATACAAACAAAATTTTATTCATTATTTAAAGAAAATAAAAGCAGACTTTTGTTTTTGCAATTCCACTTCCATAACGGTTTTTTTTTTTTTAATACAACTGACCCTATTACATTGTAGTATCTGTTCATCTATACTTTCATTTGAAGAACAAAGAGTCAATTTCGATATCTCCTCCACTGATGCTCGAACTCATGACCTTTCATTTGAGGGAGGCCACTATATGCCATTTGAGCACAAGGTGCTTGGCCATAACGGTTTTTTTTAAAAATAAAATAAAATTGAAACATATACTCTTGACGGTAGATGCGACCAAGAACTCAAGAGGAGTGAAGAGTCGAAACACAAAATTTATTGTCCAAAAGAGATGACCAAATGGGTGAAACATGATTCTCATATTAAAATATCATGAGTTTGATTCTTGTCAACATATTCTCAGTTAAGTGCGTTGCGTTGTAATTTACTTCTCTTGTTTGGTTTACAAGATATTATATATGAGCGGAGTTTTGCAGAGTTTATCCATGCACACCCTCAAATAGTGATGACTATGAGTTTTCTCTGTCATAAAAAAAAAAAAAAAATCTCAAGTAGAATGGATCACTTGCAATTTCACTATGACACAAGGAAAGAAGGGTAAGTAAAAGAATGATATTAAATGATGTTATTATAGTTCTAGAAAGGTAAACAACTGCAAAAGACAGGTTGAGGAGATGCCAGGTACAACAATCCAACACTCCATAAAAACGTTGTGTTTGAGAGGGAAATTTGAAGAAGAGGATGATGTTGTTTCTTTTAAGTGAAGCAATAAAGAAAGAGAGAGAAAGGAAAGGTCAGCCAACCAAAAAAGAATATTAAAAATTAAAAAGAAAAAAGGTATAAAAGTAGAATATTTTTAGTGATCACTACGTAGTCTTTTTTCTATGATTAGTAATTAGAATGAAATCTATCCTCAAATTCTATGCGATCGAGTTTATGTGATTGACTTTGGGCGATTCGAAATGAGTTTGCCATTGACTTGGTAATTACAAGTTAAAAGTTTAATTTTTAGTAAAAATCATCTATCGGTCTTGTTAGTTTAAGCTGATCAGTATAAACAATTTAGGATGATTTATTTTCATATAATCCTTTAATTCGTCAGCTAAGATCAAAAAGCATTCTTCGTTCAAAACGTGATTTATGAAATTTTTTTGTAAATTAAAGAGAACGTTTATGTGATAGAGAACAAACTAGTCAATTATTTAAATCATATGTTTTTGAATTGAAGGATGTGATCTATATATTATACGCTCAGCATGTCTTTTTGTGTGTGGACCAATTACTTCTTGATGGGCAACACTTTGTCTCAACTAAAAGTCAATACTAATAGTTCGCTTATGCATTTATGTTTTACATATTATATACTCAAACACGCCCCATTAGGGTGACCTTTTGCATAAGTTTGGTTTTGATACCAAATTATTCAATTAAACGAGGTATCGATAAATTTTTTCTTTTTTTTTTTTTTTGTTCAAAACAAACTAATAATATAAACACACTAATTAATATATATATATATATATATATATATATATATATATATATATATATATATATATATATATATATATATATATATGCCCTTATTCACATGAGGACACTAATATATAGAGGACTATGAGGCCACATCATAACCATCCATATCATTACATTAAATGGCTGAGATTAATTTGGAATAGGCAATGAGATCACGGTACATATATATATATATATATATTAAGGGCAAATAAGAGATTTAGGAATTACAATTAAGGTATGATTATAATTAACATATTATCTATCAATTAATGGATGCCAAAAAAAAAACATATTTTGATTAAATGTGTGGTAACATAGGAGGGAATGAAATGTGACACATTGTTTGTTGCTGTAGTTGTAGCATCAAATAATTTAAAGTGGAAAGATACGGAAGACATAGAATATGATGTCCGGTGGCGGTGGGCATTCCTAATGGAATTGTCCGAACCAAAATCTGATAAATATACCCATTGCTCATTCAATGCTGACCCACACTTTTCTCCCTCCACCAAACATCCCTCCATTTTTACTTACAAGTAACATCCTATCATATCCATCATATAAATGGGTTGTTGAATCTCGTTAGGCTGCCACCACCATTTCTGGCTTTCTGCACTGTTCTCACCTCTCTTTAATTTATATATATATATATAGCGCAGCAGATAAAGAAAAGCTTAAAGTAGCAACAAATTAAAAGCTGTGCAAAAGATCAGAGAGAGAGAGATGGGTTAGTTTAATTCTGTGGGTGGAATTTGAGTTTTTGGGTTTATGGTGATGGAAGTTGAATGGCAGGGAAAAGAAGAAGAAAGTGGTAAAGGAGAGTAGAAAAAGCAAGTGAGTCATCAAAGATTCTGAGTCTGGATCCTCGGAAGAATCAGCGCCGCCACCAAAAACCGCCATTGCATCATCAGCTGTTACATGGGAGATTAGGAGAAACGCCGCCGCCGGAAAACGTGGCCGAACATGCAAAATTATTGGAGGAAAATATGGGAGAGAATCAGAATCAGAATCAGAATCAGCGGAGTTGGTCTAGATTGGGAGTTGTTCGGAACGCCGCCGCCGCCGCCGAGGAGATAGTGGAAGTGAGAGGCGGCGGGCACATTGTGCGGTCCACGGGGAGAAAAGACCGTCACAGTAAGGTTTGCACGGCGAAAGGGCCAAGGGACCGGCGCGTTCGCCTCTCCGCTCACACCGCAATTCAATTCTACGACGTACAGGACCGCCTTGGCTACGACCGGCCCAGTAAGGCCGTGGATTGGCTGATGAAGAAGGCCAAGCCCGCCATTGATGAGCTGGCTCAACTTCCCGCCTGGAAACCCATCATCCACCACGACGACAATAATTTGTTAAACACTAGTAGTGTTGTTGCAGGGCCATCTTCTTCTTCGTGTAAAACAGTGGGGGAGAATGAGAATGATGGGCCCAGCTTTTTGCCGCCGACGACTTCCATGGATTCTGACGCCATTGCTGATACATTGATTAAGAGCTTCTTCCCCATCCCTAATTCTAATTCTTCTGCTAATGCTATGCACTTCCAAACCCAAGATTTAAGGCTGTCTTTACAGTCGTTTCAAGATCCTACTATCCTGCTCCACCACGCGCCGCCGGCTAGCCATGGAGAAGCACAACACCTTTTCGCCGCAACTCAGCTGGGGTTCAATGCTTCTCAACATCACCAGAGATTGGCGGTATGGAATGCCGGCATAGACTCCGCCGCCGGCGACGGTGAGAGAGTATCTTCCGGTTCCGGAACAGAGGGATACTTATTCAATTCACCGGCACCGCCGCCGGCGGCGGCGTTGTATGAGCAGGTGGTGGGTGGAGAGAGCCAACCCCAGTTTTTATGTTCACAGAGGGGACCCCTTCAGTCCAGCAACACACCTTGGATTCGTGCTTGGACGGAACCATCGGCGGCGATAGCCATAACCGCCGCCGCTGATCCCACCCAGCACCAAACGCTACCTTTTTATCCGTCGCCGCTATCCTCCGGATTAGACGGATTCTCAGGTTTCCGCATCCCTGCGCGAATCCAAGGTGAAGAAGAAGAGGAGCACGATGGCATTTCCGACAAGCTATCCTCTGCTTCCTCTCACTCTTGCCATTGAGATTAATCCTCACTTTTTGTCTCTCCAAACACTTTGGGTCTTCATCTTTAATTTTAACAGCATTACCTCACATCCACAAATAGATGAAAGACTTGATTTTGATGAAAGGGGAGATACTTCATATCATTTCTGCCGAGTCTAATCCAATGGAGACAACCACAGGAACAACAAATCTGAGCATAGTTTCAGGTTTATGAATTCCCTGTTTGCTATCTATCTGTTTATATCTATCTTTCAATTTCAATTTCTCTAAGTTTGCTAAGCTGTGTTAGAACTGAGCTATGGACGGAGTATGTGTTTATGTTGCCATTCAATTGGCTTACTCTTTGCTTGTTGAATTTCCCGATTTTCGTGTTTCCTTGCTGTGATATATATTGACTCTGTTGAGCATGGTTGTGTTGTGTGACTACTAAAACATACCATTCAGCTTCCATTTCAACGAACAGTAATGTTTTTAGGGTCCTCTTTTCCTTATAAGAAACAATCTTGAAAGCCTCTCTCAGTACTGGGTACTGGGTAGTGAGATATTGATATGAAAAGCAGAAGACATCTATCTTTTCTGATGGGGTTTAGTGTTAGGAATAGGGAAATCTGAGTTGTTATGAATAGAAAGGCGTTGGACCATTGTATCAGTCGCATGTAATAGAACAAAATATATTTCAAGAATTCAAACAAACAAAAAAAAATTGCACAAGTTTGTATCCTCTCTTGCATAATCATCAATAGGTCCTTTTAGTTCTTCAGAATCATAGTACTTAGGTACTAGGACAGCACAGATAAGGATTATTTTATGGCTATTCACAACATAAGTGTTGTAATTAGCCAAACAATTGTTATTGTTTCTTGTTTGTTGCTGTTTTTCCTCTTGCTACAGACACAAGTAAGTAAGTAACCACTCTCTTTGTTAACCATTACCGAATAAACAAAACCAGATGGAACACTGTCGAGACTGAATTGATGCATTCTTTGATTTGTGTTTAGTATAAGGAAGGATGAACTTGCCTGGCTCAAGTATCTGTCTCTTTAGAAATTTGATTCCCGGCATTAGGGCCCGACAGTTTTCTAGCTTTTGCAGAACTCTTAACATTTGCGAGTGGAGATTTCTGTGAAACAAGTAGTTTCAGAGGTCCCAAGTTTGGAGTTTGATTACCTTCCTTCCTCGAATTCACAGGCTTCGCTTGAACCCTAGTTTCCCATGGACGAACAGCTATCCACCGCTCCGTCCAGCTCCATCCCCAGCTATCTTTCCCCAAATCATAATAGGCTTGACCAAAATAGTGACTCGAACTCGCCCTCCACTGGAAATTACAGTAGCCCATCTTATAATTATTTGTCAAAAACAAACTACCATTTTCAAGTCATAGATCATAGATGAGAACAGGTAGGTGTTGTTAAAATAAACTAACTAGCCTGATGAGAAAATGCATAAGCCATAGCCCTCTCCCTTTTAATCGCGGCTTCTTCCCTCTGCTGTATCCTTTGAAGAACTTCCTCCATCGTTTCTGACCCGCCACTCCAGTCCACCTGTTCTACATCGTACGTATATCTATCAATTAGGATGAAACGCCCTTTATGAATATGTCTACAGGCATTGAAAGAGGCTGGAATTAAGTTTGTGTTACCTCGAGTTCATGAAGCTTAGCCTGCAGTTTAAGTTCACTCTGAATTTTCTTCTGCTTCAGCCTCCCTTCAGTGACCATGGAGAGGCGACGAGCCTTCATCTCTGACTGTATTCTGCTCCAGGAATGAATGTGCTTCAGAGTGGCTGATACTTGCTGGTTATAGTAACAACCATCAATCAAAATCCCCCGAAATCTCATTGTCCCTCTTAGACGACGCAGAGCCTTTCTCGCCTGAAAAATGCAGCCGAAATGAGTCATGGAAACTCGATCTTCATAGGCTATGATTCTAAGGTGTGTGTGTTACCATATATCCCCTGAAAGCGGCTTGAATTCGCGTGGCAGCAATGTCTTCATTCAGCTGCTGACCGCGATATCTTCTCCTGTTTTTGATTACTGACTGTAACTTCAAAGGAGGGATATGATCACATTCCAGGAAAAAAAAAAAAAAAAAAAGAAACACAAAATTTCATTGCAAGAATATGATATACATTTCAAGTAATGTTTTAACCTTTGATAGTCTGATCTTCAATCTCTTTAGGTTGATGATATCTCTAAACCATTTTCCAGAACCCATATATATATGCAGCAGACCAAAAACCTAGTCTCCAAAATCACATTAAGGTTTGTATAAAGTTATAGACTTTAAGGTAAGGTTGATCAATGTTTTGCCATATTGCAGTGCAAACAACAAAAACACATTAACACCCCCCCCCCCCACCCACCCACCCACCCACCACCAGCAGAAGCAAGAATGGAGGAAATGTGATACCTGAGGTGACACAAATGCTTTGTTGGGGATGAAAGTAAGTCAACAGAGATGGGGAATTAAAGGGCAAAAGAGAAAATACAGAAAAGGGTGTGAAGAGAGGTGAAGTGTAATCATCATCCCTGAACTGGAAAATGGAACAGATGAAATTGATTGAAGTGTTTAGATCACCTTCCCAAGAAATTGACATTCCAACTACACTACCAATAAAAAGAAAATTAAGAAAAAACAAATAATTTTCGGGGTAGAAAATAGAAATTTTCAAAAAGTTGAAAAAACCTTAAAAAGTGTCTCTATGTTTAGTGGCCTATAAAACACTAAAACTAGAATTAATAAAAATCTTGTGTCTCGAAATGGGTGATCGAGTGGCTCCAAGAGTGACTACCTCTTTGAGGGCGGTGGTGGGGAAGTCAGTCGATTGAGGCGAATGGTGCATGGCACTATCACTCTCGTTATCATCAGGAGGATGGGAAGTTAGACCCCTAGAAGGCTAGGGAGGGGGGGGGGAGGAGGGAGAGTCATCTCATCTAGGACCGAGTTCGAGAGAACAACAATGGAGGACTCGTCCTTATGGTGCGTGGAGCCTGCACGCTTACCTCAAATCTGATAAACCTTGACATCTGAGGCGTTCGAGACACTAGAGCTAAACCCACACATGCAAATGGGGAGATAAGCAGTAGTGGGGGGAAACAATCACGTAATAAAGCAGGTGGACTTGTGCAAGCATGTAAACGACATTGCTAATCTAAGCATGCGACTAAGGGGATATGAGGGTATCAAACAACGTAAGTAAAAGCGGTGTGATTGTAAGTTAGCGGAGTTTACCTGCGCACACCTTCATGTAATGACTGCGGATTTTCCTTGTCATCCAAAAAAAAAAAGATGGTGTGTAAAAATAGAACTATAAGAAATATTTGGAGAATTTCAACTTTTAGTAAATGGTGTGGCAATTGGTAAAAATGCAAAATATACTATTTAGGGGGTATTTAAGTAATCTAGAAAAGACTTGATAATTATAACATGCGACTATGAGTATACGATGCTATCAAAGGATGTAAGTAGAAGTGGTGTGATTGCGAATTAGTAAAGTAATAACTACAAGTGTTTCTCCTCATCCAAAAAAATAAGTGATGTAAAAAAGAACTATAAGAAATATTTGGAGAATTCTAACTATTAGTAAACGGTGTCGTAATTGGCAGAAGATCATATTTACGGGTATCTAGATAATTTAGAAAGGTCCCTAGACTGCTGCTTTTGGGCTTGGGCGGGTATTTAGATAATATAGGAAAAACTTTAGAATGGTCCCTAGACTGCTGCTTTTGGGTTAGGGGTGTTTAAAAGTTTTGGTCCCGGCGGGGCTCGAACCCGCGACCTTCGGCTCATAAGACCAACGCTCTAACCAACTGAGCTACGGGACCTTGATGTTTGTTAAAATCAAATGTATATATTAATTCAAATGATTCCTTGTAATTAGCTGCTTTTCCGCTCAATTTCCATTATATTCGAGTACAGATGCAAACAGATTGAGCCGAATTTGAAACTACGCAAATTTGAGCTCTGAGTTTAATTAAGCATTTAGGTTCGAATTTTGCTAGCCAATTTTTGTAGTACTCAAGTTTTATTTAATTGATTCGAATAGGACCGGCCCTGGACATGTCTGTCCATGGCCTTTGCACAGGGCCCCCAAATCTTGGGGGCCCTCCATATTTAAAAAAAAAAAAAAATTATAGCTACACACTAAATAATAAATTGGGGGCAAAATTATAGGTACACAGTACAGAATTCTCAATTTCCAATATTAAGAATGGTAATTTCCAAATCTCAATTACTCCGTAGCAATTAGCATATATTATTACTATTGTTAATTTATTGCCTAGTATGCCTATACAGCTACGCAGTACACAATTCTCAAACGGCAGACACAACTAGGCAAACAGCTCTATTAATTATTCAATTCTTCTTATCACACAAACTCTAAAGTTGTTCAATTCTCTTGATAGGTAATTAAAATTCTATGATTTCAAAATGATATATTTAAGAATTCTTTTCTTGATTAATTATTTATTCATAGAGTTTCTAAATAAATTTTTATTTTTTCCTTAGAATTTTAATAATTATGTATTCTAAAAAAAATTCATTCAGGGGTCTTAGAAGCGTAAAAAGAAAAGAAGAACTGAACAACTAACTCAATCTCAAAAGGAAACTCCTGGAATTCATTACAAAAAAAACTCAAATAGATGAGCAAAAAGTTGAAATCTTACTTACGATCAAGTATGTTGCAAGAGAGACTGAATGGATTAGCTTTAATCTCCATTGAAAATAAGATTTTGGAAGAAGTTGATATCAAATGTTTGGTGGATGATTTTGCGTCTAAATGTGCATGGCGCATGTCACTTTTTAAATGAAATTTTAGATGTATTTTTTTATACAATATTTATCTTTTGACACAACTTTTTGAACTACTATTATTTATATATAGAAATTATTTGAAAAAGGGGCTCAAATTAATATATTGCACAGGACCCCAACTTTGATTGGAACGGCCCTGGATTCGAATTCATCTCTTATCAGACTCTGTGTATATTTATACACATAAATAATCTGAAAGTGATTCAAAACAGTATGAGTCAACAAATTTTAAACTCAATTTTAAATTTTAAATTTTAAATGTGGCTTCACTCGAGTCAAGTTTTGACTCAACAGTTCGCGAGTAATTCGACTCATTATATTGGAGCACTACATATTACATAATACACATGCACACACACTTGCCAATTTTGACAACTTGACATTGATCTTAAGAGCATTGAAATTTTTTCATATGTGAACACTTTACTTTTTTGGTTGAGAAATAGGAAAAAAAACCAAAGCTACTAATTGTTTGTCACATGAACTAAACTTGCAAATGAAAATTACGTGTAACGATGTTTGTATAGAGGTTTCTGAAAATGGAAAAAATATTTTTGTCACTATCAATATGTCATGAAAATTAATGGTCAATATTGGGTATATTCAATTTCATCTTGCGTGCCAACTATTTTACTTTCCTGCATTGATTTTTTTAGCAATTCAACGAGCTAAACATATCATCACTATCCAAAAATATGCATGGAGTAATTCTCACATTTGCATAATAACTTGCAAATCCTGTGTAACAACTATGTTGAAAAAGGCGTTGACAAAAATCAAACTCGTAATATTCATTTATAAAAAATTACACTCTAATAATCACTCATTTAGGAATTTTTTATTTTGACACTTCGATCACCATTGCCACGTTAACATTTGTCAATTTCTCATCTAAAGACCATATATGAATCTGCCATTCTTTTACCTTTTTTGTTATACTAACCACTAAAACACACACACATCATGTGATGCAACTGTGTTGTACACAAACATACATATCTGCTCTTCATAAACACGCATAATATAAAATTTTCACAATAAACTAAAATAATGGTAAAATTATATAATTAAAATCAATATTAAATTACATGATCTTATACCTATTATGTGAAAATTTATAAAAGATAATATAAATAATTAATAAATGGTGACATGAATTAATAACACTTGCAATAATGATAAATAACCATGTTACTAAACATATTCAGGACAATATTCTCTTTAAAAAATGCAATGCACAATATACAAATCCTTTAGCATCAGGAAAACAAGCATAAATCAAGAATATAACTTACACACATGGGGTGTTTGATAAATAGTTGTTACCTGATTGAGTTAGTGAGCTTAACTAATTAATAGTATTAGTTGATTGTAGAAAAGTGTTTGGTAAATTAACTATTAGTTTATAGTTGATTACAAGCAAAATGAGTTTCTCAAAAAGCTTATTGAAAAACTGCTTTGAGCAACTTATTGAATTTTAGCATTTTGGAGCAATAAGCTATTACAAAAAACTAATTAACCAAACACTGATATTAATTATTTAACAAAGTTAAACAGTTAATAATGGTCAAATAAGCCAAAATCGATTGATAAGTTAACTATATATATGTTACCAAACAGGCCATAGTATTTCTGTGAGATACGTGTATTAATTGTTTTAATATGTCTACTTAAGTGTGTAAACAATATTGAAAACAAAAATTACTTGCACCAAATATTTTTAATTAAATTGTTTATCGTGTTGATGTAATTAAATAAAGGATTACATAACTTTATATTCTTAGTAATTTATGAATTAGTGAACCTCATTACATCAAGTTAATTAGATGACATCACAACCGATAATGTAAGAGTTAATACAAGTAGAATTATCATACAATGGTTGTCAATTTTAAAATGGGTTCTTGTGAAAATGACATATGTGCTATTTGAATAAATAAAATGATGAATAAGATGAAATAAAGATGAAATGAGTGTACAAGATATGCTTTCTTATGTCCAAAAAGAGTTGTGGATAGGTGAGATGTATTTGGTTCTTATGATAATAGAAAAATATTTTAAATATTTGAATAAATCGCGTATTAAAATTATTACTCCGTATTAAAAATCAGCTTGGTTGGTATGAATAGTCGTGCACTCTTGCCCCATAAGAAAGGTTGGGAGTTCGAGCCCCTCGAGCCCCTCTTGTATGGAAAAACCAATCTAGCTAGCACTTTGCTAACGAGGATCCTACAGTTAGGGTCAACTCTAGACACCTCGTAGTCTAACAAAAAAAATGTTATTAAAAATTTAAATTGGATGGATAGATTTAGAATTGATCAAATTTTAAGTGACATTATTTTTAAAAAATTTCGAATAAATTTGAAATATGAAATCAAATACCAATATGATTAAGTTTACATAATACAAATTTTGCCTCGAATTTTGATCGAGTTTAAATTTGAATAGTCTTAATAATGTACACTTTAAATTATGATTTTTTTAGGTGACAAAGAAAAATTAGCATTCACGGTTGAGAGATGTGCATTGAGTAAACTTCACTCCTATTTAATAACTTGCAAATTAAAATATATAAATATTTTTTTTTGAGAAAAAAAGGAGGAGCGATTAACCCGATATGACCCAACTAAAGTACTTAAAGGATGACATCCAACCAGACTGCACTGATCTCCTCGTTTCGAAGGGTCTTATGAATATCTGTAAGCGGTTCTTCTAGCCATCTCAAGCCTCTCTTATTCCCAATAGCAACCCCTACAAGTTTATCTCCACATTTGTTATGCTCCCTATGGACATGCTTGACGATATTTTTCTATATGGGCATTCTACTTTTATTCCGTCAATGGTTCCTATTTAGTTGTTTTAGTTCATGACAATTGCCAATTGCAAAATTAATCTTCAATGTAGCCAAATATGTAGAGCGAAAAAGAAAAAAGAAGAGAATCGTATACATACACTGCACACACATACAATTGAAATCTAATAAAATCTTGGGACTTCAACAGACCTATGGTTGCAGACAAGAGAGTTTTATTTGGTTTTTATTTTTATTTTTAGTTTTTTGAAAGATTTAGAGATAGTTTGTTGAGGTTTGTGTGGGTCCCGAATTGAAAGCCAAATCCATGGGCACAAGAGAATGGAGATTTGATGATCTTCTTGCAAAATCCTTTGAGCCCTTTCACCTCTCCTTTCTCTTTCCTTTTTCAGTTGCCAATTTCATCACTTGGATCTCAACCCCTTTTACTATATGTGGCTATGTGACAATTATATTGAAATGGGGTGTACAACCTAAGCAATGTATTTGGTTCATTATATATGCATCATTTCTGTATTAATATAATATACGAGTCTAAATTAAGACGTAATAAATACGTAGCAACGCTTTTGAGCGAACTTTCTTTGAATGAGGAATAAACCAAACTTGATTGGATTAGTCTCTCTTCGCATAATGTGGATACAAATACAATATGCAAAACAAAAATATTTAATGAGAATTTATCTAAATATAATGTGATACGTATGATTTGTATAGACGGACAATTAACCTATTCTAATCCTTACAAATCTATCATAAACTCTAATCACCTATTTGTCACTATTGATCCAATCACAATATAACCTCAATCATATTTCTAATCTTGATTGCCAATATATATATAAAATCTTGAAAACAGATGTAAAGAAATTGAAGTTGGAGTGAATTTTTCACGACAAAAATAGAAATTTAAAAATTAAGGAAAAGACAAGGGTGTTGATAGAATTTTAATTCAAATGTGTTGTTATGTATGTCTTATTTTACATGATCATCTTAATATACACTACTACATGTAAAAATCATTATATTTATACGAGTCAATTTTAATAGAGGACAAAACAATGTACTATTACTTCAAAGAACCATAACCATTTTAAAATAATTGTAAAAATTGTAATGTACTGTTAGATCCATGAAATAAGGGATGGGAAAAAAATTTATAGTCTCGTGAATTTGAGTTTGTCTTGATTATCTTGAGTATGTCCAAATTAATTACATGAAATGTGGTATTTTTGAGAAATGTTTTCCACCAAATGAGTTTAAAATATTGAGAAAGCTACCCAAATTTGCTAAACATGTAGTGATGGGGTTACTTTCATTGCTTAAACAAATGTTTGTAACTAGACAATCCACATATGAGCATGTAGGTGGAGATGACATTCTAACCATCAACCTATTTAAAAGAAGATTTGTCATGTAGCTAGTTTCAACCAATTTCTTGTGACCACCCAAACAATCATGCATAGCAAGGCTAAGAGAAGATGCCTAAAAATATTTGTGAAATTAGTTTCAAAACCAATTCTAGCATCGCTAGTTTAGGTTCCACATTTGAAAATGCAATATAGCCAAATCAATTACTCCGTAGTCTTCTTTTGTTTAAAATAGTGTGAATATTAGTCTCGGTGTGAGATTTTAATTGACAAGTAAAACTGCGATTAATTTGTTAAACATATAATATATAGACATAAATATGCAATTCAATTATTGATTTAGATTTTTAATTGAGACAAAACACATAATTCAATTTGGTATAAGAACCAAACCTAAACCATTTTTAAAAAATATTGGTGTTTACTATATATATATATATATATATATATATATATATATATATATATATATATATATATATATATATATATATATGTTACAGAACACACCATTCTACGTACTAAAATGCACCAGAGGACCGATAAAACACACCATTCCACACAATATACCAAATGCGTCTATTCACTTAAAATTCATCAATATACTTAATAAAACACATCATTCTAGGTATTAAAATGTACCACAACGTGCCTCATGTCAGATTATAAGCATACACTATTTACACATATTTGAAAACATGTGCTAGTTTAAAAAAAAAAAAAAACATGTGCTAAAATATGCACCATTATACGTATTAAAATGCACCACACTTATTATAAACCCGTGTTAAAATACACACCATTCAATTAAAATGCACCAGACGACGTATTAAAACACACCATTCCACAACACAGTTACACATCATCCTGCGTATGAAAATGCACCAACGGATAGATTAAAACACATCATTCCACAACACAGTTAATGCACCAACATACGTAATAAAACGCACCACAGCATGTATTCAAACGCACCACACTATGTACTAAAGTGCACCATTCCAATTCACGTAATATAAATATTAAAATTACCATAATAACCCCACTTAAACATACGCGAATTTCAATAAGATTAATGAAATTGGACGGTGCAGATTAGGCCGCATGACCGCATCGGAGCTCGCCGTCACTTTTGAACCAAAATCTATATATATTTATGTTGTGGTTCCCATTTTATTATTTTATAACATCCTTTATGAACATATTTCCAATGACACAAAGATATTAGTCATGGCAAATGCAGTAAAGTTAATTGATATTGACACACAAACTGTGGGCTGGAGTTGTAAAGTTCGTGTCATTAAGAAAAACGAACCAAAAAACGCTATTGAACACCTGGAAAAGAGTATATTTATGCCAAAAGAGATATAATTTTATTAGTTATATGTCTTTATTTTCTACAATAAAAATTATCCATTATCAAAAAATTTAAAAAGAGATATAATTTCATTAGTTATATATTCTTTATTTTCTACAATGCAAAGATTCATTACCTTCACATTCATTAATAATTATATTCATTACATTATTCATTGTCTTCTTTTTACATTATTTTGTAATAAAATACTCCGTATCAAAGTTATAATACAAAATAATGTTTTATATTTATTTACCAAGTATTCTATTAATAACATAGAAAAAAATTTTAAAAAATAATTTGAAGCAAATCATATTAATTACTTGAGGAGTATTTGTTGACAAAAGAAGACATTCAAATGATCCAATAAATTGAAGCGGTAAACTACCCCGTAATATTATAATCTTCTCATATATTATCTTGCATTCATATACTTTGAATTACTAATTTAAATAAACAAATTCAACATTCAATTTCATATGCATGAACATTTATATATTGATATACTTTGAAGTATTTATTTAAAAATAAACATTATACATTATCCTATTCGCGCATTGCGCGTGAAAAAAACTAGTTTCAATAATATACTCTAACATTTTCGTAGTATATATTTATCAGTTTTGTCAACTCTGATTAGAATAGGGTTCGAACCTGAGACCTTTCTTATAGAAATTATTGGGTAAGTTAAAAGTTAACAGAATATTCCTTTATTAAAGTTTATACTAACGGAATGTAGGGTTATTTAAGGGAAGAAAATAATATAATAGAGGGTAAAGAAGGAAAATTATAAAAACTTACTAAAATCAAAAACTTACTAAAAATTACTAGTAACAGAGCCCTAACTTTGATTAGAATGAGGTTCGAATCTAAGACTTTTCTTATATAAATTATTGGGTAAGTTAAAAGTTAACGAAATATTCTTTTATTAAAGTTTATATATTCTTTTATTAAAGTTTATACTAATGGAATGTGAGGTTATTTAAGGGAAGAAAATAATATAATAGAAGGTAAAGAAGGAAAATTTTTAAAAAAAAATTACTAAAATCAAAATAATATGAACCATTCGTTTAAGTAAAAATTACTACTAACATTTTTTTTTTCTACCCGTTAGAGCCCTAACTTTATTGACTCTTATTAAGATTGTAGATGTAGATATATAATAATCGTTCATCTTGAAAGCTTTCAAAACTAGAGATATTACTATAATAGTATTTAGTTAAAATGACATTTTTTTCCCCTGAGTTATATGCATATAGCAGTTTTTCCCCCAAGTTATTCATGTATCTACATTTGCCTCTTCAGTTATGTTAAAAGTGATGGTTTTTTACCATGTGATGTTAAATTGACATTTTTGCCCTTAAAAATAACTATTTCATTTATTTTTTTTTCTCCAACAAATTAATGCTTATATGTATGAAAGACCACAGTTCGGTTCGAACCTAATCTAACACTTTAGCAATTGAACCTAAACAACAGGGACGATTCTGGTTACGATTCAAAACTGGAAAAAATAAAATAAAATAATTGTTGAATTTAGACTATTTTAAAAATAAGAAATAGAATTTACATAAATAAATAAATTTTGAATTGGTGGTTCAAAATTGAAATTGGAAACGAACTGAACCGATTTTATCATTTACCAATAATAGTGTTTGAACATTTTCTCTATATATATATGACTGTTGTTCCGTTCCGGTTCACGGTTCAACAATTATTTTATTCTATTTTATTTTTTCCCGATTTTGAATCGTAACCAGAACCGTCCATACTATTTTGATGTGATTGCTACAGTGTCCGGTTAGGTTCGAACCGAATCGTGATCATCCATACATATAAGCAATAATTGGTTGGAAAAGAAAAATAAATGAAATAGTTATTTTCTAAGGGTAAAAATGTCAATTTAACATCACATGGAGGAAAACCGCCACTTTCAACATAACTGAGGAGACAAATGTTGATACATGAATAACTCAGGGGGAAAACTACTATATGCATATAACTCAGGAGAAAATGAGTTATTTTCCCTAATATTTAATAGCGTTAATTAAGGCCAAATCTATATTCTTAATTAATATTAAATAAGCCATAAATATTTTTTATGTCACAGATTGGTTTATTTGGACAAGCATTTATGATACGGGTAATATTACATTCACTTCAACAAAATATTTTATCATTTTTTATTAAAAAAAAAACCCCAGTTATTTAAAAATTGACCTGATTTTATTACGAGTTAATGAAGTGTCAATACTAAATAAATTAATTTTGGTATCCTTATTATTATCCTTATTTTTATTAAACATTATTGTTATTGTTGTTATTGCAACGACTGTCAAATACTCAAATTGCTTAAACATATCCAACAAATGTTATTATTCAAAAAAAAAAAAAAGAAATTACACACAAAATCACTGAACATGAGAGTATTTTAAATTAAAAATAATCATTAGAAAAAATATTAATGACTAAATCTTATCAAATTAATAATTTAAAACTAAATATAAAAATTCTAAATATAAAATTACACCTCAATCGAATGATGAAAAATTGAATTAATTCAAACCCACAATTTGTTGCCAATACTAAAAAATGTTATAAAGAAATCCGAAATAAATAAATAGAGAAAATTTATTTCTACGTACCACCCTCTTAAAATGGCACAAAACGATCGATAGGAAGTGCATTTATTTAATTTATTGTCCAAAATGGATAATTGAGTTAGTGGAGTATAATTTTTGTATCAAAATGTCATGAGTCTAATCAGGGCCGGTTTTTTATTTGCGTGGCCCTGTGTTGGTAAATAAGTGAGGCCCTATCAAAGTATAAATAAACTGCGAATTGAAGAAAAATTGCAAAGAGAAAAATGTAAAAACCTAATTTTGGGCCAATATAATCACAATTACATACACTAACTACTAGGCCAAGGCTGAACTAGGGGCCCCCAAAATTTTGGGGTCCTGTGCTGTTGCCCATCTTGCACGCCCTAAAATCCAGCCCTGAGTCTAATTCTTGACAACACGTTCTCAATTAAACTTGTCACATATTATCATTTACAGACTATTATAACATACGCGCTACGAGTGAGGTTTAGCCACAGACAACATTTTGGTAACAAAATCACACCTAGATTATTATCAGCTTAAAAAATATTTTTTTTTATTAAATTCTATAATATCTGTCTGTCTCTTAGACAAGTATAACGGCTGGATTTGTGAAAAATTTGAAACTGATTTTTCATAATTGAATGATTAATTAGTGTGAATTTGCTGAACTTTATAAGTAAATGATTAATATATTTATTTTGTCTATTTTAGAAACTAAAAATATAATTAACTTTTAATTTAATTCGATTTAGAATCCAATATACTAAATCAATTAAGTAATGCACACATGTATATATATGTAAACATCAGTATAATCTCAAAAACATGTATGAGGCTATGTTATGTGAGATTACTCTCAAATATTGTATTTTTTTTTATTAAAAAGTATTAGTGGAAATGTAATACTGATTAACAAATAAAAAATATTATATTTTCGTTAAAAATATATATTACTCGTTTCAAGTAATTAAATAGTTTCACACAAATCAAACCGCAGTATACTTACTATAATAATATTTATCAGTCTTAAATGTTAATTAAAGTCAAATATGTATTCTTACCAATGAAATGTTATATATTAATATTTATCTTTTGGAATCTTATTTAATGTTTTGATTAAAGTTAATACATTTATAGTAACTCTCCTATATAAGCCATAAATATTCCTAAGTCACGGATTGATTTGTTTGAACAAGCATTTGTGATATAATTAATTGCATATAAAAAAAATGTTTTAATCTTGCCCACAATCTTAAAAGATGTTTTAATTCTTGTGAGAAAATATTACTCCTAAAATTACTCAATCTTGTTATACTTTTAAAAAATGACATTGTTACCACAAAATTTTATGTGAGATAAATATTAAATATAGGGATAAAGGTCAAATAATACTTCATGAAAGTGCATTTAAACACTCAAACTGAAAAAAAAAATATTTTTTTTTTGAGAACAAAAAAAAAATATTATTAGACACCGAAAAATAGAAAAAAGTGGAATTAGCCAAATTTGACATGTTATTACAGGTAACTTTCAAGTTAAAGGTGTTGAAATGCCATACCAATATGTTTTACTGACTTGAATGCCTAACAATAATAACAACAATAATAATAATAATAATAATAATAATAATAATAATAATAATAATAATTATTATTATTATTATTATTATTATTATTATTATTATAAAAATAAAATATAAAAAATTTAAAAAGATTATATTTAAATTTTTAAAAAAATATATTAATTTTTAATAATAATAATAATAATAATAATAATAATAATAATAATAATAATAATAATAATAATAATAATAATAATAATAATAATAATAATAATGTGAATTAGACATCTAAGTTAGCAAAACATATTGATGTGACATTCCAGTCACATTTAATATGAAAGTTACCTGCAATAACAGGTCAAATTGTGCTAATTGCACTTTTTTATAAGTTCAAATGTCTAATTGGAGTTTTTTCTAGTTCAAAGGCTTAATTGCACTTTCATGAATAGTTCAAGGGCTTATTTGACCATTATCCCTGAAATGTATAATACTTTTACATTATATTAACCAAAGGTCTCGGCCAAGCACTTTGAGCTTAGTTGACACCTATGCGGCTTTCTTTGAAGAAAGTATATTAAACATATACTATCTTGTAATGCAGCTACTCTTAAAAAATCAATGAGAAAACATGGAGCAAGTAGTTGCTTCCCCAAACTTAGGTGTATTTTTTATTTATTAGATTTTTTTATAATTATAATATATTTATAGAGATAGTTTAAGAAGTGTTAATTCATTCCAAAGTAAGACACATTATATGCTAACTTAACAATTTGATTGGTTCTTACTTAATAGTTTTATAAAATTAGACCCATCATAAATCTGGTATGAATATACAACATAAGAGGTATGTAATAATATTAATATTACTCGAGGCCTTAGGCCTAAAAGTGTAGGTACAATGGCGCCCAAGTAATAAGGTAAGACTAGTATATATAGGAATCGAACCTAAGTCAATATGATGGAAGTGTGAGCATGGCACTACCAAGCTAGGAGTGCTATAGTGAATCAAGTGATGATGTCCAAATGAGTGACAGAGACATGATGTCTCTTTTATAGGGGAGTAGTTCTACATGTATTCATAATTTGTACTCTAATTTTATGACACGCTTTGATTGCTCAATTTAATAAGGGGTCATGATGTTTATCCATTTATTTTTTTCCTCCAATCAAATTTGAACACAAGTGAAAGTAAAAATTAATAATAAGATTTTGAGAGTACATCAAGTATTTTTCTTTATAGGGTCGGGACTCCCTTTACTTGTTGTCAAGTGTGTGTCCTTGGTTGCTCTCCCTCCTTGACTATACATGTGTATATAATTATATATTCAACCTCACTACTTGTCACATCCCCTTGTTCCGTGCCAATAATAACTATGACCTATTGCCTTTAATAACCCAAGAAGTAAAGTAGCCTAGTTAGGTGCTATCGAGTCATTCTACAGACTATGCTCTACATAACTCACGAAATAAAAATTATATTATTTGTGTACTGAAAGTATATTATTTTATATTAAACGTAATAAATTAATTATAATAAATGTTTTATCTTAACATTTATTAAAAATATTTTCTAAATTTGGAGCTACACTATTGTAATGGAGTTAATGTGTGAACCAACTCTGTTGAGAAATGTTGATCCAAATAATATCTGATTGAAGATTTGAAGGTAAGCTAGATTAGTCTTATACCACAAAATATGAATACTAAGTCTATTCTTATCTTTGTATAAGTTTATCTCCCTTTTAAAAGTTGGTCTTTTTCTCAAAAAAAAAAAAAAAAAAAAAAGTTGGTCTTAAATTCACATTATCAGATTTAAAATTCCTTCACTATTTTCTCTACATCCTTACAATACTCTCTCACATTACATCACAACAAAATAAATAAAAAATAAAAAAAATCAATAAAAATAGAAGTACCAAAGGCTGTCACAACCTTTTGTCAGGTTTGCAAACTTGTTGTAGTAGTAAGTTTGCAAACCAAGTAATCATTTTAAAAAAAAAATTAGCATGTCATGTCATCTTGCCAATGCAATACTTGTTAGGAACTTAGGATGAGAACTGCCTAAGAGCAACACCATCAATGATTTTTTTTAGAATTTTTTATAGGGTCAATGTTGAGGTGAAGGAAAAATAGAAATGAGAGAGAAAGTTGAGGAGCTTCTGCAAGTATAAGTTTTTTGTGGGTCCACTAAAAAAATAAAAAATGAACCAAGTAGATTCTAATGCGCATTGTGCATATAAGTGCGCCCAGCCGAGCGCGTGCACTCCACGCGTCCGCTGGGTGCGTAAACCGACATTTTTCTCTTCTTTTGCTGACATAATTGTTATCCGTTTTTTTTTTTTTTTCATTTTCTACTTTTTTTCTCTTTATCCTCTCTTCGTTTGACCTGGTAAAAACCAAGAAAAAACTTTATCTATTGAGGTTGTTCTAAGGAGATGCAACAAACAAACAAGCAAATAGAATTATTTATCTTGTTGTCAAATCAACGTTTAATCATGAATTTTTATTGGCAACCTTACTTCATTCATGGTCCTTAGAGCAAATTCATGTGGTTTAAGATATAGGTCTTATTTGGTAAATAATCAGTCTATCAGCCAATTTTGGCTTATATGATCACTATTAGTTGTTTGGTTAATAAGCTTTTTGTAACTCCAAAATACTAAAATTCAAAAGGCTACTCTAAGCAGCCTTTTCAATTAGATTTTTGATAAATGAAATTATATCAAACAGTTATCAGCTACTTTCTACAATCAGCTAATGTTATCAACTAATCATACCTTCTAATCTAATCATCTAACAACCATTTACCAAACAGGGCCGTAGACAAATATTTCAAAATTGAGAAATCTTGATTATATAAAAAGAAAAAAAAATAAAAGAAGAAATGTTTCAAACCCACAATTTGTGCCCAAGACTACCAAAAAGTTGGACAAAATTCCAAAATAAATAAATGGAGAAAAATAAGTTTCTACCAGCCTCCTAAAATGGCACAAAACAGCAGGGAAAACAAGAAAGCAGGCAGCAAAATCACACACACATAGATTATCATCACCTCTTCCTTAGGAACCCCAAAAAAACCATATATCAAGAAAAAGAGAGAGAAAGGGAGAGAGTAGAGAGAGGAAGAAACGACAGGAGAGTCGGTCTAGTGAAGGGAGAAAGGGAAGAGTGGAGCGAGGATTCAGGAGAGAAATTCATGGGAGAAAAATGAGGGAAAGACAGCATTTACGTAGGTTGCTTTAGATTTTCATTGAAAGCTTTGAATTTTGAACAATATATTTTTATTAAATTCTATGCTATCTCTGTCTGTTTTTTTCTCTTTTTATTTTCAGTCTTTCCACATTTTACTGATCTCTCAGACAAGTATATCTGCTGGGTTTGAGAAAAATCCGAAACTGTCAGATTCTCTCTCCCTCTTTCTCTCTCCCTCTCTCTATCTCTCTCACAACTTATAGCTTTATAAATCTGTATGCAGAAGCATTCTTTGAGCATAAATGTATCAGAAAGTTTCAATCTTGGCTGAATTATTATGAGGGTGTTTCTCATTTCATGAGTTTCTGGTATTGATGGATTCCATCATACCCAGATTTTGAGCAATCATTTGCAGATGGTAAATTGGGTATTTGGGTTTTTTTTTTCTTTGATTTTGGCTTTTATTGATTCGGCATAAAAGAAATTTCCTTCTCCATTTGGTGTTCTTTCTTTTAAACATTCTCCTTTTGTGTGGCTTTCTCAATATTCTGTGTTTCTTGAACAGTATAAGGGTGTGATGTGGTGGATGGATTTTGTGTCTATATGTAGTCTCCATTTTGGTTTGTTTCACTGAAAATCTTGTGATTGTGTTGAAATTTTATGGCAATGGCTCAAGAAGAGCATGCCCAAAAGTATAGCAATAGTAATAGTGGTGGTGGTGGGCATGGCAGTAGATCTTCCAAGAAGATGAAGCCAAAAAAAGTCCCACAGAGAGGGCTAGGTGTTGCTCAGCTTGAAAAGATCAGATTAGAAGAGCAGCATAGAAAAGATGCAGCTTTACTAGCAGCCAGTGTTTTGCCTCCCACTTTTAGGCCTCACCTTTCTTCGTCTTCTTCAATGGCTTTGCCATCACCATCACCCACTGATCTAGCTCCACCGAATTCCGCCTTTATTAGGCCACTCCAATCCCCTTGTGCTTCAAAGATTGATGCTTTCCAGCCTTACTCCAATGTGTCGTTTTCAAAGCCTTTGAATGTGGGAGGTGTCGATAGGAGTTGGCCAAGTATGATTGTTCCCGGGAATCATAATTGGCCTAAATTGTCTAATGGAGAATACAATCTTAAAGTAGAGAACCAGAGGTTTGATCACCATGGTGTCGGGTTTCAGCCGAACTTAAATTTGCCCGTTGAATCACAGACCCCGGTTTTGCCTCTCCCCTGTGTATTGCAAAGATCACAACAATGCCAACGCCCTTCCTCTTCATCAATGGTTAGCCGACTAAACTCAGTACTGTGTAGTTTCTTTATGTATGCGTTGTAGTTGTGAAGGCTAAATGGTTTTCTGGAAAATTTGCAGGTGAACGTCTCAACAGGGATTTCATCATCATCTGCTCTGAATTATCAGATGGAGCCCCCTTCAAACCAAAATTATTGTGGCAACAATTATACACCCCTGTGGCCGGAGGAAGTGAAGGTAAATTCTGTTGCTTGCCTTCGTTTCTTGGTGTATTACATTTTCGTGAATATTACTTGCCTTGTTAAAAGTGAAGTCTGCCAATTACCCGTTTTGTGAAGACAGGAATATAGTTTACTAGGACAGCACTCAGCACATATGTTTTCTTTAGTACAGTTTTGTATTTCTAGTTTATTTTTATAAGAGAGGCACATAGATGACATATTGGGCGATATATTCCAATAATTTGTGCTTCGGCATCAGAATTCCTTTTTCAAAAAAGGGAACGAAAAGAGTTTGTATATTATACCATTGGTAAATATTGCAGAGGCCTTTGCTGAAACTTTTTGTTTGAAAGCTATTTTCTTGATATAATGCAGCAGATGGTTGGCATTAAGAGGCCATATCCCTTCTCCCCCGAGTATCCACCGCTGCCTGCATTTCGTTGCAAATTTCCTCCGGGCTATATGCCTTCTGTTTCTAAAACAAACGAGTCTGCTTCCAGCAGCACTGGTTGCACGTTTAATGTAGAACCGTCCAATCTTCCAACAAGGTATGATTTCCAACCCTGAATTTCATGAGGCCTTTACTGTTGAATGCCCCTTTGGTAAGAGTTCTTTTTTGCATCTTTATCAGAGAAGGTCCGTCAAACTCAGATTCTATGTCTGAGTCCAACCCACGGAGACTTACCAGGGAGAATGAAGGTTTCGGTGGAGATTTTCTCACACTGGCCCCTCCAGCAGCAGCTTCTTCACTGCATTTAGATCCAAGATACCATCGTTCATTTGGCAATTCAACCCATCTTCATCTCGAAACATCTAATCAGGTGAACATCTAGAACTTTGGATTCAAGATACCATCATTGTTGATTTCCTCGAGTTCTGGTTGGGATTTCAGACTAACTACTGCTCCTTTCAAATCTATAGGGAGGTAGCGAAGAGCTCGTTCAACGCTCAGGACTAAACCGATCAGATCAACCACTCGTCTACACCTTTTTTCCATCAGCTAACTTACATACCGGGCACAAAGCTACCCCTAAAAGCAGCTACAAGGGTGAAGCAAGCGGAGGCGTCGATCTAAACCTGAAGTTATAGCAACTGGCTCATCATCTCTTGTGCTGTTCTTGCCTGCCAGCGCTATATTCATCGTTGCCAACTGAATATATAGCAACTGGCTTATGGTGTTTCTAGTCATCCTTTTATGCAGTAGATAAATGTTGTGTTCACAGAAAGTGAGCACAAAATGACAGCAAGATCTGATCTTTGCCATATGAGCATTGTGCTGTGTGTATATTTTGGTTGAGAGACTTATTTTTGCTGTTTCCTTCTTCTGGGACTCTCTCTGTCCTCAAGCTGTTGTGCTATTTAGATGCTTAAGATTATCCATTTTACAGAACAGCTTTGTTCATCAAGTTTGAGCTAAATATCTTGCTTTGTTTGAATAAGCAAGACTGAGTTGAACATTAATGAGTTTGTGTATACTATTTTATCATCCCATTTCATCTGTCATTTTATTCCATGGGTATTTAACCGCTAGTGTTTATATCTCTTATAGTCTTTGACATAAAGTATTGGATAATATTCTGCAATAATAATGAAGGGTTCCAAACTTTTTTTTTTTTTTAGGAAAAGGGTTCCAAACTTTTAGAAACTTGGACACGAATGACCTAATTGTGTGCTTATATTTCTGGTAATCCTGATATAAAGTATTAGATAATACTCTATAATAATAATGAAGGGTTCCAAACTTTTAGAAGTTTGGACCCGAACAACCAAATAATAACAATGAAAGGTTTCGAAAACTTAAATTCGGATGACCATTTGGATTGTTTTTATCTCTAGTAGTCCTGACATAAAGTATTAGATAATACTCTGTAATAACAATGAAGGGTTCTAAACTTCCAAAAACTTGGACCGAACCGATCCAATAACAACAATGAAGGGTTTCGAGAACTTAGACCTAGATGACCTTTGGATTATTTATATATCTAGTAGTCTTGACATAAAGTATTAGATAATACTTTGTAATAACAATGAAAGGTTCCAAACTTTCAAAAACTTTGACCCGAACAGCCTAATAATAACAATGAAGAGTTTCGAGAGCTTAGACCTAGATGAGTTTTGGATTATTTATATATCTAGTAGTCCTGCCTTTGGATTATTTATACTTTTGGTAGTCTTGACATAAAATATTAGATAATATCCTATAATAACAATGAAGAGTTTCAAAATTTTCAGAAGGTTAGACCCAAATGACTTAATAATTGAAGGGTTTTGAGAGCTTAGACTTGTATGAACTTAGGATTGCAGAACAAGCGAAAGTGATTCATCCTAAGGACCCCCTGCATGGAGCAAGAAAAATGAGACAACATAGAAATGAAAATGTTGTGAAAACATAGAAACACAAAGAATGTCTGCAAGCATGAGCAAACAGATTTCATATGGAGCAAGAAACCTTAGCCATCAATGGTTCTGAGACAATTCATAGAAACTAATGTGCAGACTTACTCAATACACACATACATGGCTGTAATAAAAGACTGGACCTATGACCAACCAAATACATAATTGAGCACGTAAACAAGCGCGATGGAAAAGGGGTAGAGCAAAAATGCTATGAAGGCAGTCCAGAGTGGGAATGTATAGCGGATGCTCCCAAAGGCGCCCATGACAATGCAGACTATAAGAATGACCAGCGCTTCTGATGAGAAGTCCCACGTTAATCCTCTGGCATAAATGAGAGCAAGGAACACTGGCAGGCAAAGGACATTGTTCGTAGTCACTTGTCTATATAACTACAACGAAAGAAAGAAGATTTTAAATCATACGAGTGGCCGAGGGGGTTGACAAGTCATTAACGACATATATAACAGAAGAAACGTAAGGAAGCACAGACCTCAGAGAACGTCAGCGATACAGTGTCTAGCTTTTTCCTTCTAGCAATGATGGTTGCCCACAGAGCCTTACTTGAGTTAGTTGCCAATGGCAGCGCAATGAATGAGATGAAGAAAGTTGGGATATTTGTGGCACAAGAGAAACTTTTTATGGCATCTACCAGGGGATTGGCAAAAGCAGCAGCAATGGCAGTCCCTAGAAGCGAGAATAATGCAGCCTTAATCTTCTTGATTCCCTTATCATCATCATTCTTATTCCAAGCACCTCTTAGTAAATGATGGTCTCTTCTTGTTTGCTGCAAATGCAATTTCATATTATTGCAATCTTCATTATGACAAAACCAACCACCTAGTGAAAGTGATTAGGACAAGACAAACCTCATGGACATCATTAAGATGCTTAAGTGTTCCAGGGACAGTACTTCTGGAACCTTGAACCTCATCAAGCCATTTATCAACTCCAGCAACAAACTCATCAAACTCAATTTCCTGATTATTAGATGTATCAAAATCCTTCATCAGTTTCTCTGTAGCCTCATTTTCATCTAGGTTAGTTTCATTGACAGAGACTCCCAGGAGGTAGGCTTTTAATTCAGAATGCGAGAGTTTTCCATCCCCATTACAATCAATTGTATTAAAAATCCTGGCATCAAGTCAATAACATCACTCCAGAAAGTTTGTGTCTTTTTTTTCCATAATTTGGGAATGGTGGGGTGGGGTAGGGAATGCAGAGAATGCATTATAAACTTACTCTCTCAATACTACAAAATTAGGGGCCCCCTGATCCGTGAAAAGCATCCCTAATGCATGCATTCTTACATGCTTCAGAAATCCAGATATAAAACATTTCCGCTTTGAATAATCAATTCTTCTTGCTTGTATCCTAGGCTGAAAGACCTGAAATATCAAGTTAAGGAGAAGGCCAAAGGAATATTTTGGTACCAAAGTGGAGGGAAAACAGAATACAGATTCTAGCTTGAAGAAGTAATACTCAGTCTGTCAGTCATAGGGAAATTTGATTTTTTTTTTTTTTTAAATTCATATTAGAGTATAGATGGAATGAGAAATCACACTGTTATCCTTAGTGCAGAAGCAACTTCACTTCATAGAATTCTGAATACAAGGCATTATTTTGCTCGTCAACAGACACAAATATACACATGTCAACTAAATAAATAGATTAGTTTGAGCCTCAAAATTATATACACATGTATGTATACACATTCTCAAATATTTTCAGTTTGGTCCATACGAATGCAATGCAGAAAATTTAACCACATGACATGGACATGGCTGCCAATTAAATTACCTGAAAAACATAATAGCCAATCAGAAGCGAAAGTGATAGTATGAGAGCACTCAAGACAGCCAAATGTCTCCCTGAGGAAGAATGGAGTATCTGCGGCAATTGCACAACCACAAAAGGGATCACAGAGACAGCCATGATTCTTGCAGCATACCTAGTCCATACATCAGTAGTAACACCAGACCCTATAAAGAAGATAGGACCAAATTTATTTAAGGTCACCTATAAATGCCAACAATTGACACCACAGTGCACCTAAAACAATATGTATGCCGCCAATTACTATGTAGTGTGATGGCACCTTTGTTACCCTTCCAAATGGGTAGTTATAGGATTGAACCCGGTGGTGGGGGCATTGTTCCTTTGGGTTGAGAAAGATTAAGTATAGAAATTAGAATAGATACTACCTTTATCAAGAATCATGAGTGTTCCAAAAAAAAAAAAAAAAAAAAAAAAAAAAAAAACAATATGTATGCCCACAAGTGCAGAAGTAGAAACTAAGAGACACACCAGTGAAGCTGAATCCTTTAGTGTCTTTCAAGTCTACAGCAACAGAGTTTTGTATGTCACACTTGCCAACAACAACACAGGTTCCCCATATCACTGTGAGAAGCATCACAGTAGACCCAGCTTGCAACCCCATTCCAACAGACACCCGGCTCTGAGCTGAGGCAACACTTTCCGATAATCCAGATACTGAAACAACAGGAGGAGGGCAAGGGTGAGAAAATAATCACTCAAAAATATAGCTTAAAGCACTGGAAAAATATGAACCTAATTGAAATTGAAAAACCTAATTCATGATAGTAAAAGTGAACTTCTTCAATTTATCGTTGTATTTAACATTTTAACACAATCTGATTTCGCATCTAAGTTTTCTTACACTTCCGCAACTGAAATTCATTATATCAAGAAGCAACAAGTGAAATCCTGAAAACACAAAATCTATGCATTAATCTTATATTGTTTATCACAAAAACATTGTTTGATTTTATTATTCTGTAAATCTTCAATGCTACATAATGTGAAACCTGGCGGGCCGGGCGGAGTGGGCGTGCAACTCGAAATGGGAAGGCGCCATTGTTCTCCTCAAAGCGCAGAAGAGGAAGGCGGCTTCCAAACTTTTTCATAATTGCGCAAGGCTTAAATTTGTATGAAAACTTTTTGTTTGATAAAAAAACATTTTTGAATGAGTTTTGAGAAGTTTGATAAAAACGTTTTCAAAATTAAAAATTGAGATCGAGTTTTTGTACAACACAACAATATATATATTGTATTTAACACCAGAAAGTCAAAGTATTTAAATAGTAGTTCCATCTAGTTCTAATGTAAATAAATAAATCAAATTTAAATTTTCATTTTCTTTCAAATATTTATTAACTAACTTATAAGATCCAATGCAAATTACGGAGGTGTTTAGACAATGATCATGCTTAATAGCATAGTTAGCTTAGTAAATTTTGATTTATTTGTCTATTATTAGCTATTTGACTTGGTTAAACATCGAATTAGTCTTTTCGATCAGCTGTTTGTAATCAGTTGATCAGTTTATTAACAACTTATTGCTCCGAAACACTAAAATTCAAAAAGATGCTCAAAACAATTTTTCGACTAACTTTTTGAGAAAGTAATTTGCATATAATCAGCTATTAGCTAACATCTAATTTACAAAACATTTTTCTACAATCATCTAATATTATCAACTAGTCAAACTCATTAATCCAATTAGCTAACCGCTATTTATGAAACACCCAATAACTTATCAGTCAAACTTTGGCTTGTTTGGTCAACTTTAAATGTTTGACTTGGTTAAGTTGTTAAAATGAATATTTGGTAAATAACTTTTTGCCCTAGCTTATTGATGTCAATAACTTGATAATAAAAAAATTGTGTGAGACCGTTTCACCATTAGACGGGTCGGGTCAAAATGTAAATGTAATACTTATATGCGCAGATTTTATACTTATATGCTCAAATATAATACTAATTAGGAATAAAATTTTTGTTACTTATAAAGGTAAATATAATACTTTTAAGGAAAAATACAATACTTTTACATTTCGATTTAAAAGTATTATATTTTTTCTTATAAGTAATGAACACTTCTCAATATTACTTATTATGAAAAATATATTACTTTTTCTATTATAAGTTGACGGTAATAATGTTACCAGTATGTATTTGAGTATTTGAATAGCGTTGAGTACAGTGTTTTGGTATTTGAGTACAGTATTGAGTGCAGTGCTCAGTGTACAAGGTGAGTTGAGTGTAGTCTTGTCCAGTAAGAAGTGTCGTGTCTCTACAAGTGTTTTGTGAGCCTTTTATCTTGTTCAGCTCAGTAATAGAGCATTAATGTTGAGGAGCTGAACGTTGGTCATCACTGCTGAGGAGTGAACGTTGGTCATCAATGCTGAGTGAACGTTGGTCATCAACGTTGAGGAGCTGAACGTTGGTCATCAATGCTGAGGAGTTGGACCGTTGAGCATTGATTCTGATGAGTGAGGTATCTTTGAACGACAACTATCCTGCTAGTGGTTCCAGGTTGTGCTAGTGGTTCCGGGTCGGGTACCCTGATTACTCTGTCACCAGTCCCCCCACTCCCTAGCCAACGAGAGTGGTTGAGGTGGTTTGGGAGTAATGACCAGCGTAAAACTGTTTTTGTTTGTATATATATATATATATATATATATATATATATATATATATATATATATATATATATATATATATATATTCTTTTTCTTTTTTTTATTTTATTTTTTGTTGCATCCTCGGCACGAGGCACGAGGCCAGGCCTCCGTGCCGAGGTGTGACCTCGGCGCTGGGCCGAGGTCATGATGACCTCGGTGGCCGAGGTCATGAGGTCACGACCACGGCGCGGAGCCGAGGTCACAACCTCGGCCAGCGCCGAGGTCACGTCTAGGACCTCGGTGGGCGAGGTCATGAGGTCACGACCTCGGTGCGGAGCCGAGGTCACGATGACCTCGGTGGCTGAGGTCACGTCCAGGACCTCGGTGGCCGAGGTCACGACTTCGGCGCTGGCCGAGGTCACGACCTCGGTGCTAGGCCGAGGTCACGCCTCTTTTTTTTTTTTTTTTTTTTTGCTCAGGGCTCTTGCGTGAGTTCACTTCGACCATCCGTAGGCTCGGTCAAAGGTTAGCTCTCCCGTCAGGTAGCTAGCGAGATCTGATCTCATGCCGGCCCTAAGGGACTAGAGTGTGGTGTTTTCGTAGCAAAGCCTTAAGCTTTACCCAGAAAACACCCTCCGAGGTCTGCTCTCCCGTCAGATAGCTAGCGATATCAGATCTCGTGCTGGCCTTAAGGGATTAGAGTATGGTGTTTTTTGAATCCAAGACCTTGGCTGGGCTTAGAAAAACACTCTCCCGTTAGGTAGCTAGCGAGATCGGATCTCGTGCCGGCCCTAAGGGATTAGCGCTTAGATTTTTTTATTATTATTTTGTTTTTTAACAAAATTGATCAGGGCAGACCATGACCAACTACTGAGTCCTTTTGCTTATGGAGGTGAACGTGGAGGAAGCAAAAGCACTTGAGGAGGAAGCAAACGCACTTGAGGAGGAAGGAGGAGGCGGCGATGCTCGAGGAGGTGACACAGCGCTTGACGCTGCTTGAGGAGCAGCGCCACTTGATGAGGTGACACCCACTTCAAACCAAGTGTTGGCTGAGGTCGGGCCTCGACCAAGTGTTGGCCGAGGCTGACCCCGGCCAATTATATTATTATTATTTTTTTTTTTAATTTTGGACGAGGAGTGACCTCGGCCAAACTTAACCGAAAACTTTTCCGAGGATTTTTTTTTTTTTTTTGAGCGCAGTAATCAGGGTACCCGACCCGGAACCACTGGCAGGATAGTTGTCGTTCAAAGATACCTCACTCCTCAGCATCAATGCTCAACGGTCCAACTCCTCAGCATTGATGACCAACGTTCAGCTCCTCAACGTTGATGACCAACGTTCACTCAGCATTGATGACCAACGTTCAGCTCCTCAGCATTGATGACCAACGTTCACTCCTCAGCAGTGATGACCAACGTTCAGCTCCTCAACATTAATGCTCTATTACTGAGCTGAACAAGATAAAAGGCTCACAAAACACTTGTAGAGACACGACACTTCTTACTGGACAAGACTACACTCAACTCACCTTGTACACTGAGCACTACACTCAATAATGTACTCAAATACCAAAACGCTGTACTCAACGCTATTCAAATACTCAATAATACTCAAATACATACCGGTAACATTATTACCGTCATAAGTAACAAAAAATGTATTCTTGATTAGTATTATATTTGAGCATATAAGTATAACAGTTGCACATATAAGTATGACATTTGCATGTTGCTTCGATCCGACCTGACACGTCTCACAAATAAGGATCTGTGAAACGATCTCACAAGTGTCGCTCTTTAAATAACTTATTGATATTAGTTGCAACTTCATTTTTTAAAAAACTAATTCATCCTTAATAATTATATTGTTCGTTAACTCAAAAAAAAATTATATTGTTCGTTATTACTCCGTATAATGTTTATATTTATTCATTTTTATTGATTTTAAAAATCTAATTTATGCTTAATAATTTACTTTGCCTAGAGCCAGAAATCCAAATTCACTCTCAACTCAATATTTATTCTTAAAATATTGTACTTTAATTTTTTTTTTTCATACAAAAACCACCCTTACATCATTAAATACTTCTATAGGTAAGTATTAAATACCAAAAAGGAACTAAATCAATTAATCAAATTTTACTTACCGTGAATACACTACTTTCTAAAATAATATACCTGACTAAATACTAAATTAAACAAAAATATACTCCGTATTTTACTATAGTGTTAATTCCATTTTTGGTCCTAGATTTATAAGTAGCAATATACTTTAAGTTTTTTTATTTAATCAAAATATCTATTTTTTGTTCTAGTATTTTTGTGACATGACCATTTTTGGTCCTTTATCAACAAAACAGTTTGAATATCGTTAAATACAACGACATCTTCATCTTTAATTATGAATTTTTATATCCCTAATTCATGTTTATTTTTAATATATATACATTATGCTATAAATACAACTTTTTGGACAAAAATATCCCTACTACTATAACGATTGTTATTTTTTCTTTTTACTATTATTATTACCATTTGCATACATACACAATATCTTTTCTTATATTCTTTAATGGTAATAATGTATATAGACATGCTATTGTAAGAAATAAATTTAATTTAATTAAATTTTAATTAGGTGTTACCATAATTATTATATTTAGTACTTTAACATATATAAAATTATTACTTTAATAATATTAATCATACTACAATCATTACTTAAATTATCAACTATACTTATACTTTTAATATAATATATAAACTAGTATTTTACCCGTGCGGTGCACGGAAAAAATTTTGCCATTATGAATTTAAATAAAAAAAATTTTAAAATACAAATATATTAAAATGTACAATATAATAATATAGTTGAATTTTCATATATTTGGTCAAGTATCTATTATCATAGCATATAAAATTAAAATTTTCTATGATTAATATAATCTCTAATCATGTACATATTTATATGAATTTATAGAGAAAAAAATTACATAATTAAATTGAATTATTCCTAATCTTATTTTATATATATTATTAATTCTAACAATATGAATAATAACTAAGAAAATTATATTTAGAAATAAAAAATTGTAGTATATATATACTATTACTTTAAAAAAAATATTTTAATATTGAATATTAATATTAGACATATAAAATACTACTCGTAGTAATTATATAAATCTTGTCTAACCTTCCGTACCAAGTATATATGGACACTTACTCTCATACATTCCAGGAATATAAAAGGGTGGTATGGGTATAAAATGAATGAAATTATACCCAGAATGAGCATAGCATCCGGAAGAGCACCGAGAAAAGGTGGATAGAGACCGCCGTTGATACCCGGACCCAGAATCTCAAGCAACAGCTCACTGCCCGCCGACGAGAAAGTTGCCGCAAGGAACATCAGGTATCCGTACACTGTAATCAAGAAAATGTTTCCCAGAGCAGCTTTGCTACAGGGCAAAAATCCGTAGGTCGGCATGCAGAAGCAGCAGTTTTCCTCCGGCGGCGCAAAAACCCGGTGGCCGCCGAGACGGAGGATCTCCGATCCTTCGCCGGCGCTGCGTACAGCGTCAGAGGAACGCTCCACGATGAGACGACTGTATGAATCGCTGGAGAGGAGAAGGAGAAGGAGAAAGAGAAGTGGGAGTGACGCCTTTAACGTCATTTTAGCGGCAATGATTTGCAGAGATTGTAGCAAAATTTATATATATATTTCTCGAAATTTCCACGTCGTCATGTTGTTCCTACAAAAAAATATTAAATTAAGACTTGTAATATTCGCAGTCAACTTCTTACGTTACTTTTTTTGAAAAAGTTTCTCCATGAAAAGAAGGATAGGTTGCTAATCAATGAGTTACTGTGCATTATCATTTGCTAAGATAGTTCCGGAGTTAAAAATAAAAAGACAAAGAAAAGATATGTTGCTACCAGCTGATATCTTCGCAGTGTCTATATATGCTCTTGGGAGATTATTATTATTATTATTTTAACAAAAAGAAATAGAATCCGACACGCACCAATGGGAAGCCGTTTGCGTGCCACGGTCAGTGGGCGACACCGGAAAAGGCCTATTGCCTTGACCCGCTGGCCGCTACTGCAATTTGCAATGCAGAGTGTAATATTTAGTGTGTATATATATATATATATATATATATATATATATAGGGTCATGTTCAAGTGTGGCCGTGCTCTTAGGTGTGAACAGTGCGGCCTCACCACTATGTATACAGATATACACCACTCAGTGTTAGAAAATGCACCACACAAATATGCATCGTTAGGGACGCATCACCCAAAAACACACCACTAGGTATGCAAATATACACCACACAGTATTAGCAAATGCACCATTAGGGACATGGGAGTTATGGTGCATTATTTTGGGTGTGTGGTGTGTTTTATGGTGTTTTTGTATATTTTCATTGTGGTGTGTTTCTTAACATTGAGTGGTGTATTTCGTAACATTGAGTGGTGTGTGACCGCACGGCCACACCTAAGAGCACGGCCACATTTGATTAATATTATATATATATATATATATATATATATATATAATTATGCACCTTAAATACACAAATTTAAGAATACAAACAACACACTTAAAATTTTTAAATATTGTAACTTCAATACACAACCTTAAACTAAGAACTCAAACAACACACCTAAAGTCTTTAAATTTTTAAATGGTGCACCTTCAATACACAAAATATGCACTTTGTAAAACACTATAAAATTTTGTATGATAATTATTTATAGACTTTTATTAGCTTTTAAAATTTTATATTGTACTTCTTTTAATACAGTCTAACATATTCAAAGTATATATTTAACAATTATGTAAATTTTGATTAGGATGTAGTTCGAACATATGACCTTCTTTAAGTAAATTAATGAGTAAGTTAAGAATAATAAATAATTAATAGAATATTCAGCGTTACTAAAGTTTATACTGACGGAATACAAATGTATTTAAAAAAGGGAAAATGACACATTTTTCCCCTATGTTATATGCTTATAGCATTTTTTTCCCCTGTGTTATTAAAGTGGTTGTTTTCCCCCTCAGTTATTTTAGAGAAAATATCATTTTTAATCCCCCAACTATAATATATGTATCAATTTTGGTCCTTGACTATTAACATTTTCAAATTAGATGCATGACTATTCATTTTGTATCACATTTGGTCCTGCCGTTAAATTTTCCGGCCAAATTTCCGACGAAGTCACCTGTGACCGACTAATTTATTTAATTTTTATTTTACAAATTATTTTAATACTCTGTAACTTAAAAATAAAAATAAAAAAAAAAACTTAAAAATAAAAAAAATTAGAAAATGCGCAGTCACCCCATGACTTCGCCGGAAATTTGGCCGGAAAATTTAACGGCAGGACCAAATGTGATACAAAATGAATAGTCATGCACCTAATTTGAAAATGTTAATAGTTAAGGACCAAAAGTGATACAAATTGAATAGTCATGGACCTAATTTGAAATTTTTAATAGTTAAGGACCAATATTGATACATGTATTATAGTTGAGGGACTAAAAATGATATTTTCTCGTTATTTTAAAAGTGGTAGTTTTCTCCCTTGTAATGTTAAATTGATATTTTTGCCCTTAAAAATAACTATTTCATTTATTTTTATTCTCCAATCAATTGTTACAATATATATATGGAAGATCACGGTTCGATACGAACTTAATCGAACACTGTAGCGATTGAACTTAAATAGTATAGACGGTTACGGTTACGATTCAGAACTGGAAAAATAAAATAAAAAAATTGTTAAATTTAGACTATTTTTAAATAAGAAATAAAATTATAAAAATAAATAAATAAATATATAAGTTTTGATTGGCGGTTCAAAATCGAAATTGGAACCGAACTGTACCGATTTATCAAAATAAGTGTTTGATCATTTTCACTATATATGACTGTGGTTAAGTTCCGGTTCACAGTTCAACAATTATTTAATTTTAAATTTTTCGGTTCTAAATCGTAACCAGAACTGTCCATACTATTTCGGTATGATTGTTACAGTGTTTGGTTAGGTTCGAACCGAATCGTGATCATCCATACATATAAATAACAATTTGTTGGAGAAGAAAAATAAATGAAATAATTATTTTTAAGGGTAACAATGTCAATTTAACATTTCAAGTGGAAAAATTGTCACTTTAATAACACAGGGGGAAAAAGTGACATTTTCCCTTTAAGAAAAGAAAGTGATGTAATAGAGAGTAAAGTAGGAAAAATAATAAAAAAAATTATTAAAATCAAAATAATATAAACCATTCATTTCAATAAACAATTATACAAACATTTTTTAGTTCTCATTAAAAGCCTAACTTTATTGGCTTTTATTAAGTTTGTATTTGTATTGTATGTATGTATGTAGATATGCATATATAATTAAGGAAATATTTTATAATAGATTGTATTTAATTCTTTTTGTATTTTAAAATATGTTATGAAATATTAATTTAAAATAGAATATTTTAATATATTGTTACATATTATCTATTTAATATAATCTTGTCCATTCATTAGTTATTTTTAGGTGTGATCTTTTCCTACTTTGAAACAAAATATACAATAATAAATTTCAAATTGAAGCACACAAATATCTCAAATTAAATGATTAATTATATATATACTAATATCTAATTATTGAAATAATAATCTTCTATTTCAAATAAAATTCTTAAATATGTATGAAAATTTTTAATAATATAAAAATTCATTTTAACCTATTAATGTATGAAAAATCTACAAAAACACTCTTAAACTTGAATAACAAGCTATGATATGTAGTTATTAAAGGAAATGGATGAGCAAAGCTGGGTTCCAGATTAATAGCAAGTTTCAATAAACTTGCAGAGCTAATAGAAGGTATACAAATTATACTGCATGTTATACAAATTTCAAATTAAGGCTACAAATTACTAGGAGATCTGGGGTAGATCTTGCAGCCATCAGTACAATATTCCATTTTAAGTCTTCACCAGCAAGCCTGCATAGGGTGTGCCCGGGCTTTGTATCTCCTAGCCCGCGGACTTTGTTGGCTGGCCCACAAAAACACACTAAAAGTAGAGTCTATGTTGGGGCGGGCCAGCATGCGTTTACAACCCTATGTATGAGGTTGTGGGTTCGAATTACATGGCACTTCATTTTTTTTAGCCTAATAAATTTTCTATTATTCTTATTGGGTCAACACCTTACCCATAAAGATGGATACCACTTTGATAATTGGGTCTAAGACTTTTCCAATTACCGAGGTCCCATGGTCCAATCAAGTATGATAATTAAAATATAGAAATTATTTCAAATATTTTTAACCTCTACAATCTCAGTTTTATATATATATACATATATATATATATATATACATATATATATATATATATATACATATATATATATATATATAGAGGATCTTGTGAAACAATTACCTTAGGTGAGAAATAAGATGAAATTGTATCCGTAGATTGAGTCTAGATCAGGGATCTAAATTGGAGATTTTTTTTAAAAAAAAATCGGTGACATTATTGTAATTTTGTGTAAGTTATTTTTTTTTACCTTCCAATACACATTTTTCCTTCTTCTAGTGCACATTTTTATGTCATATAGTGTACATTTTCTCTTCTTCTAGTGCACATTGTTCCTTCTTTCAGTGCACATTGTTATGCCATATAGTGCACATTTTCCCTTCTTCCAGTGCATATTTTTATGCCATACAGTGCACAATTTTCATTCTTCCAGTGCACATTGTTCATTCTACCAGAGCACATTGTTGTACCATACAGTGCACATTTTTATGCCATATAGTGCACATTGTTGTGCCTTTCAGAGTTGAGTTTTTTTTTTTTAATTGTAGATGACAAACCTTTTTTAAAAGATCAATTAATCTTCATCGCTAATTATTAATTTGAGTTGAATATTGTTTGTTTGTTTATTATTTATGGTCGTTTATGATTTGTGATGATGATCCCATATTAAATTTAATTTTTTTTTAATAATTGTTTCACATCTTTGTGCTTTCAGTGCGCATTTTTTGCCTTCTAGTGCACATTTTCGCTTCTTCCAGTGCACATTTTCCCTTCTTCCAGTAGTGCAAATTCTTGAAGTTCGCCGGTGGCGAATTTTTTTATTATCTACGATTGAGATTCTATATCACTTCTCACCTGGAGCTTCTATCTCACCCGAACCCTTTCCTATAAGTATGTTCAAATGCGGCCTCGTCTTCTCGTGCGGTCGGTATAACCGCTTTGAAATATACACCACTAATGTCAGAAAAATGCACGGAATAAAAATGCACAAATACACCAAAAAAACACACAACACACCCAAAAAATGCACCATAACTCCCTTGCCCCTAATTGTGCATTTTCGAACACTATATGGTGTATATTTGCATACTAGTGGTGTGTTTTTTGGTGATGTGTACCTAATAGTACATATTTGTGTTGTACACTTCCTAACATTATTGGGTGATGTATATTTGCATATCTAGTGGTGTGGTCGCACGTTAAGGCGCGATCGCACATGAACTGTACTAGTCTACTGTATATGTTACAGATCATATGTGAAGGAAGGCTTTAGGTAAAAAATAGCGTTAAACTTCAACCATAAATCTAGTCCAAATCAATAGTCCTAAATGAAGAAGAGTTAAAAAACACGCGGTGGCATTGTTGTAATCAACAGTCTTACTGTACATCCAAATGTTCTCAAATAGGAAATATTTGGTCATGACCAAATGCTAATTGCAATGGAGAGAACTTATGATAGCATGTTGGCCTAATGCGAATTAGCGCCGCTGCATGCAAAATAGCATGTCCCCACACAAAATAAGGGAGTTTGCTTTTCATAAGTAATGGTCTAGCTATTAATTGTAACCTTTTGATAAGTGATTCTGCTAGACCATTTTGTGTGTGAACATGTGCCACTGAATGTTCAACATCAATCCCAAGTGATGTACAATAATTATGAAAAGCTTGGGACGTAAACTCTCCAGCATTATCCATGCGTATTGATTTAACTGGATGGTCAGGAAATGTGCTCACCATCTAGTTGAAGCATCAATTAAGACCATAAAGTATTTAAATGGTCCACATGATGGATGTATGGGTCCACATATATCACATTGAATTCATTTCAGGAATGCAGGTGATTCGATACCAACTTTGGTTGGTGATGGCCTTATAATCAATTTCCCTTGAGAATATGCAGAACAGAAAAATTCATTTCCTTGAAATATTTTATGCTCCTTCAAGGTATGACCATTTTTATTTCCAGTAATTTTTCTCATCATCACATATCCAGGATGACCCAATCGGTCGTGCCAAATCTTAAATTCATTTAAATTAGTAAACTTTTTGTTTACAATAATATTAGCTTCAATGACACTTATTTTTGTGCAATATAAACCTTGTGGAAGAGCATGAAATTTTTCTAACACATATTTCTTTCCAAATATTGCCTTTGTAACTTGGAGGAATTCTTGATTCCTTTCTTCTATAGTCTCAACATGATATCTGTAATACCCCATATTTTCCTAACATTATTATTTTATCATAAGGCATTGACATTCATAAGTTATGATCTTCAGATGCTTCAAAGGAATTTTTATAAGTGAGTATAGTTGTTATTAAGCTGCGAACCAACGTATCGGTCACGAACCGTAAAATTTTTAAGGACGAATTTTCAGCTCGGATTTCCTAGGAAATGGATTATTAGGCACCATACTATTAAGCTTGAATTTCCTATTCAGTTAAATTAGCCCGTAGCGGTGGAAATTTATTTTGATCGTAGCATCGCTAAATTTCGCGGTGTACCGAACCTAGCCCAATTTTGAGGGTTAGTCTGGAATAAATTTTTAGTTTCAAAAATTATTCTATCTGGATTATTTTCCACCAAAACTTTATCTGTTTGGACCACAACTGATAAGTTGGAAGATTTTATTTTTGGAACCACAAGGTTGTGACAAGTGTCACAATTTTTACTATGTAATTAAAATATTAATTTCAAGTTCAAGAGATGAGTTGGATAAGCATCCCTATATTTTATTATTATTATTATTAATATTATTATTTATATAAATGGATAATCATCCATATATTTTTTATTATTATTATTATTATTATTATTATTATTATTATTATTATATATGATATCACATATATATACATATATATGTGATGATAAGAATGAAGTTTCATTCTTATCATTTTCCTTCCAAATTCTTGAGAGAGAGAGAGAGAGAGAGAGAGAGAGAGAGAGAGAGAGTTCATCTTCTTCCACCATTAGAGATCACCTTCCATAGCCAAGGTTTCTTCACAAGTGTCAACCTATTCGGTAAAACTTTAATTTTATTCGGTAGAAAGCTTTATTTCCCTTCCTAGATCATGAATCTAAGTTAAGATTTCTTAAAATCATGTGTTATGTTGTTGATGGAATTTTAGGATTTTATGGTGAAATTGGGGAAATCAACTCCAAGAGTCTTCTACAAGACTAGTAACCCGGTTGAGGTAAGGAATCTCTTAAGTCGGTTTAGTCACTTGAAATTGGATAATTGATTGTTTGGTTGAAATATGATGAGATCTAAGTAAAATTGTTATGCACATGTGGTATGTATAATATATATGTAATTGTATTTTACATAATATATATGTACAAAATGTTGTGTTGGTGAGTTCTCATTAATGGTGTTGTTAAAGTTGTTATGAATATGGATGTTGGCAAATAGATTATGAGATGGTGATTCTTGGATGATTAATAGCTTATGAGTATATTAACGATGGATTTAAGGGGTACTTAAAGTTTAATGGTGATTTATGGGCAATAATGAATTTTTGTTAATTAATGATGGTGGATTAAGGTGATGATTAAGAGTACTTAATTAATGATTAATTATGGTGATTTGGTTCACGTTGAAGCCTAGTGATGATGATAATGTTGGACTAAGGACTAAAGATTTATGTGAAGTATAGATGGGTAAGTTGTTGAAGGTGAGAAATTGTGGACTAAATATGAGTTATGAGCATCATAAATAAGTAAGGATTACAATATTGATTGGTTAAGACTAATGAGGGTAATTATGCATATGGGTTATGGTTTATTGATTTAAGGTGGAAATCAATTATGAATTATGGTTAAGGGTGGTGATTAGTGAGTAAAAAAAATGGTGATTAGGAACTATTATTCTTATTAATAAATAAGGAAAGTTATGAAGATTATGAGCTTATAAGGATTATGATTTAAGATTGGATTAGTGATGGAATTAAATGAGGATGATGGAATGATGGATGACGTTATTGAGGATGGTGATGTCATTATGTTGTTGAGCTAAGATGTTGAATTGTAATTATGGTGGTGATATATAATGCTATAATTATGTTACATGAGTTATGAATTGGTGATTATGAATTAATGGTTTAGATTAATGGATAATTATGGATTATGGTTAATAGCGGTGTTAATGCTTTCGATGACTTGATAATGATGTTATAAGGTTGTTGACTTGTTGTCGATAATGGATTACTAGGTTAGTAGTAACTAATGACAATAATTAATGCTTAAGAGTGATTAAGGTCAATTGTTGGATTATGGGTGACTAAGTATCGATTATGGATGTGTGATTTCCTTAAGTTATAATGGCGTTGATGATAGTGGAAGTTGTTGATGACGATAGTGAAAAAGGACAACTATCTATTAGTAGTTAATGGTGGAACCGTGATTATGGATCACCGATGATGATTGGATTGTAAGATGGACTGAAGTTCATGATAAGGAATAAGTATTGGAATAAATATGTGTAGTGTTAGTAGAATATATAAGTATCCGATGAGTGACCAGCTTGTATTCATCTGTATTTTTCTTCTAATTTTTGCTCGTACCTGAGCTATGCTTGAAAAGCCTTTGGGCAAGTAAAAATGTTTATGAAAACTTACGTTAAGGAACATATGCTATTTTGGTGAACAGGTTGTCAAAACCTTTTTCCACCATGATATTCATGAATTTCTTGATAAAGTATGGATATAAAGATTTTAGTAGATGAAAGATTGGTGTGATTGTGATATATCATGAGTATATGTAGATATGTGGATGATTATATGAGGTAACTAGTATACGATTATGTTGTGATGAATATATGTAGTAGACAAGTATATGTGTTTACAACCTTATATATATACAAAGGTAGACCTATACTGTTCAAAGTGCATAAAGCGAGAAAGTAAATAATGAGACAAAATGAAATCACGGTGTGAAGTTGGAGGATATTCCTTTTTAACATTCATAATGGAATTACAAACATTGGGCCCCAAAATGATTGATGTTAACCACTTGAGTAACCTTGTAGAAACATATCCAGGGTTACTAGAGCTAGTGACTAACCTGCGGGCTTGGAATCCCGACAAGGGGTGTGCACACTAAAGGTCCTAGATCTGCTTCCCCTAGTTGGAATAACTAGGTTGTGGTGAGATGATGGAAATGAGAAGGAAATTGTGGTGTGAATTGGAATGTCTTTAACTTCATTATGGTAAAAACTGGTTATTTCTATTTAAATGCTTATATGATTATGATGATAATTATGAGTATGAGGATGAGTATGAGTATGAGTATGATTATGAGTATGATATGGTGCATACATGTGGAAGTTGTGATTATTGGCACATATTTTATTTGAAACAATAATGAGGAAATGAATATCTCTTATATGAGAAAAGCTTTACATGATTTAACTTATATACGCTACTATACTATCTATGATTCATTTGGTTGTAGGTAGGTTTTCAAATCATGGGTAAAAGCTTTACGAACTTCCAAATTATTTGTGTTTTCAAACCTTTGTCTACTTTTAAGTGACAATGGATTTCCTTACTTAGCCGTCGTGCTAACTACACTTCATTGTGTCCTTTATTAGATGCAGCATAGCGTGGGCCCCTGTGGCCGATGAGCTCTAAATAGGATGGGAGTCGAAGTTGAAGATTACTCTATCCTAGAATAGACACCCTGGAAGATTTATTATTTTGAGAAATACCCAGTTGTATTAAGTTGGATGTTGATGTGGTTGATTGATTGTAAGATTAGCCTTAACGTTTGGGTATAGGAGAGATACCTAAGCGTGGCGGTAACACCCAGTTTTCTGCTGATAAGATGTAAGCTTCCGCTGATGTATTATTACGGATTTGTAATAAATGTAAGAGTTGAAAATTGGGGTGTTACAATATCCGTTATTCCGAATATCTTTAAAACTCAATAAATTTCTGTGAGACTTTAGAGAGAATAATGCATCATTTATTATAAGTTTTGTTTCTCTAGGCAATAATATATTGGCTCTTCCAAAACCTCAATCATTTTTGCACTACCACATATTGTAGTGCCTCATTCCTTTTCAAAAGGCAAAAATATTTTGCACTTTTAAGAATTGTATGTGTGGTTGCACTATCCACAATACATACATCTTCTTCATTTGCCTTGGGTTTAATCACAAGTGATGATGTGCTCATTTTTGTTTCTATATAATAAATCAAAGGAAATATATTTAATTAGAAACATTACATAGTAGTAAACAAAAGAAACATATAGATCTTCTTCTTCAAAAAAGAAACATATAGATCTAATAGGCTTAAAGACAAAAACAACAACAAAAGTACAACATATCTAAAAACATAATAAGTGTCAATCAAAGTTATATCCTTGATTTATGTCTCACTTTTTCTATGCTAATAAATGTATACATTTTGCTTTAAATGTTGTACACTTCAATGTTATTAGACAAAATTGTCCCTACTACATTCTTGTTGTACACAACTACCCTTACACCGTTATAACACCGTTATTTTTTAACTCCATCATTATTACCATACACCTATATCTATCATATCTTTTTCCTATTCTTTAATTATCATTTTATTAAAATCATTATATAATTAATTTAATTGTTGATTATATTTTAATTAAATTTCTATTAATGGTAAATCATATATGTGTGTATAAAATACATATATTATTTGTGTATATATAATTTGAATTATAAATTTTAATTATTTATATTTATTAATGTTTTAATATTGGGAATGAATTTTCGCGCATCGCGCGTACAAAATACTAGTAGATATAATAAGTTCCAAAGATAAATAACATCAATCTTTCTTCTCTATTGGCCCAAGGTAATCTTCAACATCCAAATGTGTTATGTCAAAACCGTCATTCACAAAAACATTGTTGGATTCTATATTCTTTCCTTTCTCTTTCAGTGATGCTTGATAGAGATTCACAAGGTGCCTTGCAGTACAACAAGTGAGCTTCCAATGGCCAGTCATGCCACAATGATAACATATATTTTCAACATTTTTGGGATGATTTCCACGCTTTTCCTTATCATGTTTTGCACCATTATTTTCCCATTTTCGGTGGTAACTTTTGTTTTTGAAATTATAACCACCATGACGATTTTGTCCATGACCAAGATTATAACCATGGTTTCGTCCACGAACACGACCATTACCTCTTGTATTTTCATTGTGATATGACACACCATTGGCCTTAGGGAATGTGATAGAACTAGTAGGACGTGCCTTGTGGTTTTTCATCAACAGCTCATTATTTTGTTCAGCCACAAGGAGACATGAAATTAATTGAGAATATTTGGTAAAACCCTTTTCTCTATATTGCTGTTGAAGCACAATATTGGATGCATGGAAAGTAGAGAAGGTTTTCTCAAGCATATCCTCATCAATAATTTTTTCTCCACATAATAACAACTGAGAGCTGATTTTGAACATAACAGAATTATATTCGCTCACAGTTTTGAAATCTTGCAATCGCAAGTGAATCCAATCATATCGGGCTTTTGGGAGAATTACTGTTCTCTGATGATCATATCTTTCTTTCAACATTTTCCATAGTTCAAAGGGCTCTTTCACTATGAGATAATCTTTCAACCCTTGGTCAAGGTGATGGCGTATGAAAATCATCGCCTTTGCCTAATCTTGTATCGAGACATCATTATTCTCTTTAATAGTTTCACCAAGGCCCTTTGCATTTAGATGTATTTCAACCTCCAATGCCCATGATAGATAATTTTTTTTCAAATATATCAAGTTCCACAAATTCAAGATTTGTAAGGTTTGACATATTTGTGATATAGGATAAAATATTATGAAATATATATATAACTTACCGAGTCATGTTCAGGTGTGACCGTGCCCTTACGTGCGGCCGTGCGGTTTACACCACTCAATGTTACGAAATACACCACTCAATGTTAAGAAACACACCACACAAATATGCACTGTGGTGTGTTTCTTAAAATTGTGGTGTGTTTCATTGTGGTGTGTTTCTTAACATTGAGTGGTGTATTTCGTAACATTGAGTGGTGTGTGACCGCACGGCCGCACGGGAGAGCACGGCCACACTTGAAATTATTTCATAACTTACCTATATAATATTTGACTTCCAGACTCCGTGCTGATAACGTGTTATGAAAATAATAATAATAATATTAAGAAGAAGCAGCGCAACAGTGTATCAGTAGGATGAGAGAAATTATAGATTTGCTAATATTTTCATATGTCATGAGGTGATCAAGAACAAAGAGGTGAGGGGTATGGACAAGTGTTAAAGCTAGTCTAGTTGGCTAATCAGTAGGTAGGCTTGCCTTATCATGCTTCAGGTCGTGTCGTGTCGTGTCGTGTCGTGTGTTCCATCCCTAGCAACTGCTTCCCTTAAAACTTGTAATTACCCTTTTGATAGCTGAGCACCGCCATCCCATATAGTAAGGTAGAGTATATACAAATATGTAACACTTATAATTGATATAACTACTTATAGTTTTTTTCTTTTTTTTTTCTTAAATATAGCTATTTATAGTTGATGTAGCTTGGAGGACAAAACTTCATCTTTCGCATATGAGATTAAGGGGCCGTTTGGTTCGGGTAATCTCAGATTACCTAGGTAATCTGAGTCTGGTAATGTTATATTACCTTGTTTGTTTCAAATTATGAGATTACCTGGTAATGTTATATTACCTCAAAGCTGACGTGGCGGTAATGTTTCAAGGTAATGTGATTACCCCCGTTTTTTTAGGTAATCTAAGATTACCTTGGATTATTCCGACTTTGCCCTTGTTAACTAATCCTTATATATAATAATAATAATAATAATAATAATAATAACACAATAACATATATAAAATAAATATATGTTTATATAATTAAATATACATGTGTGTATATTTATATATTTATTTTTTTAATATTAAGCATCAATACATTCATACATATAAATAAATAAAAATACACACAATAAAGGCACACAAATATATATATATATATATATATATATATATATATATATATATATATATATATATATATATATATAAGGACATTATAGTAAATTATCCCATATAACCTAAAATATAACCCTTAACCAAACAAAGTAATATTATATTCCACAATCCAAACCAAACACATCAGGTAATCTTACATTCCCGAAATCTCACATTACCTTCCTGGAGGTAATCCTATTACCTGGGGTAATCCAAGATTCCGTGAACCAAACGCCCCCTAAGGGTTCAAAACTCAACTTGGGCATCCACATTTCATTTTGTTTCATAACAAAAAGCATAATTTCTTTTAAAAAAAAAAAAAAAAAGAAGCATAATTTAACTCATGTGAAGCATAATTTAACTCTTATGTGAATATTAGATGAGCGTAAATCTCTTTCAACGCATGATTCAAATGTGAAAGCCACTGTATCAATGATTCTATTTCAAATGTGATAGCCACTGTGCCAATGATTCTATATAGCCCTGCTTTGTTCCCAGGCACGATGGCTTTCATGTTCGAGCAAGCGTATGGTATACTAAAAAGAAGAAGGGGTGGGTGGGTGGCGGTGTGGGATATGGGGTTCAAGAGAGCAAAGGAACTGACATGGAGCAAGAAAAATTATATAACATAACATAGACATGAGTGTTCTGAATACATAGAAACACAAAGAGTGTTTGCAAGCATGAGCATGCAAACACTTCTCACATATAGAACAAGGAACCTTAGCCGACAATGTTTCTGTGACGATTCAAAGTAACCAAAATGTGCAGAGGAGGAAAAGACTAAACCTATGACCAACCAAATACATAGTCGAGCACGTAAACAAGCGCGATGGATAAGGGGTAGAGCAAAAACGCTATGAAGGAAGTCCAGAGCGGGAATGTAGAACGGATGCTCCCAAAGACGCCCATGACAATGCAGACTATAAGAATGACCAGCACTTCCGATGAGAAGTCCCATGTTAATCCTCTGGCATAAACAAGAGCAAGGAACACCGACAGGCAAAGGACATTGTTCATAGTCACTGCTCCATATAACTACAACAAACAAAGATTTTAAATCGTAAAATTGAACGAGTGGGAGACGAGTCATTAACTACATAACAGAAGCTATGTTAGGAAGAACAAACCTCAGAGAATGTTAGTGATGCAGATCTAAGCTTTTTCCTGCTAGCAAAGATGATTGCTGAGACAGCCTCACTTGAGTTAGTTGCCAATGGTAGCGCAATGAATGAGATGAAGAAAGTTGGGATACTTGTGGCAGTAGAGAAATTATCAACTGCATCTACCAAGGGATCGGCAAAAGCAGCAGCAATGGCAGTCCCCAGCAACAAGAATAATACAGCCTTAATTGAGGTCCATTTGGGATTCTCAACTCCCTCATCAGCTTCTTCATTTTGATCCCCAGCACCTAGTAAGTAATGCTCTCTTCTTGTTTGCTGCAAAATGCATTTTCATATTATTGCAATCTTCATTATGACTATCCACCTAGTCAAGTGATTAGAAGAAGACAAACCTCATGGAAATCCTCAAGATGCTTAAGTGTTACAGGGACATTTCTGGAAATTTGAACCTCATCAAGCCATTTGTCAACTCCAGCAACAAACTCTTCAAACTCAATTTCCTGATTATTTGACGTATCAAAATCCTTCATAAGTTTATCTACCGCATCATTTTCGTCTAGGTTAATTTCATCGAGACGGGCTCCCACAAGGAAGGCTTTTAATTCAGAATGCGAGAGTTGTCCATCCCCATTAGAATCAATTGTTTGAAAAATCCTGGCATCAAGTCAATAACATCAAGAAATATCCAGGAAGTTTGTGGCTTTTTCCTTTTTCATTTTTCTGTTTTTTTTTTTTTAATTGGGGGTGGTGTGGTGGGGTGGGGAATGCAGAGAATACGTTAGAAACTTACTTTCGCAAAACACCAGTATCAGGTGTCCCCTGCTCATTGCAAAGTTTCCCTAATGCACGCATTCTCAAATGCTTCAGAAATCCAGAAATAACATGTTTCTGCTTTGAATAATCAATTCTTCTTCTTTGTATCCAAGGCTGAAATACCTGAAATATCAAGTTAAGGAGAAGCTCAGAGGAATATTTTGTACCAGAGAGGAGGGAGAATAGAATAATGATTATGGCTTGAAGAAGTATTTTTTTAAAAAAAGTCAAGTAACCAAAAAAGCATGGTGAAAGGAAGATGCCTTCATACTGATTCAAAGTAAAATATCCACTCCAAGCCTTTGTAGGTGCAAAACTACAAGTAATGTTCACAGGGGAATGCAAGTTTTTTTTTTTTTCATATTAGAGTATAGATAGAAATAATGCAAATTGATATCTATTTGTTGCAAATACAGAATAACATCAACTCATATGGAAATGGCATATTTTAACCAAATAAATTGAATAGTTTGAGCCTCAAAATTATATACATGTGCATACATATAAATATCCTTAAAAAGTAACCTTTGCATATTGTACAATTCAAAGACAAATTTCTGTGTGGTCCACGCCATTGCAATGCAGAAAATTGAACCATATGGACATGTCAAATTACCTGATAAACACAATAGGCGATCAAAAGCGAAATTGATAGTATGAGAGCAATCAAGACTGCCAAGTGTCTCGCTGAGGAAGAATGGAGGACCTGTGGCAACTGCACAACCACAAATGGGATCACAGAGATAGCCATGATTATTGCAGCATAGCTAGTCCATACATCAGTAGTAACACCAGAGCCTACAAAGATAGACGAAATTTAAGGTGACCTATGAATACCAGTAAATGAATCAAAAAATAATTGACAACACAGTGCACTAAAACCAATATGGAAAATTGGCACAACAAAAGGCCTAGAAAACCAGTAAATGCATACACATGTCTATGTGTTACGTGTATATGCCCACAAATGCAAAAGTAGAAACTAAGGTACATACCAGTCAAACTGAATGCTTTAGTGTCTTTTAAGTCTACAGCAACAGAATTTTGTATGTCACACTTCCCAACAACAACACAGGTTCCCCATATCACAGTGAGAAGCATAACAGTTGACCCAGCTAGCAGGCCCATTCCAACAGACACCTGGCTCTGAGCTTCAGCAACACTTCCTGATAATCCAGATACTGAAACAAAAGGGAAAAAGTAAAATAATCAGTGGACAATATAATTTGCACATCCCTAAAGCACTGGAGAATACAAGGAAGGAGCCAGATTTTCATAGACAAAATGAGTGTTAGAATGAATTCCAAGAGACAATAGTATTGGATGACTGTATGGGTTGAAGATCAAATTTCTGACAAAAATGCTAATTCATGAAACTGAAAAACCTAATTCTCCTCATAATAACCTCATATTAACTATAATTCTCCCTAATTCTCCTCATATTAACTATAACTGTTATTCTAGTCTACAGAGAAAATAGCACCCGGTGAATAACAGTAGACTGAGGAAACAGTGGCCGGGAGAGTATGGCCCGGTTTGATGCTGCAAAGACAAGTAGGCCCAAAGGGTGAAGCCACATCTTAATCAAAATAGAAAGTGAACTTGTTCAAGTTCTCATTGCATTTGACAAAAGCTGATTTCGCATCTAAGAGTCAAAAAAATTCAAATCAAGATCTCAACCACCAGTTTTCTTGCACTTCCACTATCATACTCGATACTTATTCATTATATAATACCAAGATTCAGAAAAGATCACTTTTTTTTTTCTTTTAAGATTAAGAAAAAAAACACAAGTAAAAATGAAATCTTCAAAACAACGGCAAACAATGAAAATATTTATATCTCACTATCAACCGTAATTCTAATTCTAGTTCGAAAGTAAATAAACAAATCAGATCCGAATTTCCATTTTCTATCAAGTGAAACAATTATTATTTAAAAAAAAAAAAAAAAAAAAACAATTGGTATACCGAGAATGAGCATAGCATCCGGAAGAGCACCGAGGATAGGGAGGAAGAGACCGCCGATGAGACCAGGACCGAGAATTTCAAGCAACAGTTCACTGCCGGAGGAGAGGTAGGTAGCAGCAAGGAACATGAGGTATCCATAGACTATAATCAGGAAGAGGTTACCGAGAGCAGTGGTAGTACAAGGCAAAAAGCCGTAGGACTGCTCGCAGGTCTCCTCCTCCGGCGCAAAAAGGCCAAGACGGAGGATCCCCGATCCTTCGCCGGCGCTATGTACGCCGTCCGATACTAGATCCGATGAACGGTCGACGATTAAGCGGGCATACGCGGCGCAAGAGAGGATCAGGATAAAGAGAAGGAGAAGCGGAAGAGACGCCTTTAACGGCTTTAACGCCATTTTGGCCGCCATGATTTGCAGAGAACTGGACACAGAATGAGAGTGATATATAGGATTTGACTGTATTGAGTAGATGGAGTGAGATTAGTGTCAGGATAGGCGTGGATACCGCGGCCGGCCTCCCATAACGACCGTGCCCGGGGCGAAAAGGACGTTTCAAATTGCTCTCTCTTTTTCTTTTTTTTTTTTTTTCTTTTTTTTTTTTTTAAATTGATATATTTTGTCACTTTTGATCATCCAAAAGATTCTTTTGTCAAATAATTGTTTGAAGCAATATTTAAAATGCAATTTCATTATCCAATTCTGCAAAATCATTCTACATTATAAGAGAAGATTTGAAATTATCCCAAATTAGGAAATGGAATAAGAATACATTTCAAGATGTAAGATTATCATAAGAATTTATGATGAAATCACATTTTTACTATATATTATATGGTCATTTGACAAAAATATATCTAGAGATCAAAACGGCAAAAAATCAATACTTTTTAAATTATCAAAATTGGTCAATTTTGAAGTTGAAGACCAAGTGATAAAATAATTGTATTGATAAGATTAAAAATTGCATTAACTCTTCAATTTAGTATAACTTCGAGCAATACTTTCATATTATTTTATATAATTTTTACTGAATTTTAATACATGACAATATTGACTCTGTGTGCTTCATTTGGTTGAGAAAGTAGCTATGAGCAGATACTACATTGTAACAGAGTCAATAGTATTAAAAAAAAAATACAAGACATCTATTATAATTAATTCATTGCGTTTAAAAGAGTTAATACTTAATTTTAATACAAGACTATTATGATTTTATCACTTTGGTTCTTGGCTATTAAAGTTGCTCAATTTAGCCTTTAACTATGCAATTTTTACCTAAAATGGTCCCTCAGCTATTAGGATTTCACTACTCTGGTTCTCGTTGCTCAATTTAGTCCATAACTATGCAATTTTATTTTATTTACCCAAAATGGTTCATCGACTATTAGGATTTCACCACTTTAGTCATAGACTCTCCAAAAAGGTTCCCAAATTCACAATAAACTTAAATTTTAGATTAACATTTGCATAGTTGAAAACTAAATTGAGCATCTTTGGTAGTCGAGGACCAGAGTGGTGAAATTATAATAGTCGAGAGACCATTTTAGATAAAAATTACATAGTTAGAGACTAAATTGAGCAAATTTGATAGTCGATGACCAAAATGGTGAAATTCTAATAGTCCAGGGACCATTTTATCTAAATATTGTATAGTTAGGGACTAAATTGAGCAAATTTCAATTCCATACGAAAGGAATAATGTAGGAATAAAGTGAGTATTTAAATTCTAGCATGTGGTTTGCAGTAATAGAATTACTGGGAATTTCAATTCCAACATTTGGTATATATGATAATTGAAAGGGAATAAGTAGTATAAAGTCCAAAATGCTCATACTTATTATAATTATAATTATTATTATTATTAGGACCCATCTGCATATTCAAACAAAAAAAAAATTCAAATACCACTCATTTGCCGTATCTCTTGAGCTGGACATATTATAATTAATTTTCATGTAATCGATGGGGAGAAGTTATACATCAATTTTAGGTTTAAACAAAAAAAGAGGGGGGTAATTTTTTCTCAAAGTTGTCTTTTTTTTTTTTTCTTCCTAAAACCAAGAAATTAAAATACCAAGGGGACATGTGATTCTTATTCTATGAAAATGAGGGAATTGCAATATAAGAAGGAAAGGGGAAGAAGGCGTGAATTCTTCGATTTGACATTATTTAAATTTGAACCGCAAATTTAAGGGTCATTCACCACTCTTTTATTTAATTATTTTTATATTTAAGGGTCCTTCCTATATTTCTCTCACTATACATAGAAGGTGGTAATTTACCCAATTTTATGAAATCCAGCTACCCCCATCATAGTCTTCAATCTAATAAACTTGCCAATCTGGAATACCCAACAAATAAGGGTACGGTAAAAGGAGAGTGTCTGGATTGGACAAGGCAAATTATGCTGTGGACCCAGGTTCACCCAGGTCTAAAACTACGTCGTTTTTGTCTTTCTTTTTTTTTTTTAAATAAATTTAGTAAACGTATTGCTGAATATAGAGTTGTCCAAAAATGTGTGAATGTAGAGGTTTCAAAGTGTGAATGTAGAGTATAGGAATCGTGAATGTACAATTATGATTGTGTGAATGTAGAGTTGCCAGAAATGTGTGAATGTGAAGGTTTCAAATTGTGAATATAGAGTATAGAAATCGTGAATGTAGAGTTCTGCATGTGTGAATCTGTAATAGAGTTAAGAAGTTCTAGCAACTTGTAGCCCTGTAATGTGTGAATGTGAAGTTTTCAAGTTGTGAATATGGAGTATAGGACCTGTGAATATAGAGTTTTGAATGTGTGAATGCATAACAGTGGTAATATAGTTACTAAACATATAATCTTGTAATGTGTGAATGTGGAGTTTACAAAGTGTGAATGTAGAGTATCATATAATCATGTAATGTGTGAATGTAGAGTTTACAAAGTGTGAATGTAGAGTATAGTGTATGTGAATGTAGAGTATAGTGTATGTGAATGTAGACCCAAATCCACCTTGCAAGGTGGACTTGGGTCCACGGCATAACAATTGATTGGACAACACTCCAACTAAATTTTGTTGCTAACCAGATTTTTAAATTAAGGATTTGTTTTGTAAATATACGTGGTCATGTGTTTGTGGACATATGTACTGTGGAAGCTTATTGATATGAATTTTTAAGCATTCTTCTATGTGCATGCAATGTGTTTGTTGGACATAATTCTTTATGTTATTTTGTGTAGTGATTGATGGTGTATCAAAAAGAATTTGTTTTTCAACAAACTGAAATAAACAAAATATCCTAGCTAGACGGTTAAAAAAAAAATCCTAACTAGACACTATTTCTATTTCGTAAATCCCACACATTCACCTAATAAAATCAATTGAAGATAAACAGAAGGAACATTCAACAACTTCATTCCACATTTACGTAATAAAGAAATCTCAATAAGATAATCTGTCGCTTTATTTTGCTCATTAAAAATGTGATAAATTCAAATTTGTTATTGTCTCTACAGTTTCCTCTTACAATAATGCACCATATTAAGGGATCACTTACCACTTTGTTACTTCACTTACTTGTTAAGCATCTCACCACTACCTCAGAATCCATCTCAAGCACAACCCTTAGCCCATGCAAAAAAGTGTATTCAAGTTTAAATTAGATTTGATGTGGTAATTTATTTTTTATTTGTTGACTTATATAATTTTATAATTTTTTCTTATTTAAATTTTGTCTTCATCGAACTTTAAGTTGATCAAAGAATAAAATGTAATGTATAAATATATAAAAAAAAAAAAACAAACTAATATTAAACGAATTGCATATCACAATTATACTTATTATTAGAGTTATTATTAGTTATCAAAACATAATAGTAATAATAATGATGTTCTTTTTTCAGTAAAGTATCCCACTACCCCTCCGTTGCTAGCGCCCTAATCTTCGTCTCTGACTTGTCTAGTGGAGATGAAGGTTGATGGAGGAATGTGCTTTAGCGCAAATTTCAGTGGCCCCGAGAAGTGGAGGCCCAATGATTAATTAGGTCTAGATGAATAGATGATAATTGGGGTATGAATTGGGTTAAAGATCAACATTAAGGGGGTGAGAGTGCAAATACTTAATGGATGGGGTGTAAAGTGAAGAAGGGAGAAAGTTTGGGGACCAAAGTGCAATAAGACATAAAATATAGGATTTCAAGACGCAAAGACTAGGAAGGGGGTAAAGGATGTGTCAAAAGTGAGAAAGAACATAAAATACAGAGTCGTAAGGTGTAAATGTGAGGAAAGTGGGCTAGACAAGATAGGCTTGGGGGCTATTTGTCAAACACTAAGAAAATAGAGAACGGAAATGAAGGGCGGACTTTTGGGTCCCCTGTCAGGCTATACCCGCACACACATATTTATTTATTTATTTATTAAGAATATTATAGTAAATTGATCAATATAACTATAAATAAAAAAATGTTAATATTATACTTCACAATCCTAATCAAACATATCCGGTAATATTACATTTTTAAAATCTCACATCACTTTTCAAGAGTTAATCTTATTATTTAAAATACTCTTACATCCCGTGAATAGTGAACCAAACACCTCCTAATAATAATACATTATTGTTTAGGGGAGACAACAAAGCTTTTTATTATTTTCAATAAATAACATTATATAATATTATTATTATGCCAAATAAGCAAAAACACAATGATGTGGCATCTACTTCAGTATTAACTTGAAATTTACTGGTAAAAATATATTTAAGTGATACGATTGTAATTTGTTAAAGTTAAATTATATATTTAGAGTTTTTTCAATTTTAAATATAATTAAATATATTGAAATGGTTATTTGTCCATATTTTGCGACTAAATTTATGATGTGATTGGATTGATAAAGATGGGCAATAATTTAAGGTAGCAGAGCAGCATCAGTTTGCCACATTACACATTACAGTTGGGATGAGACGTGGTAGGTTTTGATATTTTGAGCTTTTTGGCTGAACTTTCATGGAGAAGTTATTGTCTTATTGCTGACTCTTCAATCCACGTGTCCTTTATTCATTTGGCATTCATATCTTTATTTATTTTTTTAAAGTAACCAGAGAAACTATAGTCCTGCATATGTTCACACTTGGGTACATTTTATTTGTGTAATAGAATGTAAATCATACAAAAAAAATGTAAATAATACTAAAAAAATTCTGTGAGACGAATTAGATACATTATGCTTCACTTTCTTGATCACCACTTTGAAGATGTATCTTCCTCTTTTAATTCAAACAAACTCCAACCACCCCTTAATCTTATTTTTTTTACAGTATAAAATTTGACTATACTATTTTTGGTTGTATGGTAGTTGGAAATGGTTTTGCATGGAAAGAGTGTTCTCTAAAAGTATAATTTAATACTATTAGAAATATAATACAATATAATATTAGAAATATACTATTAACTATGACTCTTTGTGTTTCAACAGGTTTAGAAAGTATAGAGGAACAGATACTACAATATAATATGGTTATTTGCATTCAAAAAAAGAAATATAATATTTTTAATTCATCACAATATGTGTTTTAGGCGTAAAGATTTTTTTTTTTAAAAGTTCATTTCTTTATTGTTGATATGTTATAAATCGTTTAGTTACATGTTCTATTTTTTTTATCTGCTCCGTTCGTGAAAAGGTTCAATTTTAACTAATCGATCAATAATCTGCAATTTATTAAAGAATAAAATACAAAAAAATTAAAAGTGTAAAAAGAATAACCGAGTAGGAATACTTTAAAAGCTTTTGCATGATAGTTGTTGAAAATGAAGAACCACATCAGATTTGTTAGGGGTGTTAAATATGGATTATTTTTGTATGAAAAGTCATTGAGAATTAAAAAAAAATGAATCAAATTAATTAGCCAATGGATAAGAGCTAAATTCGAAAAATAATTTGCATGGTAATGTCACTGAAGTTTTTGTCATTTTTGACCAAATGAAGTTGGTCTGTACATGACAATTTAGGGTCACATTTTTGTCATTTTTGACCAAATGAACTTGTACATTTCTGACTAGCATTTAAGCTACTTGTTATGCCGTGAACCCAGATCCACCTTGCAAGGTGCACTTGGGTCCAATACGAAGTCGTTTCACAATTTTAAAAAAAAATAAAATAAAAAAATTAACGGCGTTAACGGCTCCTCATCGCAACAGAATACAAACTCTACATTCACAGACCCTATACTCCATATTCACAATTTTAAAACTCCACATTCACACATTACAGGGCTATATGTTTAGTAACTATAATACGTTATGCATTCACACATTCAAAACTCTATATTCACAAGTCATATACTCCATGTTCACAACTTGAGAACTCCACATTCGCACATTACAAGGCTACAAGTTGCTAGAACTCTGTTAACTCTACTACAGATTCACACATTCATAACTCTACATTCACAAATTCTATACTCCATATTCACAATTTGAAACCTCCACATTCACACATTTCAGGGTTGCTAGAACTCTGTTAACTCTACCACAGATTCACACATTCATAACTCTACATTCACAAATTCTATACTCCATATACTCCATATTCACACATTTCAGGGCTATATGTTTAGTAATTTAAAAAAAAAAAATAGTGAAACGGCGTCATATTGGACCCAGGTCCACCTTGCAAGGTGGACCTGGGTCCACGGCATAATTTGCCCATTTCAGCATGTAACGTAATATAACTCAAAATATGAGTAATGTTCCACACCTTTTCCAAAACTTCATTTTTAAATATGACACTATTTGATTGGACTTGATTACCCCGATTTGCCAATTTATGAATAACCAGTGAATATGAATTTCACTGTCATGTCAATAGATAAACTTAGGAAAGAAAATAACATTTATCTTTAAAATAAAATATAACCTAAACCAAATAACTTACATTCCCACTATGTTAACTAAATACAAGATAATCTTACATTCTCATAATTTCACATTTTTATTAGCTAAGATAATCCCATATCCCAAGAACCAAACACTCCATTATTCATATTTATGTTTCAGTCATACCCATACATCAACTTGTATCCCAATAATGTATTATTATGTACAAAGTGTGGCATTTCGATAGAGACAAATCAACCATTATTCCAAGATGACAAGCATTTGTGAGCCATTAGCCATACCTCAGTGGTGTCCATTTTCCAACTCATCCGTGGATCCTCCTCTTGTGAAGTGAGACTTCAAACCTATCCAGCACTGATAATAATAGTGATCCATGAAGGGCGACTCCAATGCCCATGGACACACTACGGGCACGAGGCAAGACTCGAACATAAATGCCATCGTGCCTGTGATTCTATGCGGCCCTACTTCAGTTCCTAGGGCTATTGTTTTCTGTCAACATTATAATGTTGTTAGCAGTGGCGGAGCCACCTTATGGGGTAGGGGGCCCTGCCCCCCCCCCAACCCCCACCTCACCCCTACCCCTACCTTAAAATATTTTAATAAATATGTATATATATATATATATATATTGATATAGTAGGGATAACATACACTTTTGGTTCCCTCTAATTTTTTTTTATTTTTTAAAAAACAATCTGTTTATATTATATTAAGTGAACTCAAAATATATATTAAAGTTTAAATTCATTAAATAGAAAGAAATAATCCAAGCAAATAATTAAAGTCACCATTTTCTTTTTATCTTATTTCTTTTATCAAGATTTTAATAATTGAGGGCATCAAATATACATTTTATTTTAAAAACTCTCTAAATTTGAGATATATATGCTTTAGTTTTATTAGTTATGTTGATTAATTAATTAATGATTTATTGTGTGTTTTAATTATTTATTTACACTTGAAGATGTACATTTGCTTATTTAAATAATTAGTTTTGAAATTGTCAAAAAATAATATTGATTGTTTAATTCGTGATATTGATTTTTGTCTTTTATCTCCCAAATTTTGAAATATTATTAATCAGTAAAATGAATATCAATTAATTATGAAAAGATTTGGTGAATAAATAATTGACAAAAGTTTTTATTTGATAAAAATTGACAATTTATATTTAAATAAATGTTATTGTTCTTATTGTTGTTGTTGTTGTTGTTGTTATTATTATTACTAGTATTTTCACCCGTGCGTTGCACGGAATGAATTTGTTAAATATTTTAAGAAATATTTGAATCGATATACAATTATATAAATTATAACATCGAATATGAGTATGAATAAGTGTATAAATGCAATTATAGTATGAGTCTTCCTTGCATGCAACAAATATCACAAAAATTCAGTGTTCTAAAATAAGTGTATAAATGCAATAGGTAGATAATTTACATTATTGCATCATATTCATTAATTTAATTACTTGTCGGTTAGTTATTGCAAGATCTTGAGGTACACTTATATTTTGATAGAGTTCTACTACATATACTCCATTTTTCTACTCCCTCACTTTTACTCCATGACGTGGCAATAAATGATTGGTTATTTTCATCCTGTGGGCCCCAAAGAAAATGTCAGCATCAACATGTTGTGAGAGGGAGTAAAATTTGGGAGTATAGTTTGGGAGTACAAGTAGTATTTTCCATTTTGATATTCAGTAAGTATAACTATATTAGAGAAAAATTGACATGGGAGTAATGGGATAATCAGTTGAGTAATTGTTGGTTGACCGTAGAGCGTTGTGTTGGAGGAAGAAGATGATATATAGTGAAGATCATATTGCCCTTCACTATATATCATTTTCTTCCTTCAACACGTTGATATTCTCTGGACAAATAACTGTTGGAAAAAAATTAGCATAAAATGGTATTTTACTGGCAATATTGTGGTTCAAATATATGTGGGGTCCACTTTCGATTTGGGTCGGGTCAAAGTGGATTCGTATTCTTCGTAGTTAGACGAAAAGATTGATATATTGTACGCTCAAAACTGATAATGGGTGAATGAGAAATTGGTTCTCAAAGTTGACCCATTTGAGTTAGAAAAATATAGAGAAAAACCTTTCAAGTAACTTTTGTCCCACATTGGTTTGAGAAGTGGTTTGCACCACTACTTATACAAGAGTTTTTCTAAGGCTTATTGAATTGTATAGCATAGAGGCTCTCTCTCGTGCGCAGGGGGGATGCAAATGAAATCCCAAAATGAACTATTTTTATTAATAGTATAGATTGCATTGCAGAGGAAAATATATATTGAATTATTACCAATAGTAATTCTAGTCTAGAATTGTATTACGAATAGGAACGTAGGAAAGAATATATTTTATTAGGAATTCTATTTTAATTTACAATTGTATTAGGGATAGGAATTGTACGAATAGGAACGTAGGAAAGAATATATTTTATTAGGAATTCTATTTTAAGTTACAATTGTATTAGGGATAGGAATTGTATTACCATATTTTACAATATTACGCAAACCATAATATTATAGCCTTATAGGTCTGTTTACAATATTACGCAAACCACAATATTATAGGTCTGTTTTGGGCGGGAAGTTAAAACTGAGGATATTGTTTTTATTAATAGTATAGATAGTAATTCTAGTCTAGAATTGTATTACGAATAGGAACGTAGGAAAGAATATATTTTATTAGGAATTCTATTTTAATTTACAATTGTATTAGGGATAGGAATTGTATTACCATATTTTACAATATTACGCAAACCATAATATTATAGGTCTGTTTACAATATTACGCAAACCATAATATTATAGGTCTGTTTACAATATTACGCAAACCATAATATTATAGGCATGGTTGCAGTAGGCGCTAGGCGTTAGTCGGGCGGTAGACTAGCGCCTAGCGCCTAAGCGGTACCTAGCGGTTCTAGGCGGCAGCCTATAAAAATAAAAAATTAATTCATGTGTGTGCATGTATGTCATATATTATATTATATATATTATATATATATATATATATATATATATATATATATATATATATATATATATATATATATATATATATATATATATCTCTTACTTCTCTTACTTATATAAATAAACAAATTTAAATATATATAAATGTAATAATAAAATTAACAAGGCCGACATGCTCGAGTTAACTCGGCTAACTCTGCCGAGTTGGGCGAGTTAACTCGGCCAAATTCGGCCAGTCGGCCGCCAACTCGGCCTAATCGGCCGAGTTAGGCGCTAGGCGGCCGGCCACCTAGGCGGACGCCTAGGGAGCAAGTCGCCTCGGTCTAGGAGCGCCTAGCGCCTAGGCGGATGTCTAGGCGGCCTAGGCGGGGATTTTTGCAACAGTGATTATAGGTCTGTTTTGGGCGGGAAGTTAAAACTGAGGATATTGTTTTTATTAATAGTATAGATTGCATTGCAGAGAAATATATATATTGATTTATTACCCATAGTAATTCTAGTCTAGAATTGTTTTACGAGTAGGAACGTAGGGAAGAATATATTTTATTAGAAATTCTATTTTAATTTAAAATTGTATTAGGGATAGGAATTGTATTACCATATTTTACAATATTACGCAAACCATAATATTATAGGTCTGTTTTGGGCGGGAAGTTAAAACTGAGGATATTGTTTTTATTAATAGTGTAGATTAGAGTTAATACCACAAATGGTCCTCTGACTATTGGGCTAGTACTCCTTTTAGTCATCGACTTTCAATTCGACCACAAATGGTCATCTGACTTTCATTTTTGACCACAAATAGTCATCTGTTAAAATTTCTGTTAAATAGGTGTTAAATCTAGGGGTAATATCGTCAAATTGATTAATATTATTATGATTACTTCTTTTTGATAATTATATGACAACATAATTAATTCCAAACATTAATAAACATCTATATCTATATATATATAAAAGCCACACATTTCTGGAAAATAAAAAAAATTTCGTTTTCCCGCCCAGTGAAAACTACGTAGTTTTGACACATTTGTAAAATTATTAGTACAAAAATCAGATTAACAGTATGAATGCATTTATTGTGTTCACATTTACTGCAACAAACAAAGCATGCTTACAAATTCCAATAATTACATCTTTTGAAATGCAAATAACTTTTACAATCTACAAGACAAACATTCATTAATTACAAATGAATTCAAAATTCAAAATCAGAATTTACATCTAAATCATCAGTATAAATAGATCTCACATCACAACCAATACTACAAACTTTTTTTCTGAATTAGATGTAGAGATTCCAAAAGCTCAACCAGAGGAACCACCCAGCCGTACCAAAAGGCATACACATGCAAAAGCCATGGTTCCTTGATGATGATGATACTTGCAGAAGCTCAACCAGATAGGGTTGCTCTGTACTTGGAGATGGAAAGGTATACACTTTAATTTGCAATTTATGGTGTTTTTAAAACGAATTTCTGTTTCTTTATCTCAGGTGCTATTCATTTTGAAGCAAAGCAAAGGGAGATCCTGGTAATATCCCTGGCATTATTTTTTTATTTTTTATCTTGGGAGGGTCTGCCTTCAAATTCCATCCCCATGATTTAATATTAAAAAAATAGGTATGAACAAAGTAGCCACCAAATATGCATAATAAACTCATTTAAGTTTTTTAAAATCTGAAAAAAAATCGGATTTACCAATCTGCTTTGATTTGATTTTGTTTTAAGTGAAAACTCTGACTGTTTCTAATGATCTGTTACTCATTTTGTGGAAGAAAAAAAAAAGGAAGACAGTTGAATGATACCACTTCTGCAAGAATGCCACTCTTCAGAATCTGTTCAATTTGATCTTTGAAAGGAGGCCCATTGAACTGAAGGAAATGCTTCAACAAGAAAGCTCTTGGATCATTACAAATATTACCTGTACATCATTATTAATCATAACTGGTGTAGTACAATACTTTGCAAGCAAATCAAAAACATTGAGGTTAGCAGAAATGAGAGATAGTGTATAGAAATAGTGCATTATGTAACAAACAAACATAATATATAAATAGAAAATATAATATGATATATGGGTCTAAGATTTGATGTCTAAGATGATAGCAGAGGATGAAGAAGGTTCTGAAGAATGAGATATGGTACTGCCCTAACACATAGGATTTTTGCTTATGGTAATCAGGCTTTGTTTTCTACGACTAACTGTTGTTACTTTGTGTTTAAATTTACAGGAAGTTTCTAAGGGTGATGAGGTTATTAGTCCACCAAGTACACAACAGTTGAAAGAGAGAGTGGTTGAGTGCGAAGACATTGATGCTGCCATTGGTTTTTGTTAGGGTTAATTTGGCACCCTAGATGAACTGTTATTGTTGAATTGTTGTTTTTGGGCAAGTGTTTTTATGTTTTTGATTGAATAGCACTGTGTGAGTGCTATTAGACAATTGGTGGTGACAATTTTTTAGACTAATTTCACCATTACATTGGTGAAAGTTTTACCAGTATCCATATCTACTTGCTATCTTATATGTAATGAAATCCTTTTCCTATTTGTAGTTGCTATATCTTCTGTCATCACTAATATGTGCAGGAAGCTTATAAGGATGCAATGCAATGGAAAGCAACCAACAAGACATTAGGAGGATAAAGCGATTTTGCAAGATGGGCAAGAATGTATACAATTCAGCAATAGTATGTAACAAATTAGTTTAGGATAGTGAACATAGAGATATCTGTACATGTAACTATATTTAATGTACTGCTATTTTATACTTAAGGAACATTTTAATGATATATTTGAAAACTAATCTCAGATGCATACTAGCAAACATGTTTTAAGTTGTGTCATTACATTTTTAAGTAACACAAACAAAGTAAGAAAGAAAATTAAATAATTAAAAACAAATAAGATTTGGATTCTGGGAAAAAAAAAATTGAAGTCTAAAAATCACTTTAACCATTTAAAAAAAAAAAGATACAAACACTCCTTTGCAATGGTAAGTCAAATTTTGTAACACAACATCAACTATAACTTATTACAAAACATGAAGAGTAAATTACAACAATCTAAAACTTAGTGAAATTATAAACACTAAGCCCTTTGGCTTACAAGTTAATATTTTAAAAATATAAAAACCATTAAGTAACACAAATAAAGTAAGAATGTAAATGAAAATATTAAAAACAAAAATAGATTTACAGTCAAGTAAACAAAATTTAAGTTTAAAATTCACTTTAACCATTTTCAAAAAAAATGAATCTTTCCTTTGCAATGGTAAGTCAGATTTCATAACACAACATCAACTATAACTTATTACAATCACCCACATTCAATTACAACAATCTAAAACTTAGTGAAATTATAAACACTAAGCTGCTTGGCTTACATGTTAATATTTTTACAACAAATAAAACACCATTGTTTAGTAAAAAAACACCATTAAGCTGTCATTAGTAAAAAAAATCATGAACAAACGACTTTGTTCTTTAGCTGTTCCTTTTTTATGCTAAATCAGAACAAAATTTAATTTCGAGTCATAATATGTTAAAAAAAATTGAAAAAGTTTTTTTTTTTTGCTTTTTGCAACATTTTACCGATTTGAGAGCAAGACTTATATATTTGTGTTTTTTTTTTTTTTAAGTATTAATAAAGACAAACTTTTTTTGAAAAGTCAATATAAAACACCATTGTTTTCAAACAGATTCTCATTTCATTGAAACAATTACACAACAGTAGCTAATCTACCAAATACAGCATCTTAATTGACTGTAAATCTCACATATTACACTGATTTACATTGAAATGAGAATCTAAATACACTTCTACTACAAAATATAGTTGTACTACTTTTTAATACACAGGAAAAAATAACCTCTAACATGTAAATACAAAATAATGTACTGAAACCAAATCAGAGCTTCAGCATTGGCCCCAAACTAAACAAAGAACACTATTTTGGTAGAAAATGTTTCTACTGCTCCAAATGTGGCACTGTACACATAAAAACAGATAAAAACATTTAACCTACCAAATTGTATTTTGGTATGTAAGATGTGAAAAGGGAATCCATGAGACCATTATATTATTACCAATGCAGAATGCTAAAGCAGGAGTTTAGCATAAGATGTGAAAAACCAGTCAATCAACATAAGGAATGAAAAGGTATAATACAAGCTAAATCTGCTAATTTGTGCTAGAGATTCATAGATCATGCTAGAGGTTTTCTAATAAGATGTGCTAGAGATTATGCTTGATAAATTGTTTTATGGATTAAAAAAAAGGTAATGTTCTTATCTAGGCATTCTGTTCACAATCGGTGTCCTACGATGCATCCATTAAATCGTGCAAAATGGCTAATAAAATAACGGAATCCAAACCTAGATGAGGGAATATCACGAATGAACAAAGAACATAGTTTTTCACGAATGAACAAAGAACAAAGAACATATAAGGATTTTCAAATAAGTTGAAAATACTTATCTTTTTAGGAAGATCATCTCCCTTTCGAATTGAGTTTTCACCTTTGAGATTATTCTGCATGCGCACCTTGACTTAGTTTTAGTATCTTTCTAACTGTATAGTTGTTGATGTTGGTAGCCGGTTAGATAACAGATGGTTAGATAACGGATTTATAAATGATATAATTGAAATAAACGTACCTTATACTATAGAATCTTTGTTCCAAAGCCTTCATATATGATATCTGGAAATCGCAGAGGTTATAGATACAAGGGTATGGATATATTCTGGAATCGCTCTCTGGTGTTCAAATGGTGGAATTTCTAGCAGATTATGAGTAATTTTGGGGTTAGGCAAACACTGATTCAGGCTTTAGGTGGATGGTTTTGGCTTGGCTTCCATTTCCGTTGCTCACCTGGGAGGAACCGTACAGGGAGGGAGGAAGGGTTAGGACAAAGGCGCAATGGAGACGACAAGAATTAGGTGGGGGAGTCGGGTTTGAGGCGGGTTCTTTGGTATTTATATGGTGGATTTTTGGATCGGGTTTGGGCTTTAAAATTAGGCCAAGATGTTGGGTTTTAGATAATATACATAATAATATGTATATAGATAGATTGGCCCAGTTAAATTGGCATGGTGCACTGTTTAATAAAATTCTGGTAAATTATTGTATGGACCATGATATACACAGCTGTGTGGATCATGAATATATGGTACATTTTTAATTATGCTAAAATTACATTATTTTAATTATTTGAACAATCATTAAAAGTTTAAATTTACTTATAAAATTTAATTATTTGTATTACGATACAATATTTTAATTTTATTCCAATGTATTATTCATTGTATATATTAAATTATCATAATATGCTTAATTATAATTAAAATAACTTTTAAAGATAGAGATAACGTATAATGGAAAATAATTTGAAAATTTTTAAAATGAATAATCGATTTAAAATATTGAATGAAATCATCAATATCAATTTTAAATTATATATATACACACGCATACCAAACTTATTACCCATATCAACCCCAAATGTCTCAACGTTTTGATTTGTGCCGACTCACTAAAATTGTAATTCAATTACTCATATAAAAAAAGGTACTCTTTATTCAACTTTTAATATAGTTTATTATTATTAGTAATTTCCCACCTTAAATATGAATTTATATTTTAATTATAAATATTTATGTTCATAATGTTATCATATCAAATCAAAATTATTATTAAATAACAACATTTTATAAATGAATAAACCTCAAATTTCTTTATTACATATGTAATTTAATAACAATAATACGGAGTAGTTTTTAATAACATAGGATAATTTTAATATTTCAAATAACAAAGCTTTATAAAATACTTAATATTTATTTAATTTATATTAAAAATATAGATCTATTGTATAATACCAAAAGAAAAATGAATTATTTTTGGGCCCAAAAACCTGTTTAATTGGCAAATTGTTTTGTGGCAAATTATTGTCTGGATTATGGTCCACATAGTGTTGTGTGTACCGTAATAAAAAGTACATTTTTGATATACTAAATATACATTATTTGTGTATTGAATTTACATTATACAATATAATGTATATTCAGTACAAAAATAATTTACATTCCTTAAATATAATATACATTTTTAATATACTATAAGTATATTCTTTTTATATTGAATGTACATTATTTGATAGTGTAGTCCACATAGTTGTATGAACCATGGCCCACACAATATTGATTGTTATTTTGTGGACTTGGCAAATCCACGTTGCAAGGTGAATTTGGGTTCAAATTACACAATTTATATACTAAATGTTCACAATTTATATACTAAATGTTAACAATTTACATACTAAATGTTCACAATTTGAATTGTGAACATTTTAGTATGCAAATTGTGATGTGTCCACCATGCAAGTTGGACCTGAGTCCATGGTATTACTATTGCGTTTAATTAGTAGGCAATTCAAATTTTTGTTGGGTTAGATTTTCTATTATGAACGGGCTTATACTATTTTGGGCAAAGCATGTTGTATTTTTACTTAAATTTTATATATATGTATGCATACAATTTTTTTGTGAGTTTAATATTTCAAGTAATTATTTTGTTACCTTACTACAATAAATTAATTGACATATTCGTATTGGCTTTTGTGAAAAATTTAGCCATATTGTCCGCTAATTAAACTTCTACAAAAGGAATTGAAGACATTGTAATGGAACTGAGAATTCTATTTTTTTTTTAAGGATAATCTATTTTGGTGGTCTCATATCACAACCAATACTACAAAATCTCTTTCAGAATTAGATGCAGAGATGCCACAGGCCAGAAGCCCAATCACAGACCCAACCAGAGAGGAGGAAACAGCCGGCAGAATCATAGCCTACCAAGAGAAAGGTATACACCTGCAAAAGCCATGGTAGTTGATTATAATGATATTTCGTTCCTTAGTAATAGGGGTGTTGTGTACTTGGAGATGGGAAAGGTATACACTTTAATGTCTAATTTTTGGTGTTTTAAAAATGATTTTTTGTTGATTCTTTATCACAGGTCCTATTCCTTTTAAAGCAAAGCAAAGATAGATCCTGGTAACATCCAATTACATCCCCATGATTTTTTTTAAAAGGTATGAACAAAGGCAGCCAGCCACCAGGTATTACAACCTTCCTACCTTCTAATTCTCATCATGTGAAAATATCTCAACAACTATGTTAAGAAAAACAATTTAGGTAAAAAATAAAGCTTTAAAATAATGGAAAGATTAATTTCATATTATCATACTATCTTACAGTCATAGGACCAAGGTGTCTCTACACTTCTTCAAGCTTCAATTCACTGCCAGAATGAAGAAACTAACAACTTTAGCAGTCATATGAAGAAAGAAGAAACCAGCCAAAGTAATAGGAATTAGACCTAACATGATTCCAAATAGAAAAACTTCAATCATTTCAATTATTTGTTTGAAAGGATAAAAAACGAGGTAATATGCATACTAAAATATTAATCCGAATAGACATGAATCTCAATGACCACAATACTTCATTTTAATTTATATAATATTAGTCCGTGCATCGCACGGGGCAATAGCTAGTTAACTTAATAAATATAAAAATAAAATGGACGTGACAAATTAGATAAATGAACAAATTAAATAAAAATCCATGATTAATGTTTGCAATTTGTAATTGATTAATTCTATTAATTCAACGGTGGCGACCTTCAGTTATTAATGAAGAGTTAAAACTATTAATCGGTCATGTATGAACAACCATGAAAATGATGGAAGCAAGGTTTTGAAAAGAATTTCTCTCATTTTAATATGTTGGTTAAATTAAAACAGATAGCTCTAATATTAAATCTTCATTTTGTACGCATAATTACGAGATATAAGGTGTATTATCTTTTTATTTAGGAGTATTTATATTTGTTAATTGTTTCAATTATGCTTATTGGTGAAAAATTTTAAACATTTTTATTTTAGGACTATTATATATACCAATTTGATGATAATACCCCTTGATTTAACACCTATTTAACAGAAATTTTAATGGAGGACTATTTGTGGTTAAAACTGAAAGTCAGATGACCATTTGTGGTCGAATTGAAAGTCAAGGACTAAAAGGAATACTACCCCAATAGTCAGAGGACCATTTGTGGTATTAACTCTTATTATTACTAATATTTTCACCCGTGCGATGCACGGAATGGATTTGTTATAATATATTACGAAAATTTGGATCGATATATATATATAATTATATAAATTATAACATCAAATATTATATAGTGCAATTGAATATATGTTTTGGATTGATTATGTTTTATGATGTTATCCTTGTTTGAATTCCAGTAAATAATTTCTTAATTAATAGCTAATGTGTAGATGTACGCATGCGAGGTTGGAACTTTAGAGATTTTATATATCATTGTTTAGAATTTTATAAATTGGGCAAATATGCTCGTTCTCTAGTAACTCAGTTATATGAAACAATTGTTATTCTAATTCATATGTATGAAAGATATATTTTTGTGTGAGTTAATACTCAAAATTGTCCTTGACTAGAGTGGTTTTTCTCAATTTTGTCCTAAACGACTTTGGTCTCATAAAGTAGTCCCAGACTTTTGTGTTATCGCTCAAAATTGTCCTCCGTTAGTTAAGGTGTCAAATGAGTGTTAAGTACAGAGGCAATTTTGTCAAATCATGTTGAAGTCTTCTCTCAGTCAATGCGTAGAAACACAACTTATTGTTCTAGATATCTGGAACAAGTTTAATTTTAGTTAATGTGTGTAAAATAAAAATAAATGAATAAATAATTAAATAGAAAGCTCCTTTCAATTGACATGAATTGACAAAATTGACATGAATTTCAATTGACTTTAACATGAATTGACAAAATTACCCCTGTACTTAACACCCATTTGACACCTTAACTAACGGAGGACAATTTTGAGCGATAACACAAAAGTCTGGGACTACTTTATGAGACCAAAGTCGTTTAGGACAAAATTGAGAAAAACCACTATAGTCGAGGACAATTTTGGGTATTAACTCATTTTTGTGTAGATATATAGCAATTTTTTCATCTTGGAAAAAAACATAATATCACCGGTTGTATTTACACATTATTGAAAGCCTCTTTGTAGACGACATTGGTAGTAACAACACAATCTTGTCCATCCTCATCTAGAACTAATTAACACTTTCAGGCTATCATGATGGGTGACTCAGGAGAAAGCCATGTACAATTGACCGTGATTAAAAACTGGTTTTTTCACCAATAACACAACTTGAGTTAGTGTTCGACCCTGGCTTTTGTTGATAGTCATGGCATATGCAAGCATTAATGGAAATATTTATGTTGGAACTTGAAGGGAAATCTCGTATTAGAAAGAGTAGGAGACATTCGAGAGATATTATTTTTATTAATAGTATAGACTGCATTGCAGAGAAATATATATACTGTATTATTACAATTAGTAATTTTAATCTAGAATCGTATTACGAATAGGAACCTAGGAAAGAATATGTATTTTATTAGGGATTCTATTTTAATTTACAATTGTATTACGAATAGAAATTGTATTACCATATTTTACAATATTACGCAAACCATAATAGTATAGGAGTGTTTTGGGCGGGAAGTTAAAATTGAGGATATTGTTTTTATTAATAGTATAGATTATTATTATTATTATTATTATTATTATTATTATTATTATTAATATGATTATGATATTTTATGTTATGTGAAAAAATTATAAAGTAATGATCGACACTCGTGTCAATCGTACTCATATAATTATGTATTTCGTACTTTATTATACGGAGTATAATTAAAAATCATTATCAATAATAATTACACTAATTTATGATATATATAATAATATAGTATGGTTAATTATAGTGTCGACTAATACGGTAAATTTTCTCTACTACATTGACCCCCCAACTTGAGTTTTCTGGCTCCGCCCCTGGTTGTTAGATGATAAATGCCTCTCTGGGAACATTACAATGTTGTTAGATGTCTTTCTCTCTGTGAGCATTATAATGTTGTAAGACGTTTTTCTGTGGAAGAACACTATAGCATATAGGCTGTAACTATAAGAACAAAATGCTAGTGGTGCATGGTTGTTGAGAATAAATAATAATAATAATAACTGACGGTAAAAATGTTACCGGAGTATATTGAGATCTGAATAGCAATAGTGGAATACAACGAGTAATCAGCAAGAGTGTTCGTGTGCCAAAGCCAGGTCCCCATCCTCTACCACAAGTCTGCTATTTATACTATGGCTGCAACGGCTCTTCTTCTAGTGAGTGTAACAGATCGGAGTGCTGGTAATGGTGAGTTGCATTGAGTGCTGGTAATGGTGAGCATTCTTTGAGTGCTGGGTCGTGATAATGGAGAGCCGTTGGAGTAATTATCATCCCATTCTAGAGGTGTCCATTTTGTTGATTCTCCATCCGGCAAATCAACAGCAAAGTGAAATCCTTGAGGAATAACAACTATTTCACCAGGACTGACTTGCAACCTACCACATTCAGTTGTAATCAACAACCCTATACGGTGTAAACAAAAGATCAAAACAACTTCAGTTAACATAACAAAAAGAAAATCAGCAATCTCTAAGAACATCACAATTAACCTTAAGAGATGATGCAAAAACTGGAGCTTTCTTTTGAGCTGTAATATGACTATATGAGCATGAGTGAATTATCCTACAACTACCACAAAAACTTTTGGAGGGGGAGACTAAGACTAAGAGCCAAATAGAAGATAAGACAGCAGCTAGTAATCAGAATGAAGGCAGAGTCTGTATCCTTTAAAATTCACCAAAGATCCAAAGTAATTCTTTAAAATTCTCATAATTTCTAAGAGGTTCCAGGAAATTAAAGTGAAATTGGTTTCATTTGGATTGTTGGATTAGGTACAATCAAACACATGGTTACTGAAAAACAAATGACTCATTAAACCAGTGAAGTGGGGCATCACTTATTTCCTTTTTGAGGAACTATCAAAAAGTCCCCATCAGCATTGCAGAATGCACAGTTGTCCATTGATTTGTTAGCTGTATACCTGCATTTCCACATGCACTTGAATTTATAAAATACTGAAATTTATTCAATACTCTCAGCTAAAAGAGAACTGAGAAATGATAGGATAATAAAGTCTTTCACATTAGCACTCCTTGAATTAGGGGTTTCTTATTTGCTCTCTACTTTCAAAAAACCAACTAATGATGCAAAATTTGAAGTTAAAGCTGCAAAAATCATAGATAAAGTTTGTCAGAGGCAACTGGCAAGACCTTAAATCTAAATATGAAGATTAAATCACTTCACAAGATACCAATACATTCAGAATTATATATATAGCATATAAATGAGATTGAATCCAAATTACATGTGAATCGCAAAACCATGCCGGAGGTAAGAGCTGCCAGCTCCACATACAGTGTACAGCCCATCAATGAAATCAGTTGGTGTTTCTGGGATATCCACAGGCTTCCACCGTAATTGAGTAGGTGTAGCAGAACATTTGACTGGCTCATGGGTAACTGATGGCTTAGCACGTTATAACCTACTGTCCACCCAAAAAAAAAATACATTATACAATAAAATCACAAGCATCAATTGATGAAGACTTGGAGAGACACATTCATAGGAATGCACCTTAATGCAACTTATGAAAGCTGCAATTAACTAGAGGCATCTATAGCGTTGAGACCTATTGGATCACCCAAACCACAAGTGTATAAATGGAAACACATTGTTTACTCATCAATCTTCAAACTTGGAAGAAATAACAGTCATGACATTCATGTTTAATTACCTGTTAGTTTTTCACTTTTAAACAGAGAATAAACATATGCTAAGAAAATTAAAAAATACCTGTGTTTTAGTACTGTAAGTAGAAATTGAATACAATAACTCTCATCCATCACATGAACATGGTAACAACTAACAATAATTCTTCTTCCATTTTTTATGAAACTGACTTCTTGTTTGTGAATATGTCAAAGTTTAAGTTTCGTTTAAAAACTTAGGTAAAAGACATTGAGGCATCGTCAAAGTTCCATTGCAGATTCTAACAAGTATAACTCCATCGCAGATCGTCCTCCTGTAATCCTTTAGTGAATTTTAGAGGATGGTTGGTTGGGAGTCTCTGAGTTGAGAGACTCTGCACTATTTTCCTAGTTTGAGCTTCGATGTGCCCCTCCTGTTTGATCCAAAAAAAAAAATTGATCGGACTATGATCATTAACTTGTGTTATCCAGTCATTCACAGTCTAAACCCTCATAAGAATACAACACTCTTCTGAGCATCTTTGTGTGGTCTCCATACTTGCAAAATGGCTTTCTCAATCTCCTTATCCTTTTGTGCCACAGTAATGCTGCAATGGCAGCTTCCTGAATCCTGATAGAAGCAACTCTTGATCAATCACCAGTAATCATTACATGAGCACTTCCCATCAGCAAAATGATGAAACCTGATGGAGTCTCGTAGTATTATCTGCCTGCCAACAATTTGTGATATGTATTTGAAGGCATCATGACAGTCCCCACAAATTCTAAGATTTTTCATTATTCTTATTGGCATCTCTGATTTGCTGCGTGTAAGAACAAAAGCAACTGCAATTCTCTCACTGTGATAGCTCAGGAGTTCTTCCTTGTTCTCCAGATCAAGGTCATACAAAGCATATTTTATCTGTGGCACATACCCTACAAGCTTCATCTTTTTGTGCAGTTCCCTGAGGTTTTCATAGATTGCATCTGTATCCGGGTGAGATTTGTCGCCAGCAACAAAAACGTGAATGCCATCTCTCATGCTGACCCAGCTGCATCCTTTTTCTTTCCTTGCTGTTGCTTCCCTCATAGAGCGTCGGGCCTGAGCAACATCTTCCCACTTCCCACCAGAGGCGTGCATATTCGCTAGAAGAACATAGTTTACTGCATTTTGAGGTTCCAGCTCCATAAGCATTTGTGCAGCCTTCCTACCTAGATCTCTTTTGCGACCACTAGCTCGACTGCATACCCCCAGAACAGTTCTCCAGATTAGCGCGTTAGGCCGTAATGGCATTGTTTGGATGAAGTCCTCCATCTTATCAAGCTCGCCTGCTCGACCAAGGAGATCAACCATGCAAGAGAAATGCTCGATTCGAGGGGTCAAATTATACACTCTGCTCATAGATTCAAAATGATCAAATCCTTGTTCGACGAGTCCTATGTGGCTACAAGCTGACAAGACAGCAACAAAAGTAACATGATCTGGTGGTTGGCCTTCCAGCTTCATTTTTCTGAAAACCTCTAGTGCTTCATGTCCATGTCCATGCCTTGCATAACCAGATATCATTGAGTTCCATGAATATACATTTCTTTCAGGCATTAATTTAAAGAATCTTGAAGCATAATCTATGCGGCCACATTTGGAGTACATGTCAACCAGGGCACTCCCAACAAAAACATCTGATTCCAAACAAGCTCTAATCCCACACGCATGGACTTCCATGCCACGCTCTAGTGTTGCAACTGAGGCACATGCACTCAGGACGGTAGAAAAGGTGAAGCAATCTAACCTCTGACCGTTGTGCAGCATAAGCCAGATTAAACCCATGGCCTTCGTTAGGAGCTCATTGTGTATATACCCAGAGATCATAGAGTTCCAACTCACATCATCTCTCCTGTCAGACATTCTAGAAAATATTTTTTCACAATCATCCATTTGCCCGCATTTCCCATAGCAAGTAAGAAATGCATTTTCAATAGCTACATCATCCATTGCATTGTATTTTAGTACCAGAGCATGAATTTGGCTAGCAAGACCAAAAAGAGAAAGAGATGATACTGCAGAAAGGACATTTATGAAAGTAACTCGGTTAAGTCTCCATCCAGCACGCATCATTTCTATGAAATATTCTATAGATTCAAAAATAGATGCCTCAGAATCACTCAATGCACCAATTATAGAATTCCAAGAAACACGGTCACGTTCAGGCATCAAGGAGAATATTTTTCTGCATTCACAGATAAACCGAACATCAGCATGCAATGCAAGGAGAGCATTAGACACTGACACATCCAAGTCAAGTCCCAATTTAATTGCTTCACAATGTATTCCACTGCCCATCCTGATCCAACCCAGGCTCCCACATGAACTCAAAGCACTGATCAAATTGAAGTTTGAAGGCATCATACCAATACTCCTCATTTTTTTGAAACCCCACACTGCATCTTCAAAACACTCGTTCCGGTCAAGACCAGAGATCAAAGAATTCCAAGATGTTAAATCCTTATCAATCATGAGGTTAAAAACAGAACAAGCCTCTTCAATTGCACCACATTTTGCATACATATTAATTAGACCATTTCCAATAGCAACCTTGGAATCATACAAGCCAGTTCGGAGAGCATATGCATGTACTTCTTTACCTCTTTGTTTTCCTTCTTCCAACAAAGAGAATTCAGGGAAAGCACTCAAAAGAACAACAAAAGAGGAATAATTTATTTCAACCATGTCTCTTGTCTCAACAAAAACCTTAGCAGCGTCTTCTCCTCGCTTTAGTTGAATGAGTCCAACCATCAGGCCGTTCATAGAAACTACGTTTCTCATGCCCATCTGCTTGAAAATCTTCAATGCAGTGTCAAGGCAGCCAAACCTTCCAAAACTACAAACTAAAGCACTGCCCACATACAGGTCTTTTAAAAATCCAGATTTTTCAATTCTTCCCAATACCTGCTCTAGCAAAAGCAAACCACAATTACCATGAGAAGCAGCAGCGGAAATTAAGCTGCCAAAAGTGTCTTTAGTTGGTTTAGAATAAAATTCCATACTCTCATTTTGCATAATGGAGAAAAGCTTGAAAGCAGAAGCAGAATCTCCTCTTTGAGAATAAAAGGAAATGATAGAATTCCAAGACACTGAATTCTTAGCTTCTATACCACAAAATACACTCCAAGCATATTCCCCAGAATCACCACAACACCTGTACATAGAAATCAACACATTGCAGATAACCTCATCAACCAAGTAGCACGTCTTCAAAACCAAAGCATGAATTTGCATCCCCAACCTAAGCCCACAAGCCCCTAAAGATTGACAAGCCCTTAAAGCACTACCAAAAGAATAATGGTTAGGAACAAATCCGGAACGCACCATCTGTCGAAGACTTTCACAAGCCTCATTGGGCATGTCATTCTTAGCATACCCTGTGATCAAACTAGCCCAGGTAATCGCATTCCTGTCAGGCATCTCGTCGAACAGGTCACGTGCAGCAGCCATATCGCCATTTTTCACATACAGATGAATAAGGTAATTACACAAAAACAATTCTTGACTATACCCATTCTTCACAATTTCCAAATGCAGATGTTTTGCGTCGTTCACAGTAATCAGGAACCGGTACTTCTCGACTAAATAACCATACTTTCCAGAAAACAAGGGCGAGAAAGAGGAGTGTGTTTCAGGTAAAGCCGTCGTCCCAAAGCGGTTGGAAGCACTGCTTTGACTTGATGCATGATCGAAATTATAGCGATCTTGGAATTTAAAGATGGATTCTTTGGCTAGCTGTGGATTGGTGGCGATGGGACGATGAGCGTGTTGTTCCTCTATGTGAAGGATCGATGCAGCGAATGTATTGAAACTCAGAGTGGTGGTTGGGTTATAGTAATACAATCTTCTGCGCATTAACATGGTGATTGATGGGAGAGCTGAAAGGCGCTTGCTCACCTCATCTCAGTCTTTGCCGCCATTTTCACTCTGCTGATATTTGATTTTTGATAATACCCTTAATTAGATCAGCATGTCAAGAAGTTTATGGAAAAACAAAGACAGGCCAATGCGATTTTAATCATAATAAAGAAATGTTGCGCATATGAAATTCATAATTTTTTATTTTTTTTTTTTTGTTATAGTTAATCACTAATTGTAAATAAATTACCGCATATATTTGGAAAGTAGTAATCAAGTTTGTATTTCTCAGAGTTATCAAGTTCAGAGTGCATCCTCCCGTTGTCACTGGGATTCCACTATTACAATCACTATTATGTTGATCCGTAACAACAGTCCAAAAGCACATAAAGTACATTATTCTAACTTATATAAAAAATACATTATTCTAACATATCAAGTATATTGAAATTCATAAATTTTGTGATTAGCCCGTTAGCTCAATCATATGCGCCAAAAAGAAACGTAGATAAAGAGTAGTAAATGAAAGATAAAGAACAAAATAAGGCCTGGGAATCACATTCTCTTCTTATTCTCAGTGTTGAAAAAATTGCGCCTAGGCCGGAATCGACCTCCTCCGCAGCCGGCCGTCACAAGGAATTGCTTTTTTAAAAGGCGATTCGCGAAGGAAACTGCATCCCAAGTTGTAGACTAGACCGTGTGAGATTTTATGGTATCTGTGAAATTTTCAGATATTTGTGGAAGCCTCAATTTCTAAAATCCAGTTAAATGATGAACTGTACAAGTTCCTGATTCTAGATTTCTTTGTAAGATTGTATCAAGGTGTGATATATTGTAATATTACTGATATACTGTTTAGAATACTATTGTATTATTTGTGTGCCTTGTTGGTGAAATACTATTAGTGGAAGTAGTGTGAAATTCTATGATGTAATCTATGAAAGTTCCAAATATTGTTGTAAGCCCCAATTTCTGAAATCTAGTTAAATGATGAACTCTACAGGTTCATGATTTTTTATTTCTTTGTATGATTATATCATTGTATGTTTATCAATTTATGGATGTATGACCCTTAAGTGAAGCTCCAATTATGAAATCTAGAAAAATGATGAATTATTAGAAAAATGACTGTCTGAGAGTGCACTGTGATTGATATTGTGAGGAAATGCATTGAGAAAGTGTTGAATGTTGGAGAAGAGGGATTTGGTGTCCTTAAGGTTGGAAGTGTTACAAGAAATCCCGGAAGTGTTTTACTTTTCATTGGGAAAAAGAGGTTATTGCTTGATGAAGAGGAATTATATTCAAAGATAACAAAGGTGGTGTGGCACTTGTTCAGCCTAGGCTATAGCTAAAAGGTGGTGTGGCATTTGTTTGCGTCGAGCTAGTGATATTAATCCTCTTGGTTTGCGTCGAGATTGTGACATGGTAATGCTCTTGAACCACATAGAAGTGGTTAAAAAATTGCTCTTGAAATATTATTGCTCAATTAGGTAATGTGACAATGACACAATAGTTGATGACAAAAAGTGAAATTTTCTAGTAATAGTGGTAGTAGTAGTAGTAGTAATAGTAGTGGTGGTAGTGGTAGTGGTAGTGGTAGTGGTTGTAGTAGTAGTGGTGGTGGTGGTGGTGATGATGATGATTAAAAAAAAAAAGACAAAAGGTATTAGGGGAAGGGCAAAATTGTCTTTACACTAACAAATTTGCTGCTCTCCTCCACCAAATTGCAATTCATGGGGGTACCCCGTGAATTGCAATTCCTCATTTGGAGAGAATTTCAATTCGGTGGAATTGTAATTCCCTCCAACCAAACCGCGTAATTGGGACGTAATTGGACAATTCATTGAATTGTAATACCTTTACACCCAAATTACAGCCAACCAAACATAGTTTCAAACTGATACGTTATGTTAAAGGGTTTTGTTCCAAACTTTTCTTTGAATGCCCAAGAACTTTGGGTGCTGCTTAAACTAAATTTGAAATAGTGTCACAGTAGTAACGATATTGGAGATAGCCTATAAAAAAAAATCTTTTTAAAATTAGTTAAGTAATAAAGTAATCAAATCTAACAACATTATAAGTCTCAATCCAAGTTATATAATTGATTTATGTCCGTGTTTTTAGTGCTAACCTTTTGTGAATTGTGTTTTTAGAATTGTACTATATAATTTTTTGGACAAAAATATCTCTAACGTCATAACATTCGTTATCTTTTCCATTATTCTTATCATGCACATGCATATACATATATTTTCTTATATTCTTCAATGGTAATAATATATACAGACATTATATATTGGAGTAATATAATAAATAAATTTGATTTCATTTACAATTTAATTGGGAAGGATTTGTTAGTTATTTGTTAAAATATAAATATTAAATTTATAAAAATGGTTACATTATTATTATTATTATTATTATTATTATTATTATTATTATTATTATTATTATTATTATTATTATTATTATTACTATTATAAAATAATGTAAAATATCTAAAATTTAAATAAAAAAACTTATAAGAGTGAACCGTGTTACTACCCATGATTTATGTCTATATTTATGTACTTATTAAGTTGTATATTGCGCTACAAATATTTTGCTATTATTTTTATCTAACAAAATTATTTCACCGTTAAACTTCTGTCAATATGTATTAGATATTACCATAATTATATTTAATCATTTACCATATCTAAAATTTTTACTTTAACAATTATTAATAATACTATAATTATTCTCAAATTATCATATATATTTTTAATATAATATGAAATTATGAATTTTACAATTATAAATTATATTTTAAAAATGTATATACTATTATTTTAAAAATTATTTTAATACAACTAAAATTTTAATATTCAATATTAATATTGAAGATCTATTTTTTTGCACCTATACAAAATATTAGTAAGAAAAATAAATGTCTAAAGACTCAAAAGAGGGCGACAATGCGCAAAGAGTTTGGAGAGGTTGTTACGGCTCTCTGACTGAATGTAGCCAACGGATAATCGCGCCACGACAGCACAGCTCCTTCATATACCTTCTTCTGATCACTTCTATCCATGCCTCTGTACTGAGCTTTGAAGTAATTGAACTTGGATTGCTACGGACATGGAGATCAAGGATGATAATGTCACCGGATCTTCCAAATTTCCGGCGGATTTGGAGTACCAATCAGGCTTCGGCAACCACTTCTCCTCGGAGGCGATCGCCGGAGCTCTTCCCAGAGGCCAGAACAGTCCGCTTGTCTGCCCTCTCGGCCTCTACGCTGAGCAGATTTCCGGCACCTCTTTCACCTCCCCTCGCAAACTCAATCAGCTCAGGTTCTTGCCTCTCTCTCTCTCTCTCTCTCTCTCTATTCTGTGTCCGTATCTGAAATCTTAACTGTATTCATCTGCTTTGTGAGAACTGCTTCGTTGAAGTTCGCGGTACATGCATCTAATTTGAAAGTTTGGAAAACAGGTAGTGAAATTTTGGTGGTTAAACTTGAAAGTGCAGATCATAGCACGACTTCCATTCCGTGATACGGAGTATTAATTTTTTATGTAATATATTTCTAGAAGTAAATTATAATTTTATTATTATATATGGACGTAATTTATTTTTTTTTAATCTAATTATTTGTATTTTGTGCTTTAAAAAGTATACTTTAAATTTACAAGTAATTTTTTTTCCGATTCCCGTTAAATTTTCGGTTAATTTTTTTTACAAAAAAAAAAATTTATTAATTTTTTCATCAAATAACACCTGGTTGGTACATGTAATTACTGTTGCTACTTGCTAGCCACCATCAATTGTAGTTTGAATTATGGTTTAATAACTCGAAAAGTTTTTTAAACTTCAAAAATCTTGCATCCAATTATAATTTTAATTAAAATTTCTAATGCCTATACATTCTATAAAATTTATCTTTATCCTACTAAATAAAACATAATGTTAAAACTCATATTTCAAAGCATTGGAGTTATACACTTGTAAGAATCTGCGATGGAACTTTGACGCTGCCTCAATGTCTTTTACCTAAGTTTTGAAACGAAACTTAAAACTGTGACATATTCACAAACAAGAAGTCAGTTTCAACAAAAATGGAAGAAGAATGTTGTTAGTTGTTACCATGTTCATGTGATGGATGGGAGTTATTGTATTCAATTTCTACTTTTAAGAGTGATACAGTACTAAAACACAGGTATATTTAATTTTCTTACCGTATGTTTATTATCTCTGTTTAAAGTGAAAAACTAACAGGTAATTGAACATGAATGTCATGGCTGTTTTTTTCCAAGTTTGAAGATTGATGAGTAAACAATGTGTTTCCATTTATACACTTGTGGTTTGGGTGATCCAATAGGTCTCAACGCTATAGATGCCTCTAGTTAATTGCAGCTTTCATAAGTTGCATTAAGGTGCATTCCTATGAATGTGTCTCTCCAAGTCTTCATCAATTGATGCATGTGATTTTATTGTATAATGTTTTTTTTTTTTTGGTGGACAGTTGGTTATATCGTGTTAAGCCATCAGTTACCCATGAGCCATTTAAACCTAGAGTTCCAACTCATGAAAGACTTGTCAGTGAGTTCAACCAGTCAAATAGTTCTGCTACACCTACTCAATTACGGTGGAAGCCTGTGGATATCCCAGAAACACCAACTGATTTCATTGATGGGCTGTACACTGTATGTGGAGCTGGCAGCTCTTACCTCCGGCATGGTTTTGCAATTCACATGTAATTTGGGTTCAATCTCATTTATGCGCTATATATATAATTCTGGAATGTATTGGTATCTTGTGAAGCGATCTAATCTTCATATTTAGATTTAAGGTCTTGCCTCTGAAAAACTTTATCTATGATTTTTGCAGCTTTAACTTCAAATTTTGCATCATTAGTTGGTTTTTGAAAGTAGAGAGCAAATAAGAAACCCCTAATTCAAGGAGTGCTAATGTGAAAGACTTTATTCCTATCATTTCTCAGTTCTCTTTTAGCTGCGAGTATTGAATAAATTTCAGTATTTTATAAATTCAAGTGCATGTGGAAATGTAGGTATACAGCTAACAAATCAATGGACAACTGTGCATTCTGCAATGCTGATGGAGACTTTTTGATAGTTCCTCAAAAAGGAAGTAAGTGATGCCCCACTTCACTGGTTTAATGAGTCATTTGTTTTTCAGTAACCATGTGTTTGATTGTACCTAATCCAACAATCCAAGTGAAACTAATTTCACCTTCCTGGAACCTCTTATGAGAATTTTAAAGAATTACTTTGCATCTTTGGTGAATTTTAAAGGATACAGACTCTGCCTTCATTCTGATTACTAGCTGCTGTCTTATCTTCTATTTGGCCCTTAGTCTCCCCCTCCAAAAGTTTTTGTGGTAGTTGTAGGATAACTCACCCATGCTCATATTACAGCTCAAAAGAAAGCTCCAGTTTTTGCATCTTCTCTTAAGGTTAACTGTGATATTCTTAGAGCTTGCTGATTTTATTTTTGTTATGTTCACTGAAGTTCTCTTTATCTTTTGTTTACCATATAGGGTTGTGGATTACAACTGAATGTGGTAGGTTGCAAGTCAATCCTGGTGAAATAGTTGTTATTCCTCAAGGATTTCGCTTTGCTGTTGATCTGCCGGATGGAGAATCGCGAGGTTATGTTGGTGAAATTTTTGGAACTCATTTTCAACTCCCTGATCTTGGGCCAATAGGTGCACATAAAGTTCAAAATTACTTACACTCCGTGCATGTTAAATCAGAGATCATATGATATGCTTTAATTCTGTTTAGGTGCAAATGGTCTTGCTGCTCCAAGGGATTTTCTTGTTCCGGTGGCATGGTTTGATGATAGCTGCCATCCAGGTTACACCATTGTACAAAAATATGGTGGTGAACTCTTCACTGCAAAACAAGAGTTTTCACCATTTAACGTGGTTGCTTGGCATGGCAATTACGCCCCTTACAAGGTAAATATTGTTGAGGATGCTAACTTGGATAACATTATCAATACTAGTTTCCTTAATCCTTATGGAGTAAAAGTGTTCTGTTTGCAGTATGATCTAAGCAAGTTCTGCCCTTATAACACTGTTTTGTTTGATCACAGTGATCCATCAATAAACACAGGTATATTCCTTTCTGCTAACATACAGTTGCTTGCTCTTTGTATTATTAGATAGATTGAATTGCAACTTCTATTTGATTCATTTTCAAAAACCAAATGCAGTTTTGACAGCACCCACAGATAAACCAGGAGTGGCATTGATGGACTTTGTCATTTTTCCACCGCGATGGTTGGTTGCTGAACACACTTTTCGTCCTCCATATTACCACCGAAATTGTATGAGTGAATTTATGGGCCTGATCTATGGAGGATATGAGGTAAACCTTTTCAAATTCTTTGGTTATTTTTGCTCTGTTGGGGGGGGGGGGGGGGGGGGTGAAAAGAAATCTTGGTTTTGGTAGCCTATGGTAAATTGTTAATGTTCATTTGATCTTTCTGGATATAACATTCTTTAAAATACCAGGTTTGTTCATCATAGAAGGAATTTGTGATAAATCATGAATTTCAACACAGTTTGCTGTTTTCAGGCAAAAGCTGATGGCTTTCTTCCAGGTGGTGCAAGCCTCCATAGCTGCATGACTCCCCATGGTCCCGATACCAAAACATACGAGGTGAAACAACATCTACTCACTCCCTCCCCCATCATCTCCATACTTTTAGAATTGAATAACTTGTTTGGTCTTAACTAAAAGTTTAAACTGATGGTGAAATTATACATTCATCCACCACTAGCATTCTGTTTTTATAGTTACAGCCCGTTTACTATAGTGTTCTTCCAATCCAACACTATAATGCTCACAGAAAGACATCTAACAACATTGTAATGCTCCTAGAGAGGCATATATGATCTAACAACATTATAATGCCGACAGAAAACCATAGCCCTGGGAAACGAAGCAGGGCCACATAGAATCACAGGCACGATGGCTTTCATGTTCGAGTCATGCCTCGTGCCCCGAGTCTGTCCATGGGCACTGGAATCGCCCTTCATGGATCACGATTATTATCAGTGTTGGATAGGTTTGAAGTCTCACTTCACAGGAGGATCCACAGATGAAGGGAACAAGGAGTTGGAAAATGGAAACCACTGAGGTATGGCTCACCAATGCTTGTCATCTTGTCATGGTTCCACCGGAGCTATGGTTGATCTGTCTCTATCGAAATGCCACACTTTGTAAATACACTATTGAGATACAAGTTGATGTATGGATATGACTGAAACATAAATATGAATAATGGAGCGTTTGGTTCTCGGAGTTGGGATTACCTTAGGTAATAATGTGATATTTTAAGAATGTATAAATTATCTTGTGTTTAGTTAATATGGGAATGTAAGTTAATATATTTGGTTTAGGTTATATTTTAAGGATAATGTTATTTTCTTTCCTAAATTTATCTACTGACGTGACAATAAAACTCGTTATATTCACTGAATGTTCATAAATTGGTCAACCCGGGTAATTAAGTCCAATCACATAGTGCCATATCAAAAAAGGAAGTTGAATAAATTTCATTTTTGGTTTTCGGACTATTATACATGAATCATATTTGGTTTTTGACTATTAAAATTTTCTAAATAGGTGCATAACTATATAATTTGTATCACATTTGGTCTTGTCATCCAATTTTCCAGCCAACTATTACCGGAAGTGTTCTTTCCAGAAGAAGCAAATGCAGTGTTCCTTCCAAAAATGCTCCTTCCATAAGAAGCAAATGCAATGCTCCTATAAATGTTCTTTTCGAAAGAAACAAATGTAGTGCTCCTTCCTAAATGAGCACTTTCAACAATAGTTAGTCAAAAAATTGGACATGTGATACAAATTACATAGTCATGCACCTAATTAGAAAATTGTAGTAGTCAATGACCAAATATGATTCATGTATATCACACTTGTGTGAGACCGTATCACGGATCCTTATTCGTGAGACGGGTCGGGTCGGGTCAAAGCACCATGCAAATGTCATACTTATATATGCAAATCTCACACTTATATGCTCAAATATAACACTAATCAAAAATACAATTTTTGTTACTTATAAGAGAAAAAGTAATACATTTTTCGTAATAAGTAATGTTGACAAGTGTCTCTCACTTATAACGCCAAATATAATACTTTTGAGGAAAAATGTAATACTTTTAAATCGAAATGTAAAAGTATTGTATTTTCCCTTAAAAGTATTACATTTAACCTAATAAGTAACAAAAATTTTATTCCTGATTAGTATTACATTTGAGCATATAAGTATAGCATTTGTGCATATAAGTGTTACATTTGCATCTTGACCCGACCCGTCTCATGGTGAGACAGTCTCACACAAGTTTTTGCCAATGTACAATAGTGAAATTTATTCAACGAAGTTTTAGGAAAGGTGTGCATCAAACCTATGACCTCTCAGGTGAGAGGGTCACAGCTATACCGCTTGACCACAAGACCTTTGGCTTGTGCAACATTACTTATATTTTAAGTTATATTACATGATATGTTTAACCGTTTTGCATTTAAAATTTATGAAATGAATAAATAAATAAGACAAAGCCAAGTACCGTGTAGTTTAATGACATTATTGTTGCATGTCATAAAGTCTTAGGTTTGGGTCTCATCCCAATATTAATAAGACAATTTATGACCACTCTGTGCCTGCATTTTCTTAGATACTGCCAATGTGCATGTCAGAACCTCAAAAGATTGATGATTCAAATCCAATAAACACATCAAAATTCACTTTGAGAATAGTTAATGTACATGTTCCAAATATGCAAAATCAGATCAGTTAAAGAAATATCACAAAATGTCATTCCAAAGATGCCAGTTGCAGCAGTGTAGCTGTTAATCAAATGCGTCAAATGATCAAAGGAGAGAAAGGCGGTTCAAATGTGCTTTGCTGTTCAAACAACAAGAAACGCGAGAAGGCCATTGAAACCGAGCAGAAACACCAGTCAGACTACCACGCTGCAGGTACCACTATTGCTTCCTTGCAATGTCATAGTGCACACAAGCATCTGCAGCCGTCTTCATCTGAACATAACGCAAATCAAGTTAGTAGAAGAGCTATACATCACGAGGAATAGTATGCATTACATCAGTGAATTACTTGATTTGTTCCATTCTCGTGTGGTTTATTGCAAAGTTGGGCAATTTCATGATAATAAGTATTTGAGCACCTTACATTTACAAGTGCACACTAACAACTTCCACTTAGGGATGGCAATTCCCTGACGGGACGATGGGAAGACCCCACTCCATCCCTGCAATATATATATATATATATATGTGTGTGTGTGTGTGTGTGTGTGTGTGTGTGTGTAGGGACTGGTTCAAGTGAGGACAAGTCTCCCGGTAAAAAAATGCAGACTAATGCTAACCGTCGATATGAGATTATCAATGGCTCTAAAGCAAAGTGAAAAGGGTATGTGTGTGTATATATATTTATTATGAATAGGAGAGGCTTCAAGTGGGAAAATGCTCCCATGTAAAAAGTGAGGACTAATCTAATCTATCAATTTGGGTAGACAAACGGTTGAGGGTTGCTGAAAAAATAAGCGGAAAAAGGGTGAGGTCAATTTTATAAATATTGCAAACTTGAATATTTATACTTATTATAAAATTGACCCCGTATTTTTTTATGGGCGTCTAAGATCAGTCCTCAATTTTTACGCGAGATGTTGTGTTCTCATTTGAACCCAACCCTATATATATATAATTGAATCTGATATAGTAATAAGAAATGTTTAGCCACGATCCATTGCCATTCCTACTTCCACTTTCTTTTTCGGTGCATACTAACAAATTCCCATAGCAAAGCTATATCCAAGACACATGGATTAATGATATCAAGCTTAGCTTCATATCTAAAGATCAACCGAGAAACTCAAGAAGTCTAATAGTGGGGCGCCGTCAAGTAGTAATCCAAGCATGTTAATTCTTCCATTTTCCCTAATAAGTGCTAGCAAAATTTCCAAGAATTTGCTCCCAATGGTTGGATTGACTAAAAAAACCTCCGGCAATTCCTAGACTACATGTTAATAGATACATCTACGGGAATATACAACTTCACGAGCTAGCATTAATAATGGCTCTTGCTTACCTGTATAAAATTGACCAATTGCTTAGTTGCCCAACCAAAGACAAGCAAGGAAAGCAGGGAAAAGTAGAGCCAACTTTTTTTCGCAGAATTGATAAGAACCTGAGAAGAAAGGAAGAGAAGCAGTAAGAACGGGGAAAAAAACAAATTTTTGGTAGAAACGAAAATAAAGATCAGTACAAGGACAGGGAAAACAAGGATACAAAGGATTTCTGAGGCTCACATCAGTCAAATTCTCGGTCTGGTTCTCCGCCAGAAGGAATAAGAGAATGTAAAGAACCTATTGACAAAAATAATTTTAAATAAAATCAGAGCAGTTAACAAGAAACATTCTCCTGAACAATTTTTTCAGGATATATATATATATATATATATATATATATATATATATATATATATCATAGAAATACATTCACCTCACAGGATACACAACAATAAGCCATAAATTTGCGATTTCCATAATAAGTCCTGAATAGCCAACTACTGCTATCCTTCACGTCTTTATGGCTAGTTTTGCCAGCCAAGAAGGAGCTACAAAGGAGCAAGTCATGAAAACAACTCTACAAAAGGAAAGCATCAACGGGTTTTTAAATTAAACAGAAAAATGAAGTTTGATTGGATATTTACCTATACATTTGCAACCAGTGGCTGCCAATATCTAAGGCGAGCAAAGACAAGAAAATCAAGCTAGGCCTGAAGAATCTCAGTCAGAAAAAATAAAACCGGGCATATGCAAGCATTAAGATATAAGAGCAATTCATACGCATATTGGTCAAAGAAATCACCTATAAACTTGGGAAAGAATCACGAGGAGACAAGCAGTGCTGATCCTGGAAGAATATCAAGATATGCAACCAATAGAACAGAGCTAGTATCAAGAAAACCATTGTATAAACAAATCAAATGGTGACACATACTGGCAAAAATAGATGATTGCAGGGTTTCATAGAGGCAAACCTATCTGTTACCATGTCCAAAACAGCTCCAAATGTTGAAACTGAACCAATGAAGAGAAAGATTATCCAAAAGTAGAAGATGGCAATTAAGAGATGACTGCACTTTTAATAATTGACTGTCAGCATTAATTAATGAGTTTCAAGCAGAAATAAAACAATGGGAAAACTTTTACCTATTATGAGCTCATTATATGAAATATAGAGGACAATAACATTGGAAGGAGCCCTAACTACATAGATCTGAGAGGAAAATGACCGCAATCAGTTTATTCCAAAGAAGCTGCCGATATTTTCCTAATTCCAAGTGTAGTTTAAATTTTATTACGTAGATGCACAAATGAAATGTCTAGCTATGCTTTTTAGAAGCGAGAGGGAAAACATGAAAGGACAGCCCATGTGTGAAGGAAGGCACAAGTGGCACTGGTCATTGGGGGCAAAATAAAGGAAAATCAATTAAAAAGTTTCCAACACTTCTATTTGATGGTGAGTTATGCCCAAGCTATAACACTCACAGATGCAGATCAACCGAGAGAAGGGTACATTCCAGGGCTGAGGTGGGTTTGTTAGGAAAGCAATCAGTAGAAAGCTATACACAATTTACACCATATGCAGACACATAAAGCACACACAGAAAGGCGAGGAGCAAATACATAACATTCATACGCAATCATTTCTTGTTGGGAACACAAAATAAAATCGAATGGTACTAAAGAACGTGGCTATTGAAGCACATTAAAGTTGGGACATTCATTATCCAGCAATTCAACTGTACAGAAAGATTGAGTATGAAAGTCAATCAACAGCTAACTATCCAAAATGTCAGATGAAACTAAAAATGTGATGGAAATCCATACCTTGGTTGAATTTGCGGGCAAACCAACCATCCAAAGCATCACAAACAAAGCTGAAATTTCATGTTCAATCAATTGTCACTTCCACTGTATAGAGTTAATACAGGATCTATGCGGGTAGTTCAATTGTTCAAATAAGGAAAGCAAGGACATAATTACCTAATAAAATATAAAATCGAGAAAAGCATTTTGTCCTTGAAGCATATTGCAAAAGCACAGCAGTTCATTAAAATTCTCATGTACCCTGCATGGACATTTCATCATAAATAGTATTCCATATATTACAGTAAATTTGAACAAATAAATTTCAATAAATAGATAAGAATCTTGGGCATCCTACTTTCCTAGATATCCATAATAGGTTTAACAACACAACTGTAGAAGAGACAAATGAGCATCAGTTCTTCAAATTGGTCTAAAATTAAAGACCAAAAACTATAAACTTCCTTCTTTCAAGAACTGGCGCCTGGCGGATTCTATTCCAGTAGTCTAAAACTACAGCTTTTATGCAACCCAAAAGTCCATTCAACCAATTTAAGCATTCAAACACCCAAATTTTTGTTTCTTATATAAATCATTTCATCCAAGAAAACTAACCCACTGCTGCCATCAATCACTAGTTTAGAAACTCACCAATGATGTTGGGAATGTAGAGATACACAGTTGTTGGCGTGAGTCTTGAAGTCTTGGCCATTGGCACACACTCCCACTACCAAAAAAAAAAAAAAAAACAACTAATGCAGCTCTATATACAAATTGGAATTGAAGAATCAGAAATGAAAAGATAAAAACACAAACTTCATCAGAAATATCAAGTAGTTAAACTCATGGAAACAAATCTATGCACATACATACAGACCCAGATTTGTATGGATTTGATTCTTTCATCAAACTTTTCGAGACGAATAAAGAGGTAGAAAAATCATGAAATTTATCGTTACCTTGAACCTGAAGAGCGTTGATCCAGCACTGAGGGCACTGAAATTCTGAAAATGGGTGCAAACTGCAAAGAGATGTTCTTTAATATTAAAAGACGAAAAAGGAAAGAAAGATCTTTGGGCTTTAGGTGCGTAATGTATTGCCACCGGGTTTGTGATTTACGTGAAATCGATGGATGGAATAGCAAAAATAAATAATGCACTGGTATTTTAGAAAAACCTAAATTACACCCACAATTTTGATGTAATTGTGTTTTTCAACTATACTTTTGTAAAGCAACCCAAATAAATGCATGGCTGAGTTCTACATTACATATGGTGAATTTGGACAACAGTGAGATTAAAGAGTTTAGGAATAAGACTTAAATAAATCATCAAATTGTACACAATATTGCAATTACTTTATTGAATTTTAAAAAAAAATTACAATTGAGTTCCTAAACTAACTAATTTCATGTAATTTGTCCAATTTAAAATATTTTTTAAAAACTTTTTATTTATTTATTAAATTGTTAAAGAAAAAAAAAAAAAAAACTTAGTCGCCACCCGCGAGGACAGCCATGACTGCCAAACATGAGGTCCATATTTGGACCTCAAACATAAAGTCGACCTCAAAGGCCTGGACGGCCCTCGTTTTAAACGGCCATGGTTATCCGGGGCCATCCTCAGACAGTCATGTCCGTCTAAAAAAAAAAATTTTGAGTAACATATTAGATGCGAATGTAGATTACTCGGGTAGAATTTGTAGAGGGGTGCCCTTTCCGAAGAGTGCTATCACTTCAAGTATAAACTTTTAGATTCGAATTGAATTTGTAGGCAATTTCTTAATTGAAACTTGGATTTCTTTCCTAGGGGAAGAGCTTTGTTATTAATGAAGTATGCTTATTTCTCGTTATGGAATGACTGAGTTTTTGGAATTTGAGGATTGGACTTTGAATAACTAAAGAAAAGACATAACTAAAGTTCTATATTTGGCGGTTTGGTAATTTGTATTTTAGATAAAAATCTAGAAGAGTTGACTCATTTGAGGCCCCAACAAGAAGAGAATTGCTCACAAATTAAGTTACCTGTTAGTTTGCTTGCACTTTGCAATTGGATAGCGATAGGTTTTATTATTTACCTAGGTAGCAGATTGCGCACTTAGGTTTTATTATTTAATGTTGCGTTACTACTTGTTCTCTAGTCTTTCTTTGCGGTTCTTCCTACTTTATTTATTACTAAACTTGCAACTTGGATTATTCCTAATTGCTTATACCAAGTTCTTGAACATTTCATCATTGTAGGAATGATTTTGACTCTCAAATGATTGCATATGATGTTACCCGTCATGTCACATTTGAAAATATAGAGAGGTGGTTAAAAGAGCTACGGGATCACACACACCAAAATATCGTCATAATGGTGGTGGGAAACAAGGCAGACTTATATCATCACTTACGTGTGGTTTGGCCTTTGCTGAGAAGGAGGGCACCTTCTTTATGGAGACTTCAACTCTCGAGTCATTGAATGTTGAGAACGCCTTTACGGAACTACTCACGTCGATACTTCGAAAAGCGGTTGATGTATAAGGGATGATTCGTTGGCCTTGCCAAAGTGGGAAACCATAAATGTTAGAGGCAACGATGATTAACAACAAACCCGATCCCTGTGCAATGATCCATCTTCTGTCCTTCTGCCTTAGCTCAATTCAAGATAATGTTCCAACAAAGTCAAGCTCATCTCTAGAAAAATTATGAGCTTCAATTGTTAAAAGCTCAAAATGAAGCAAGGCAAATAAAGGTGACGGAACTGCAAGAAAACAAAAAATCACAAGTATAGATGTAGATTCCATCATAGGTTCAATAAGGCGTGAGTGGATCAGAACTACACAATTATGAATTCATTAAAAGGGATCTAATAATCAACTATTTAGACGAGTAGAGCCAAGTAGTTAGTTTAACCAATATTTTGATAATTTGAAAAGTAATTTGCTTTAATTTTGCTTATTAAATTATGTTTCATGTAGTTTTATTTTTAATTAATCTATATTTAATATTAGTCTTGTTTTAATTAGGAGTGTCAACGAGTCGAGAAGCTCGCGAGCTACTTGGTCAAAGCTTAGCTTGAGTTCGGTCAAATTTGAACTTGAGCTGAGCTCGAACCGACTCGTTAAGTAATTGAACTCGAGCTCGAGCTAAAAAATATGTGGCCTGTGGCTCGTCGAGTTGCTCGTGCTATATATATATATATATATATATATATATATATATATATATATATATATATATATATATATATATATATATAGATAGATAGTTGGCCCAAGTGTTCAACTCATATGTCTGATGTTCCTTCTAGTAGCCTAACCCTAGCTTTCCACATAACAGAGCTCAGCTCCGCCGCACTGCGTTCTCTTCTCTTTGTGTTCTCCGCTCAGAACAAACCTTAATCTTACAGAATAGGAGCGAAGATGAACGATTTGATGACAAAATCGTTTGAGTTGTGTGGAGGTGAAGAAGTGGGCGATGAATGATTTCCAGTGTTGTGTCGAATAAGAAGTGTTGTTGTTTTTTTGATTTTTTTTTTGAGGAATTGTTTTATTATTATTATTATTATTATTATTATTTTTTTAATAGTAGCAACCTGTAGAGTGTAGATAGTGCGCTGCTCACAATTAGTCAATTCAATTTAAGCTTTCTATCTGATGAACAAAAATATTCTGCAATGGTATTGAGGTGGCTTTCATTGAAATCCAATCACATTGTATGTATTGTTAACAACTAGCCGGACACGCGTAGCACAAGGCTCAATTTGAATTTAAATACGATCATATTAAAAGAATATGACTGTAAGTTTATTCAGCACTATCGGACTGTAATAATTAACTAATACTATTACATTATTTGATTTAAGTATTGTCAATTTCTTCATACACGTTCTCATTAATAATATTTCACAATTTTAAAAATAACATATAACATCAGGCATATCACGTCGACAGTGTTGCAAAAAGTCAAGGGACCACAACTGGTTAATCGCTAATACTCGGAGGACCATTGAAGGTATTAACTCTAATGTTTTAATACCAAACCTTTTTTTTTTTTTTTTTTTTTTTTTTTTTTTTTTGTGCAGGGACAAAAAAAAAAAAAAAAAAAAAAAAAGCAAAATAATTATATTTTTTTCCTCCCTGTATAATTATATTGACAAACATCTAGAAGGAGGTGGGGTTGGTTCACACTTTGAGACCTGGAAATCAAAGTTGCAGTTGCTAAATGAACTTATTGTGCGTGACATCATTTCATAAGATAAATAGTCACACTGGAAAATGTAAAAAAAGTGTACAGCCAACTAAAATTTTTGGAATTATAAACTAATTTTTGGGGAAAATACTAAAAAAAACCAATAAATATTTATAAATTAAAAGAACCTAAAATATAATCGTTGCAGTAAAAATATGAATGTTGTGTACAAAAAGTCTTTAATAGTTTGTAATTTAAAATTTAAATTAGATTATTAGTAGCTGGTGTATTATGTGTGCTATTTTAATTTTCAATAAATATAAATTGTAAATAATTTATTTAGATTTAGATATTCTTTGGATTATGAGATATAATGTAATAGATGCATTTAAAGTTTACAAAATTTATTTAGATTTATATATTCTTTGGATTATGGGTTATGTGTAATATATATTTTATATAATTTCATACTAATGGTTTATGCTTTAATATTTTTTTTATATATATTATTGTGGAACACACGTGTGACATACTAAATTTTATTTGATATCATCACTAAGTTATAATTTTAAATTGTATGATTATTCTATTTTAATAGTATTTTCATTCTTTTTAAATGTAATATACTATACATATGTTATGATTGTATTAAACATAATATATTATACATTTATTAAACGTAAAATATTATAATATTTATAATAGTATTTGCATTCTTTTCTTTTAATATCATGATATATTCCGTTTTCAAATCTACTATACTAATAAGAGCCAAAGAGAGTTAGGCCTAAAATGGGTAAAAAACATAGCGGTCAAATTATTTAATCAAATGGATGGTTCAGATGAATCATTTAATCAAATAGATGGCGCCAAGGGCCTTGTGGTCTAGTGGCATCAAACCCTTTCCCGTGTACGGGAGGTAAGTAGTTTATGAACAGATACTACACTGTAATAGAGTCAGTAGCATTCAAAAAAAAATCAAATAGATGGCTAAGATAATTCAGATTAATATTTTGATAATTTGGAAAGTAATTTGCTTTAATTTTGCCACTTAAAATGTTTCATGTAGTTTTATTTTTAATTAATGTATATTTAATATTAGTCTTGTTTTAATTATGGGTATCAACGAGTCGAGTAGCTCGTGAGCTGCTTGGTCAAAGCTTGGCTTCAGTTTGGTCAAACTCGAACTTGAGTTGAGCTCAAGCCGGCTCGCTCGTTAAGTAATTGAGCTCAAGCTCGTCTTTGCTGATAAGGGGCGAGGGAGTGGATTGGGCTGAGGGGAAGGTTTAGTCATTAATGTTTGATTGGAGTGCACTGAGGATGATGCATTATAGTACTTGTTAGAAATGTTTGATAGATTAGAGTTGATTTTCTAATGTAGATTACTCGGGTGGAATTTGTGGAGGAGTGTTTTTTCAGGAAAGTGCTGACTTCAAGTCTCGACTTTTAGATGTAAATTGAATTTGTTGGCAATTCATTTATTGAAACTTGGATTTCTTTCCTACGGGAGCTTTGTTAATAATGAATTAAGCGTATTTCTCATTATGGAATGACTGAGTTTTTGGGATTTGAAGATTGGACTTTGAATAACTAAAGAAAAGACACAACTAATGTTCTATATTTGGTGGTTTGGTAATTTGTATATTAGATAAAAATCTAGAAGAGTTGGACTCATTTAAGGCCCCAACAAGAAGATGATTGCTCATAAATCTAGAAGAGTTGGACTCATTATTTTTGTACTGTAGGTACATTATTTTAGGGTACATTATTTTTGTACTGAAGGTACATTATTTGATATATACTATCAAATAATGTACCTTCAGTACAAATATAATGTATTTTTTATTTTTGGTCCACAAAGCTGTGTGGATCATGGTCCATGCAATAATTTGCCCTCTCCATCCTGCAATACAACAACATAATAACAACATTACGTATTTCAAATTTTCCCTTGCGCCATTCATACACTGATACACACATCAACACTACAACATTTTCCACTCAACATTTAGAATAAGAAAATCATAATTTTAGTATTCATATATTACAATAATGCATAATATTTCCAACAAAAATTTTACAAGTAAAACAGTCCACAATTTTATTATTATTATTTTTTGGATGGACACAACAACAAAACTAGAGCAAAATAGATTTGGACATCCATGAAATCTTACCTCCATTGTCATCTTCTTCAAGCAAAATCCATTTCTAAGCTCTTATTCCACAACCCTTCTTCATTTTCTCAAGCTAAAGCTTAGACCACACCATAACAATAACCCAACAAAACCCGGCCTTATGAATCTTTCTACAAGAACAAGCTAACAAGGAGATGCAAGAAGAGAAATAGGAGATCGAATAAGTCTTACCACTTAGAGCCTAGAAATCTTGGGAAGAAGATGATGCTTAAAGATTGAAAGTGAGGAGGAAAGAGAGACAAGTGAGAATGGGACTGAAGTTTGGGAGAGAAATAGGGAAGAACATAAATAGTAGTATTTATATAGGTGGGGTTTGAGGAGCAAATGTAAGTATTAAATTTTTGAGTAGAAAATATGGGTTAATTATTGAACTTAGGAATATAAAATATACTCCCTCTATTCCATTTTACATAAATAGTACTATTTATTATATATTGGTTAAATCATCTTTTTCTTATTGTTTATTTTTTTTAGTAATTTTAATTATTTTTAAATTTGATTTTTTGTGTTTTTTTTAGTACTACTGACGGTTAATCGGGCCACCGGATGTCACTAGACCAGAAGGTCTTTGGCCGATTTTGTGTTTAATAGTACTTTTAATGTAGTTTCTAAATAAGTAGTTTATGAACAGATACTACACTGTAATAGAGTCAGTAGCATTCAAAAAAAATGTAGTTTCTAAATATATAAATTTTATATACTAATATTTAACTTAATATTATGAAAAATTGAATTAAAAATAACTCAGTAAGTCTCATTAACCGAATAAGACATACAAAGGGACGAAAGTACTACCTTGTTCCAGAGAGCTTTTGCGTCAAATATCACGCCATTTTAGCATTTTTCTGTGTCAGTTGGAGATGGCCACGCCGCTTCTCTCTCTCTCTCAGTCTCTCTCGTTCGCTTGCTCGCCTTCTTTTCCACCTGCCCACACTATCTCCGTAAATCATTTCTGCAACTTCCCTTTTCGTACAGAATACACACATATCCTTGACGGGCCGTTTAACGTCAATCTAAGCCCCATAGCAGAAGGAAAAAAAAGAAAGAAGAAAGAGAAAACAAGCTTCATTTGCCGTGAAACAGAAATAAAAGGTCTAATTTTTTGCGGCGTGTATAGGTTTACTCATGGCGGGTGGGTATAGAACGGATGAGGACTATGATTGGTTGTTCAAGGTGGTTTTGATAGGGGACTCTGGTGTGGGAAAATCGAATCTGCGTTCGCGATTTACTCAGAATAAGTTCAGCCTCGAACCAAAGAAAACCGTTGCCGTCGAGTTCGCCACTCACATTGTTCGTGTCGACGACGCAAAAGTCAAGGCTCAGATTTGGGATACCACCGGCCAAGAAAGGTATAATTCCTTTGCTTTGCTTTGCTGTTTGATGAGATAATAAATAAAGATAGGAGATTGAGTTACCGGTTTATTATTATGTACAATTTTACACTGCATTGCCAAGCTATATGGCTTTGTGATTGCTAGAGGTTTTGGATTGGGAGTTGTCAGTGATTAACAAAGTTTCTTCCTTTGGTACTTGATGAGAGTGTCTGATCATTATGTGCTGTGAATAGGGTTTTTGAATTGGCAGTGATTAGAATAGTAATCCATAATAGTATAGTTTTCCCCATTCACCATTGTTATATCTTTACCTTGATTGTTGTAACATATATTGGGGGCAAGGGCCCACACGGGTAGCTAGCTCATACACCGGATGGAGTATTGGCAGCTGGAAGTTACACTCAATGTGGTGGGTTTCCTATGGGTCCTCCCATCTAATGGAATTTTGTCTTTGTGGGCAAGGGGTGAGGGGGTGGATTGGGGTGAGGGGAAGGTTGAGTCATTAATGTCTGACTGGAGTGCACTGTGGATGGCACATTATAGTACTTGCTAGAAAAAGTTGATAGATTAGAGTAGATTTTCTAATGTAGATTACTCGGGTGGAATTTGTGGAGGGGTAATCTTTCGGGAAAGTACTATAACTTCAACTCTTGACTTTTAGATGCGAATTGATTTATTTGCAATTCCTTAATTGAAACTTGGATTTCTTTCCTACGGGAGGAGCTAGTAAGCTTATTTCTTGTTATGGAATGACTGAGTTCTTGGAATTTGAGGATTGGGCTTTGAATAACTAAAGAAAAGACACAACTAAAGTTCTATATTTGGTGGCTTGGTAACTTGTATATTAGATAAGAATCTAGAAGAGTTGAACTCGTTTAAGGCCCCAACAAGAAGATGATTGCTCACAAATTAAGTTACCTGTTACCGCTGTTAGTTTGCTTGCACTTTGCAGTTCGATATGTTTTATTATTTAATGTTGCGTACTTGCGTTACTGCTTGTTCTCCGGTCTTTCTTTGCGGTTCTTCCTACTTTATTTATTACTGAACTTGCAACTTGGATTATGCTTTATTGCCCATGATTTAGAATTCGTTTTGAAGTTAGGAATCTTAAATACTAATTTCAAATGCTTATATTTGTATCATAATGAGATATATAAACTGTAAATGACGATTTGATTGCTTGTTCTTTCCCCTTTTGTCGTGTGTTGAAGATACCGAGCCATCGTACCAGCATACTACCGAGGAGCTGTTGGTGCATTGCTTGTATATGATGTTACTCGCCATGTCACATTTGAAAATGTAGAGAGCTGGTTAGTAGAGCTACGAGATTTCACAGATAATATCGTCGTACTGCTAGTGGGAAACAAGGCAGACTTACATCACTTACGTGCTGTTTCTACCGAGGATGCAAAGGCCTTTGCTGAGAAGGAGGGCACCTACTTTATGGAGACATCAGCTCTCGAGTCATTGAATGTTGAGAACGCCTTTACGGAAGTACTCACGCAGATACGGCGAAAAGCGCTTGAGGTAGGGGATAATAACTATGATTACTTGTTCAAGATGGTGTTGATAGGAGACTCTGGTGTGGGAAAATCGAATCTGCTTTCTCGATTTACTCGGAATGAGTTCCGCCTCATGTCAAAGTCGTCAACCAAATGCATGAAGTTCGCCACTCGCACGCTTCGTTTCGATGACAAAGTAGTAAAGGCTGAGATTTGGGATACCGCCAGCCAAGAAAGGTATAATTCCCTTGCTTTGCTTTGCTGTTTGATGAGATAAATAAAGATGGGAGATTGAGTTACTGTTTGATTATGTACAATTTTACACTGCATTGTCAAGCTATGGCTTTGAGATTATTAGGGGTTTTGGATTGGGAGTTATAAGTGGTTAACGAAGTTTCTTCCTTTGGTACTTGATGAGATTGTTTGATCATTATGTGCAGTTTAGCTGTGAATACGATTTTTGAATTTGCAGTGATTAGTATAGTAATCCATAATAGTTGAGTTTCCCCCATTGACCATTGTTATATCTTCACCTTGTTTATTGTAACATATATTGGGGACAAGGGTCCACACGGGTAGCTCAGTTGCTTCTTAGGCGGTAAGTACATTGGATCGAGTATTGGCGGCTGGAAGTTACACCCATTGTGGTGGTCTTCCTGTGGGTCCTCCCATCTAATGGAATTTCGTCATTGTGGGCAAGGGGGATGGGCTTGAATGGGTTGAAGGGATGGTTTAGTCATTAATGTTTGACTGGAGTGCACTGTGGATAATGCATTATAGTATTTGCTAGAAAAGGTTGATAGATTTGATTAGATTTTCTAATGTTGATTACTTAGGTGGAATTTGTGGAGGGGTGTTCTTTCAGGAAAGTGCTATGACTTAAAGTCTCGACTTTTAGATGCGAATTGAATTTGTTGGCAATTCCTTAATTGAAACTTGGATTTCTTTCCTATGGGAAGAGCTTTGTTAATAATGAAGTAAGCCTATTTCTTGTTATGGAATTACTGAGTTTTTAGAATTTAAGGATTGGACTTTGAATAACTAGAGAAAAGGCACAACTCAAGTTGTATATTTGGCGGTTTGGTAATTTGTATATTAGATAAAAATCTAGAAGAGTTGGACTTGCTTGAGGCCCCAACAAGAAGATGATTGCTCACAAATTAAGTTACCTGTTAGTTTGTTTGCACTTTGCAGTTGGATAGGTTTTATTATTTTTGCGTTATTGCTTGTTTTCTTATCTTTCTTCGTGGTTCTTCCTACTTTATTTATTACTGAACTTGCAACTTGGATTATTTGGTTTATTCCTAATTACTTATACCCAAGTTGTTGAACATTTCATTATTGTAGGAATGATTTAGACTTTCAAATGAATTATAGTGGTATAGCGAGTGCATGCTACCGAGTACCTATTGGTGCATTGGTTGTATATGATGTTACTCGCCATGCCACATTTGAAAATGTAGAGAGGTGGTTAAAAGAGCTACGGGATCAAAGTGACCAAAATATCTTCATAATGTTAGTGGGAAACAAGGCAGACTTACATCACTTACGTGCTATTTCTACCGAGGATGCAAAGGCCTTTGCTGAGAAGGAGGGCATCTTCTTTATGGAGACTTCAGCTCTTGAGTCATTGAATGTTGAGAACGCCTTTACAGAACTCCTCACGCAAATACTTCGAAAAGTGGTTGAGGTAGGGGGATGATCCGTCGGCCTTGCCAAAGGGGGAAACCGTAAACGTTGGAGGCAAGGATGATTAATAGCATATCCGAACCCTTTGCATTGATCCATCTTCTGCCCTTCTGTCTCAGCTCAGTACAAGATAATGCTCCAACAAAGTCAAGTTCAACTCTAGAAAAATTATGAGCTTCAATTATTAAAAGCTCAAAATGAAGCAAGGCAAATAATGGTGACGGAACTACAAGAAGAAAACAAAATCACGAGCATAGATACAGATTCCATCATAGATTCAATAAGGCATGAGTGGATCAGAAATGCACAATTATGAATTCATGCAAAGAGGTCTAATTGTCAACCATTTGGACAAGTAGAATCAAGTAGTTAGTTTAACCAATATTTTGATAATTTGAAAAGTAATATGCTTTAATTTTGCCTCAAATTATGTTTTATGTAGTTTTATTTTTAATTAATCTATATTTAATAATAGCCTTGTTTTTTTGGATGTAATTTGTTTTAATTTTGTTAAAATTAATTCCCTTGCTTTGCTTTGCTGTTTGATGAGATAAATAAAGATGAGAGATTGAGTTACTGTTTGATTATGTACAATTTTACACTGCATTGCCAAGCTATGGCTTTGAGATTACTAGGGGTTTTGGATTGGGAGTTGTAAGTGATTAATAAAGTTTCTTCCTTTGGTACTTGATGAGATTGTCTAATCATTATATGCAGTTTAGGTGTGAATAGGGTTTTTGACTTTACAGTGATTAGTATAGTGATCCATAATAGTAGAGTTTCCCCCATTCACCATTGTTATATCTTTACCTTGTTTATTGTAACATATATTGGGGACAAGGGCCCACACGGATACTCAGTTGCTTCTTGGGCGGGCGGCAAGTACACTGGATCGAGTATTGGTAGTTGGAAGTTACACCAATGTGGTGGTCTTTCTGTGGGTCCTCCCATCTAATGGAATTTTGTCTTTGTGGGCAAGGGGTGAAGGGATGGATTGGGTTGAGGGGAAGGTTTAGTCATTAATGTTTGAGTGGAGTGCACTGTGGATGATGCATTATAGTAGTTGCTAGAAAAGGTTGATATATTAGAGTAGTTTTTTTTAGTGTAGATTACTCGCGTGAAATTTGTGGAGGGTTGCTCTTTCAGGAAAGTGTTGACTTCAAGTCTCGACTTTTAGATATGAATTGAATTTGCTGGCAATTCCTTAATTGAAACTTGGATTTCTTTCCTACGGAAGAGCTTTGTTAATAATGGAGTAAGCCTATTTCTCGTTATGGAATGACTGAGTTTTTAGAATTCGAGGATTGGACTTTGAATAACTAAAGAAAAGACACAACTAAAGTTGTATATTTGGCGGTTTGGTAATTTGTATATTAAATAAAAATCTAGAAGAGTTGCACTCACTTGTGGCCCCAACAAGAAGATGATTGCTCACAAATTAAGAAGAAGAGTTATTACCTGTTAGTTTGCTTGCACTTTGCAGTTGGATAGATTTTTTTTTTTTATTTAAAGTTGCGTTACTGCTTGTTCTTTGGTCCTTTTTTCGTGGTTCTTCCTACTTTTTTATTTTATTTTATTTTATTTTTTTATTACTGAACTTGCAACTTTTATTATTCCTAATTGCTTAAACCAAGTTGTTGAACATTTCATTATTGTTGGAATGATTTAGACTTTCAAATGAATTATATTTGTATCTTAAGTGCATGCTACGAGTAGCTGTTGGTGCATTGGTTGTATATGATGTTACCTGTCATGACACATTTGAAAATGTAGAGGTGGTTAAAAGAGCAACGAGATCAATCTAACCATAATATCGTCATAATGCTGGTGGGAAACAAGACAGACTTACTTTCTACCAAGAATGCAAAGGCCTTTGCTGACAAGGAGGGCACCTTCTTTATGGAGACTTCAGCTCTCAAGTCATTGAATGTTGAGACTGCCTTTACGGAACTACTGAAGAAGACACTTCGAAAAGCGGTTAAGGTAGTTAGATGATCCATCTGCATTGCCAAAGGGGCCAAGGAAACCACAAATGTTGTTGGCAAAGATGATTAATAGCATATCCAATCCCTTTGCAATGATCCATATTCTGCCTTAAGTCAAGCTCAACTCCAGAAAAATTATGAGTTTCAAGAACTTAAAATGAAGCAAGGCGAATAAAGGTGACAGAACTACAAGAAAAAAACAAAATCATGAGCATAGATGCAGATTCCATCATTGATTCAATATGACGCGAGTGGATAAGAAATACACAATTACGAATTTATGCAAAGAGATCTAATCATCAACCATTTGGACGAGTAGTATCAAGTATTTAGTTTAACCAATATTTTAATAATTTAGAAAGTAATTTGCTTTAATTTTGCCTCTTAAATTATGTTTTATGTAGCTTTATTTTTAATTAATCTATATTTAATATTAGACTTGTTCTTTTGGGATGTAATTTGCTTTAATTTTGTTAAAATTATATTTTATGTAGTTTTATTTTTACTTATTAATCTATAGTTAATGTTAGTCTTGTTTTAATTGCCTGATGAGATCTTTCAAATAATATAATTTATTTTTAATAATATAAAGTTTATGTTTAAGTATATAAATAAAATCGTTTAAAAAAAAGTATATAAATAAAATATACAAAATATTAAATTTGAACAAAATAAATGACATAAAAGGAATTAGCAAATAAAATAGGGACAAAATAGGAAACAAATTGCTGCACCAAAAATGGCAAAATTTTGCCGTGTTGGTTGGAGATGGCCACGCCGCTTCTCTCTCGCTCGCTCGTCTTCTTTTCTACCTGCCCACACTATCTCCGTAAATCCTCTTTTCGTACAGAATACACATATATCCTATAACGTCAATCTCAGCCCCATAGCAGAAGGAAATTAAAAATGAAAGAAGAAAGGGAAAACAAGCTTCGTGAAATAGAAAGAAAGGTCTAATTTTTTTTGCGGCGTGTATAGATTTACTAATGGCGGGTGGGTATAGAGCGGTTGATGACTACAACTCTACAAGTACTTGTTCAAGGTGGTGTTGATAGGGGACTCTGGTGTGGGAAAATCGAATCTGCTTTCTCGATTTACCCGCAATGAGTTTAGCCTCAACCCAAAGTCAACCATTGGCATTGACCTCGCCTCTCGCAAGCTACGTGTCCATGGCCAACTAGTCAAGGCTCAGATTTGGGATACCGCCGGCCAAGAAAGGTATAATTCCTTTGCTGTTTAATTTGATGAGATAATAAATAAAGATGGGAGATTGATCTGAGTTACTGTTTGATTATGTACAATTTTACACTTCATTGCCAAGCTATATGGCTTTGAGATTGCTAGGGGTTTTGGATTGGGAGTTGTAAATGATTAACAAAGTTTCTTCCTTTGGTACTTGATGAGATTGTCTGATCATTATGTGCAGTTTAGCTGTGAATAGTGCTTTTGAATTGGCAGTGATTAGTATTCACTAATAGTAGAGTTTCCACCATTGTTTTATTGTAACATATATTGGGGGCAAGCGCCCCACAGGCAACTTACTTGGTTTCTTCGTAGGTGGTAGATTATGACCAAGGACATAGGATCGAGTCTGGGTAGTCTCAATGTGGGAGTTATACCCAATATGTGGGCTCCTTGTGATAACCCGGCACTAGTTTTTCCACATAATGGGTCTCCAAATCATCGTGAATTACACCTCCACTATCCTATTGAGTCAAGGTGTGATAACCCGGCACTAGGCACTAGTCTTCCTACTTTATTATTATTGAACTTGCAACTTGGATTATGCCTTATTGCCCATAATTTAAAATTCGTTTTGAAGTTAGGAATCTTAAATACTAATTTTAAATACTTGGCCAACTCCAACCCATTACACTAAATTCTGCACCATATTTTACACCAAAAGAAATATTCTCAACATATTTTTACACCAAATTTTATTAATCTCCAACCCATTACACCAAATTCTACACCAAATTTAAATTCTACAATAAAATAATTTATTTCTCATAAATTAAAACTTTATTTTTTTACTTTAATTTTTTATATAAAATTTAATTGTAATACAAACAATATTTTTATTCCATAATAATATAACATATAACAACTATTACATTTAATTTTCAGAATTACCATATTGTTCCACATATGCTCAATCAATGCATTACGAAGCGCATAATGCACTTCTTTGTCTTTGAAAATTATGTATTAAATACTTTAGTTTTTAATTAATCTATATATAATATTAGTCTTGTTTTAATCGTCTTGATGATATCTTTCAAATTGTATAATTTATTTGTAATTATTTAAATTTATGTTTATGTATTTAACAAAATATGTAAATCCATAAAAACAAAATAAGGATACAAAAGGAATTAACATAAAAGACAAAAGGCAAACTTGGAATAAAAAATATTAACACCATTTTGGTGTTAAGCTACAGAGCAGCGCTATATATAACGCTGCACTGTAGACATACGGTAAAATGCCGTGTAGAATGGCGCCTTCCTTGGAGCCAAATTTGCGCCATTTCTTCCACCAATTTACAGTTTGCCGTCTTCACTGGAGTGGGTCTTATATTTGTATCATAGTGAGATATATAGATTGTAAATGGCGATTGCTTGTTCATTCCCCTTCTGTTGTGTGTTGAAGATACCGAGACATGACAAGTGCATTCTACCGAGGAGCTGTTGGTGCATTGCTTGTATATGATGTTACCCGCCATGTTACATTTGAAAATGTAGAGAGGTTGCTAAAAGAGCTACGGGATCACACAGATCAAGATATTGTCACAATGTTAGTGGGAAACAAGGCAGACTTACGTCACTTACGTTCTGTTTCTACCGAGGATGCAAAGACCTTTGCTGAGAAGGAGGGCACCTACTTTATGGAGACATCAACTCTCGAGTCATTGAATGTTGAGAACGCCTTCACGGAACTACTCACCCAGATATACTGTTTCTACCGAGGATGCAAAGGCCTTTGCTGAGAAAGAGGGCACCTACTTTATGGAGACATCAACTCTCGAGTCATTGAATGTTGAGAACGCCTTTACGGATGTACTCATGCATATACTTCAAAAAGTGCTTGAGGTAGGGGATGTTCCGTCAGCCCTGCCAAAGGGGGAAATCATAAACCTTAGAGGCAAGGATGTATTCTCCGCTAAACTAACGATTAATAGCAGATCTGAACCCTTTGCACTACTGATCCATCATTGCCTTTTGCCCTTCTTCCTCAGCGCACTACAATCCAGATTATGTATCTATCAGATCTAGCTTTTCATGATTCCGTGTTTTAGCCCTTTGTAAATTTTAGCCTGAACTTAGTAAATAATTGCAGCATTGTCTCTTATCCTTCCTTTTTTCTTATTTGGTGTCTGCGGTCTGCCTTTCTGGCGTGCTTGTGTTTTGCTCTGAGCATAATGTTTTATTTGTTCGCTGGCCAGTGAACTGTGTTGAACTTTTTTTATATAGCTTGTGTAGGAGGATATTATTCAATAGGGAAACCCCTTGTGTTTTCTTTGTTCCCCTATGATTACATGTTACATGTACATTTTTTTTTTGGGTATTGCTAGCGAGTTCTGACTAATCTGTGTCAATAATATTAGTATTATAGCTTATGTTATATGCTTTATATTCTGTGGACTAGAATTAGTCTAGCTAGGCTTCCTATTAGTCAGGAGTCTCTTTGTAACTCCTAGTACATATAGGACTCTGTAATTCATCTGTGATGATTGATTGAATCAATTGATACGTTCATCTGGTATCAGTTAGCTTAGGACTCCACTTTTTCCTCTCCCATCCAAAAATGTCGACCAACTCATCGGAAAGAACTGTGACTGCTGCCGCAGTCACTACTCCGACGACCACCACAAACACCTTGTCGGCCGCTCACCACTTTGTTTCCATTAAATTAACCTCCCGCAACTTCCTGTTCTGGCGTACTCAGCTTGTACCTTTTCTCAAAGGTCAAGGACTCCTCGGATTCGTAGATGGCTCACATCCGTGTCCACCGGCTACGTTACCCACCGCTCCGGCCTCCGGCGAAGGAGCCTCCGACGCGACTGCAGCAACCACGATCCCCAATCCTGCACATTCGGCGTGGATGCAGCAGGACCAGTCGATACTATCACTCCTGATCTCCTCCCTCACAGACGAGGTAATGTACCTCGCTGTAGGCCGTGACACCTCCCGAGACGTCTGGCTAGCGATCACGGCGGCGCTCGGTTCCTCAACACGGGCGAGGTGTCTCAATCTGCTAGGTCAATTCCAAAGCTTACGGCAAGGGAGCAGCATGCCGACAGAATATCTCGGCAGAGCTCAGCTGATCGTGGAGGACCTTGCGCTCGCCGGTCGTGCGCTCTCGTTAGACGAACAGAATCTGTACGTCTTCCGAGGGCTGCGGCCGGAGTTCCGATCCATGGCGGCTTCGCTGACAGTCTCCGGTGATCCAGTGACCATTCCGCAGTTGGCGGATTTCTTGCAGACACAGGCGTTCATCTTCGCCGATGACTATCCCACGGATTCCGGCGACGTTGCAGGTGCGAACCCGACGGCGCTATACACTGGCAGAGGCGGACGTCAGAATGGCAACCCTAATTGCGGCGGCCAGTTTGCTGCTCCTCGCGGTGGACGACAAGGCCGTGGTCGAAACGGCAGGAATGGGCGCGGCCAAGGCCGTGGTAACAACCCTCGGTGCCAGATCTGTCACTCGCATGGCCATACAGCGATGACTTGCTACAAACGCTACACTCAGCCGCCGGCGCAGGCCCACGTTGCTGTAGCCACCGCCGACCAGTCCGCGCCGTCTGTCGTCGACGCTTGGTACCCTGATACAGGGGCGACGACGCATGCCACACCGGATTCGTCCATGCTGGGGTCGGCCGAGCAATATTCCGGTGGTGATGTGCTGCGAGTGGGTGACGGTTCGAGTCTAGGTATTTCTAGTGTGGGTTGTGCAATGTTTCCTACTGTTTCAAAATCTCTATGTCTATCTAATATATTACATGTGCCAAAATTGTCAGTTCCATTATTATCTGTGCATCGTTTTACTAACGAAAATGATGTATTCTTTGAATTTCACAAAACTTTCTTTGTTGTGAAGGACTGCACCACCAAACAGGTTCTTCTTAAAGGGCCAACTGTGGGAGGCTTGTATCGTTTATCCGTGCCTAGAAGTCACTTAGCCTTTTTGAGTGCCCGAGCCTCTCCTATCATTTGGCATAACAGATTGGGTCACCCGCACGAGCAAGTTCTCCGGCGGGTTCTGCAGGATTGTCCAGTTACCACAAATAAAGTCAGTTTGCCCGGGTTGTGCTCTTCGTGTCAGCGTGGGAAATCTAGTCGCTTTCCTTTAGATAGAATAAATTCGTCTGCTTCAAATGTATTAGATTTGTTGTATACGGATATTTGGGGGCCTGCACCCGTAGTTTATAATTCTGGTTTTCGATATTTTATCCTGTTTGTTGACGATTGTACTCGGTATTGCTGGTTTTATCCCTTACGGGTGAAATCCGATATATATAAAGTGTTTGAGTTGTTTCGTGTGATGGTAGAACGCCGTTTTTCGCGTTCTATCAAATGTATACAATCCGACTTAGGGGGTGAATACCGTAGGTTACACCAAACGTTTGAAAGGCTCGGGATTGTGCATAGGCAATCATGCGCCTACACACATGAACAAAATGGCCGAGTAGAGCGTCGTAATTGCCACGTTGTTGAAACTGGGCTGGCCCTACTGGCTGAAAGCTCGGTCCCATTAAAATATTGGGACTATGCGTTTGAAACTGCAACATATTTAATTAATTATCTTCCCTCATCGTCTTTACAGTTTCAAAGTCCACACTATCGCCTATACAACACCCAACCCCCATATACCTTCTTCCGAGTCTTTGGGTGTAGGTGCTTTCCCTACTTACGCCCATACAACCGACACAAAATTGAGTTCCGGTCACAGCCATGTGTTTTCTTAGGGTATCCACCATCCTTTAGGGGTTATCGTTGCATGGATCCCACTACTGGAAAAATCTTTACCTGTCGGCACGTCAGATTTGATGAAACAATTTTCCCTTTTGCAGAAGTGTCTAAACAGGAAAGGTTGCAACAAACAGATTCACCAACGCCATGGGGGTCGGCTCCACTGATATGTCCCCCGCTGCAGATTCAGACTCAGGCTGAACAACCTCTGGATCAAGCCCCACCTCTATTAGCCCTCGAGGGCCCTGTTGGCTGGGCACCTACTCGAGGTCGGGCGGCTCGAGCACAACCGCAAGAGCTGGGCCACACAATGCGGTTACGACATATGACTCAAGGCACAAATGAACAGTTTTATGCCTTAACCACTTCAGTAGACCCCACCTGCTACTCTCAAGCAGTCGGTCACTCGCACTGGCGTGAAGCAATGGACCAAGAGTTTAATGCTCTGCTTCACAATAATACCTGGCAACTAGTCCCGGCAAAACCGCACATGAACATCATTGGATGCAAATGGGTCTATCGCACTAAGCGAAAGGCTGATGGGGGCAATTGAGCGCTATAAAGCCCGACTAGTGGCCAAGGGTTTTAATCAAGTAGCGGGTGAGGATTTCTTTGACACATTTAGTCCTGTAGTCAAACCGACTACGGTTCGCATGTTATTTTCTCTTGCAGTGTCACACAATTGGACGCTAAGGCAACTGGATGTGCATAATGCGTTTCTGAATGGCCATCTATGAGAAACAGTGTTTATGAAACAGCCACCTGGGTATGAGGACCCAACACACCCAGATTATGTTTGTCACTTACAGCGATCGTTATACGGGCTCAAGCAAGCCCCTCGGGCCTGGTTCAAACGGCTCCACGATTTTTTACTTGCCACTGGTTTCCAGGCGTCTAAAACTGATGTGTCACTCTTTTATTACTCGGCACACAGCTTGAAGGTCTTCTTACTGGTTTACGTGGACGATATTATCATGATGGGGAATGATTCCTTGCTTGTAGATAAACTCCTGGGACAGTTATCTTCTACTTTCAAGATTCGGGATCTTGGCTCACCGGCTTTCTTTCTTGGCATTGAAACTGTGCGTGTTGATGGAGGGTTTGTTCTTTCACAACGGCGTTATATGGCTGATATCCTAACTCGAGCAGGGATGTCTGACTGCAAACCATTGGCAACACCAGCTGCGGTAACACAGGCAGTCTCGCCATCCTCTCAAATGTTTGATAATCCAACGCAGTAACGCAGAATAGTTGGGGCTCTGCAGTATCTCACAATCACCCGGCCTGATTTATCTTACGCGGTCAATCGGTTATGTCAGTTCATGCACTCACCAACAGATGATCACTGGGCCTTACTCAAGCGCGTGCTACGGTATGTCAAGGGCACCATGTCCTACGGGCTGCGTCTCTCTGTGTCTTCGACTGCAGATATTCACGCTTTCTCAGACTCTGACTGGGCCGACTGTCCTGTTGACAGAAAATCCACGAGCGGCTATGCAGTGTTTCTGGGCGCGAATCTCATCTCCTGGGTTTCACGAAAACAGCGCACTGTGGCACGCTCTTCGACAGAAGCTGAATACAAAGGGCTAGCTGACGTCGCAGCTGAAGTGACTTGGATTGTTTCCTTGCTGACTGAGTTGGGGCTACACTCAGGGAGCCCGGCAACCTTATGGTGTGACAATCTAGGGGCTACGTATCTGGCTGCGAATCCTGTTTTTCATGCGAGAACTAAACATGTAGAGATTGACTACCATTTCGTTCGTGACAAGGTAGCCTCCGGCGATTTCAAGGTGCATTTTGTATCCACCAAGGATCAGTTAGCAGACATCTTCACGAAGTCATTACCTGCTCCGCGGTTCAGCGCACTCCGGTCCAAGCTCAATGTGGTCAACTACCAACCTTGTGCTTGAGGGGGTGTGTCAATAATATTAGTATTATAGCTTATGTTATATGCTTTATATTCTGTGGACTAGAATTAGTCTAGCTAGGCTTCCTATTAGTCAAGAGTCTCTTTGTAACTCCTAGCACATATAGGACTTTCTAATTCATCTGTGATGATTGATTGAATCAATTGATACGTTCATCATCTGAACTTCAGGTAATGTAAGATTTAATATTGGAATATTCTTTCAATGGTCTTGTTTACCAATTGCAATTACTTGAACGTGTACACTAGAGAAGTAAAACACACTATAAAGATCCTGTTTCACAGACTTAATTAAAAATGTGTTGATAAGAATTAAATTTATGATCTTTTAACACGAGAATTATGTTCTGTCCATTCGACTATCTCTTTCGGGAGAATGATCTTGTTTTTTCAATGGGAAATATGTGATGTGGTTTATATCAAATACGAATAGGGAGTATTCTCATCTTTGTTTTATGAATTTTGTCCTTGTCCAGAAATCAAGTGAAATTGTAATCTCAAAATAAGTACAAAAGACAAATTTCTGTTTCTATATTGTGCTTCAAAATAATTTTATGAAAAACGTACTTTTTGTCATGCCATCATGCATACAACAAACGACTCTTCATGATCAAAGAAGTAAATGTTCATACGTTCTTTTTTTTTTTGAATACAACTGACCCTATTACATTGTAGTATCTGTTCATCTATACTTTTCTCAACCTGTTGAAGCACAAAGAGTCAATTTCGAGATTTCCTCCACTGAGACTCGAACTCATGACCTCCCATCTGAGGGTGGCCACTACAGTTAGTATCAAAGATTATAATCTATAGTGAACATTTCTTTTTATATGGTATTAAGAGTATTAACTAATAAAACTAGCAACAATACGAAATCCATTATCAGCAATTCCTTAATTACTATACTAAACACACCGTCAAGCAACTTGTGCTCAAATGGCATGTAGTGGCCTCCCTCAAATGAAAGGTCATGAGTTCGAGCCTCAGTGGAGGAGATATCAAAATTGACTCTTTGTGCTTGAACAGGTTGAGAATTACAATGTAATAAAAAAATTACTAAACACACCCTTCGCTCGCACAAAAAACGTTGTTAGTTTTTCATATTACCCTTCAAAGCATCCTTAACATTACACACCACTCTTCATGATCAAAGATGTAAATATATGTATCATAGATTATAACCTAACTATAAACAATGATGCTAGTCCATACTCATCAACTATCTTCTGATTCATATGCATCATCTCTAGCCTATACTATAAAGCTCATGACAGAAACAAATTCAGAAGAACATCATCTCCGCCACACTGCGCTCTCTTCTCTCTATGTATTCTCCGCTTAGAACAAACCTTTAACATTCCAGAATAGGAGAGAAGATGAACGATTTGATGACAAAATCGTTTGAGTTATGTGGAGGTGAAGAAGTGGGCGATGAATGATTTCCAGTGTTGTGCCGAAGAGGAAGTGTTGTTGTTGTTGTTGTTGTTGTTTTATTATTATTAGAATTATTTTTTTTTATAGTAGCAACCTATAGATTGTAGATAGTGCTCACAATTGCCTTCCAGTCAATTCAATTTAAGCTTTCTATCTGATGAACAAAAACATTCTGCAATGGTATTGATGTGGCTTTCATTGAAATCCAATCACATTATATATGTTGTTAACAACTAGCCGAGCAAGCTCACGGCAAGACCCAATGCAAATTTAAATCTTTTTTTTTTTTTTTTAACACAACCCAAATTTTAATCTAAAACTTTAATTTTACATCATGTAATTTTATTGAGCACTATTGACTAACAATGATTGTAATAATTAACTAATGCTATTACATTATTTGATTTAAGTTAGTATTGTCAATTTCTTCATACACGTTCTCATTAATAATATATTGATAGCATCATTGCACTACTTTAAAAATAACATATAACATCAGACATATCACGTCGGCGTTATTAAAATCGTCATTAAAATATTAAATAAATTTATAGTTGTATAAACTAACCGACATTGTTAATAATTACAGAATTATTTTACATTTTAAAAACAATATGACGTCACTTTTTTATGACGTCGATTTCTAAGAAAATTAATGTTGTATCTTTTACAAAATAATAACAATAGTAGTAATAATAGTAGTAATAGTAATAGTAGTAATATTTTTATGACGTTGGTTTAGGAAAACCGACGTCATTTTAAACCATTTAAATAACTCTTGTAAGAAAACGATGTCGGTTTCCTTTAAAAACCAACATCATTTCCTTTTTAAAAAAATTAAAATTGCTAAACGACATCGATGTTTCCAAATAATCGATGTCGTATCATTATTATTATAATTTTCAAATTAATGACAAATGGTTTACATATAAAACTGACATCGTTTGATACAACAATTTTCTTTAAAAAAAAAATTTGATTTGACCGTTGTTTTCTTCTTCTTCATTTTCTCTTCTTCTCCTCCTCCTCACCGCCACTGTCGTCTTCTTCTCTTCTTCCTTTGCTTAAACCTAATAATGAGTTGAATTTAATTTCTTCCCTTTTAATCAAATTCTTCATACAATGCTTCACGATCTTAGTCACAACGAATATATCGCTCATAATACTGATGTGTAGAACATTTTAGATGAAATCGTTATCTTTTATTTTAAAAAAATGCACATAGACAACAGTTTTTAAAAACCGTTGTCTTTGCAGTGTTGTCTTTTAACAAAATGCACAAAGATAACACATTAAAGACAACGGTTCGGTAAAAACCGTTGTCTTTGATAAAAGTGTTGTGTCAAAGACAACGGTTTTGTCCAAAAATGTTGTCTTTTACACAAAAGACAACACTTTTGTTAAAAGCTGTTGTCTTTTTAGTGTTGTGTATGTTCATTTTTCTTGTAGTGGTAGTTTCTTTGATCTTCTAACTTCACAACTTGCTTGAAGTCTTGATGTTATTCTTGTTTTCTATCATTCCTCCCGTTTTGTGTTTTGACATTCTATCATATTACCCAAAAGAACAAACTTTCCTCATTGCATTTGATGAGCACAAATGATGAGTGTAAAAAGGGTGTAATGTCGTTCCGCTGAGGATTGGGGTTACGGCACGAAATTGTGTGAATTTCCAAGCACTAGAGTATGTGAATTAATAGAATCCAAGCAACAAATACTGAATGATTTGGAATAAAAGTAAACAATTGATTGAGATAAAACTATATGATAAAGGTATGGGCCAGATTAAGGGGATTGTAACCTTGATGTTCTAACAAGCTCAGGATTAGGGAAAAAATAATTAACCAAGGGATATATGGGCAATGCACAAAAGAATTCTACTAAGCTACTTTCGTAATCAATAAGAGAATTAGACTAAGATTGCCCACTGTCGTGATGCATCAATCATAACATTAAACACCTAAGCATTGTAAGCCCCCAAAATTACCTTTACTTTCATAGCAGGAAAATTAGGTTGAAATTGGTAAGGCTCGAGGTCTCCATCTAACTGTCGTTGTAATGAATCCCTCTCCTAGACTAGCAATTAATTCTGGCCACAAACCAATAACTAGTGCAAAGAAAACCCCAAATCAACATAAACCCTAGGCAAAAGATTCAATCCCCTTATGCAATTAATTACCAATTGAACATCAAGATTAACAATGGATCCCTAATCCAAACCCATAAACGAACTACTCCCGCATGATGGGAGTAAACAAAACAAATCAATAATTAATAACCATAAACATTGCAAGAAAGTAATAAAGGAATAAGAGAACTTAACTGATAAAGAACAAATCCAATCTTCAATCTTTGATTCCAATCTTGAAATTAACTAATCTAATGTGAAACTGATCTAAACTATGCTAGGGAAATATAAACTAAAAGCTAGGGTTCAGAACTCTGTAAGGGAACCTACTAAATTGTAGAGAATAAGTAAAATATATAGGAGGTAGATGGACATTGGCCCATTAGGCATCTTTCAATTCTTTTCCAACTTGTATTCTTCCTTGTAATTTCCTTTTCTTCACGAACTTGTCCAAAATGTTCCAATATTCTTCCTTTGTTGTTCTTTGTAGATAATTCAGCACTTGGACAATATAACACACAAACAATTCCAATTTTACTAGGATACAGAAAATAACCTTCAAAACAACTAGAATAAGGGGTGAATAGTTATACAAAATAGCAGATATAAGCATTTACGAGTACCTATATTGCCATAATTGGATTAGCTCAAATGTCATACGAATTGTATTATATTCATGTTTCATGATACAATTGATTGAGTTTTAGAGCCGTTTACTATTCATTTTTCATTAGAACTTCTATGGATAAAGAAATTATACATTAAAATTTCTATTTTAAAAAATTAGGGAAATACCACATCGGTTTTTATATATAAAAAAAAATCAATGTGGTATCATAGTTTAAATTTAAAAAAAAAAAAAAACAAAACATAGTATACGACGTCGATTTTTAGGAAAAATCAACATTGTATAGTATTGTATATTTTTTAATAAAGAGCTACGACTCTAGTTTTTTCCTAAAAAGTGGTGTCGTATATAATTTTTTAAAATGAAAAACAAAAAGATAAAAATTGACATCGTATCTCATTTATAATTTGGGGTTTGCCCGTAAATGGGTAGATATACTACTGGAAACCATCACTACTGTTAATTATTATGTCTTGCATAAACAGAATCAATTGGGTCCTATTGTTCCAGGTAGGGTCTTCGTCAGGGAGATCCTTTATCCCCCTATTTAATTTGTTCTTAATTGTGGCTGAAGGATTGAGTGTTCTAATTAAGAAACAGATGGATGCAGGCAGTGGCGGATCCAGCATGGGGGCAGTGGGGGCATCTGCCAAATATTTAATTAATTCATTAATCAGTTATTAACGTAGTAATTCAATATTGATAACTCTTTATCGATTTTCTTTTAAAGTTCTTAGCATTACCACGAACCATGTGTGACTTTCTAGGTTCATAGTCAAACTAGCAACGAGTAATATTTAATAGCTCATTATTAAATAACTCGTAAGTCATGAGTGACACCTAGCAATATATCATGACTACCTAGTTGACAATGAATATATTTTAATATATTATAATGAACCTTTCCGTTACAAATATCATGCAACATTCATTCCACACAACACTTGTTCCGAACTAGGTAAAGATCATGGTCAAACTTGGCCAAACCAATAAACCTAGTCAATATGTCTATTCAATATTCTTAACCTGAAGTCCAATTTCATTATACTCTGACCAGAGATTCTTGTTGTATGATTATTGAATAGACTGGAACATCCTTGTTACCTCAAGGCGGTGAATCCTCTATTGAACGCACACATGTCTCCGTACAATACTTAACTAGGCCACCAAGTATACTTATAGTCCCATAAAGAACAAAAGACGCATACTTGCAAAAACTAGTCCACCATATGTACGAGACAACCATGTCGTCTCAAGTCAAAGGATTATTGCATACTTGTAACATACAACATACTGATGATACGTAGGTAAACACCATGCAGTACGTTGTAGTCAGTCAATGTTCAATGACTTGTTCTCTAACAATCATCCACATGCCCACTCTCTGTATCTTATATAGAATGACATGAGACTCACCATAAGAAGGACAATGTGCTAGTCTTATTGGAATTCTAATGCCTGATTATAATTTCTATGACTATGAACATTTTTACAATACTTCATTTATTAATTCTTCGTCACTCATATTCTTAGTTCTTAAGAATGAAGAGTTAAAGAAGATTGTATTGACTATCAAATATTAACTAAGCCAAAATAAAATAAATAAAACAATTATTTATTGTATTTTATTTAATAAGAAATTAATGCCCAAAACAATAAATGTTGGCTCCTAGGGCATACATGTCTAACAATTCGATAGCCTATTTGACTCTTATTCCTTAACAGGGCGTTTGGTTGAAGGGAATTAGAATTTCATTCACATTTAATTCCACATAATTCTGAAGATAACTAAATTCCTTCATTTGGTCGGAGGGAATTGCAATTTTCCTTATTTTCATGTAATTAGAATCTCATGTTCACCTTGTGATTTTAATTCTGTGAATTTAGGAAGAAAAAAAGACAATCATGAGTCCGGTAATACCAAATACCAAATATTGAAATTAAAATTCCATATATACCAAACATTGAAATTAAAATTCTCAGTAATTTTATTCCTGTAAACCAAATACTGAAATTAAAACTACCATAATATTTTTTCCCCTGGAATTGTAATTCTTTTGTCCAGTAAGTATTTAATAAAATATATAAATATATTAAATTAAAACAAAATAAAGGACATAAAAAGACTAAGCAAATAAAATACGGACAAAATGAGAAACTTGCACCAAAAATGGCGCATGAATCGGCAAAATTTTGCCGCAATACCGTGTTTCTTGGAGAGTTTCTGCGCCAAAAATAACACCATTAAAGCATTTTGCCGTGTTGGTTGGAGATGGCCACGCCGCTTCTCTCTCGCTCGCCTTCTTTTCCACCTGCCCACACTATCTCCGTAAATCCTCTTTTCGTACAGAATACACACATATCCTTTAGGCGCCTTCAACGTCAATCTCAGCCCCATAGCAGAAGGAAATTAAAAAAGAAAGAAGAAAGGGAAAACAAGCTTCATTTGCAGTGAAACAGAAAGAAAGATCTAATTTTTTTTTGCGGCGTGTATAGGTTTACTAATGGCGGGTGGGTATATAGCGGATGAGGACTACGATTGCTTGTTCAAGTTGGTTTTGACAGGGGACTCTGGTGTGGGAAAATCGAATCTGCTTTCTCGATTTACCCGGAGTGAGTTCAGCCTCAGGTCAGAGAAAACCATTGGCCTCCAGTTCACCACTCGCATTCTCTGTGTCGACGACACAAAAGTCAAGGCTCAGATTTGGGATACCGCCGGCCAAGAAAGGTATAATTCCTTTGCTTTGCTTTGGTGTTTGATAAGATAATAAATAAAGATGGGACATTAAGTGATTAACAATTTTGCACTGCATTGCCAAGCTATATGGCTTTGAGATTGCTAGGGGTTTTGGATTGGGAGTTGTAAGTGATTAACAAAGTTTCTTCCTTGGGTAGTTGATGAGATTGTCTTATCATTATGTGCAGTTTAGCTGTGAATAGGGTTTTTGAATTGGCAGTGATTAGTATAGTAATCCATAATAGTAGAGTTTCCCCCATTCACCATTGTTATATCTTACCTTGTTTGTTGTATCATATATTGGGGGCAAGGGCTCACACAGGTAGCTCAATTGCTTCCTGGGTAGTCAACGGATCGAGTATTGGCTGCCGGCAGTTACAACCAATGTGGTGGGTTTCCTGTGGGTCCTCCCATTGAATGGAATTTCGTCTTTGTGGGCGGGCAGGGGAGGGGTGGATTGGGTTGAGGGGAAGGTTTAGTCATTAATGTCTGATTGGAGTGCACTGTGGATGGTGCATTATAGTACTTGCTAGAAAAGGTTGATAGATTTGAGTAGATTTATAAAGTAAATTACTCGGGTGGAATCTGTGGAGGTGGTGTTCTTTCCGGAAAGTGCTAAGACTTCAAGTCTTACCTTTAGATGTGAATTGAATTTGTTTGTGATTCTTTATTTGAAACTTGGATTTTTGTCCTACGGGAAGAGCTTTGTTAATAATGAAGTAAGCATATTTCTTGTTATGGAATGACTGAGATTTTGGAATTTGAGGATTGGACTTTGAATAACTAAAGAAAATACACAACTAAAGTTCTATATTTGGTGGTTTGGTAATTTGTATATTAGATTAAAATCTACAAGAGTTGGACTCGTTTGAGGCTCCAACAAGAAGATGATTGCTCACAAATTAAGTTACATGTTAGTTGGATAGGTTTTATCATCTAATGTTGCGTTATTGCTTGTTCTTTGGTCTTTCTTTGCGATTCTTCCTACTTTATTTATTACTGAACTTGCAACTTGGATTATGCCTTATTGTCCATGATTTACAATTTGTTTTGAAGTTAAGAATCTTAAATACTAATTTCAAATACTTATATTTGTATCATAATGCGATATATAGACGGTTAATGGCGATTAAATTGCTTGTTCTTTCCCCTTTTGTCTTGTGTTGAAGATACCGAGCCATCACAAGTGCATACTACCGAGGAGCTGTTGGTGCATTGCTTGTATACGATGTTACCTGCCATGTCACATTTGAAAGTGTAGAGAGGTGGTTAAAAGAGCTATGAGATCACACAGATCAAAATATCGTCATAATGTTGGTGGGAAACAAGGCAGACTTACATAACTTACGTATTGTTTCTACCGAGGATGCAAAAGACCTTGCTGAGAAGGAGGGCACCTACTTTATGGAGACTTCAGCTCTCGAGTTATTGAATTTTGAGATCGCCTTTGGTACTTGATGAGACCTTTGGTAGTTGATGAGAATGTCTGAACATTATGTGGAGTTTAGTTGTGAATATGGCTTTAGAATTGGCAGTGATTAGTACTCCATAATAGTAAAGTCCC